>OY986040.1:145111884-145504384 GCA_963920215.1 Nineta flava
ACTGCAATATGAATATATGTTCGTGGGTTTCCTATGGATCGCTGGAGGTTCGTTGAAATCAACAATTCCATCGAACCAAAAGCGAGCGGCGTGCACACCGCTCGGGATTCGTGGCACGTATATGTGGACGCATCTTTATACACAATCATTAAAGCTCCCTATTTTGTCAAGTTGCGCTTAATCGTTACATACATCCTAAACTGGGAAATCAAGGGGGGCTGAAAGAACGTCACTCTTTAGACACTTGAAAGTTTAAAAAAGTTATAAAGTTGTTACTAATTTTACATTATTCAAATTCTCTACAATCAATTTGTGGCGAAAAAAGTTTCGAATAGGAATTAATCATTATAAAAATACTAATGACTTTTGTTCGGAAATAATCGAATAGATTCGGCACAAATCGGTACTTTTGAACGCCATCAATGATGATGTTCAGCACTTAGTTGTACTGTAAACACGACCAATTATATTTAATTAAGATTTCACAAACAAACGATCAGAGAAGATCTCGAATATTTTCGATTTGAAGACATCGAAATCATATAAATCAATAAAAATAATCTCCATTGATTTGTAGAATATAATTTATTATTGTATATGTATATACACATTAAATATTGCCAACATAAGAAAAAGTCAAAAATGGTATAAAAAAAAACAAAAAAAAAAACCAAAAAAAAAAAAAACAACATTAATTTAAAAAAGAAAATTGTACTATGTAGATAAAAAAATGAAAAATAAAATAAAATTCAAAGAAAAAATATAACAAAAATAAATTAACAATTACATCCACCAATTATTACTATTCAGTCAAAATAGACAATAACAAAAAATGTGTACTTCTCGTGGATTGGGCAGAAAAACTAGAACTACTAGCTCCAGTTCATAATTTCTCCATCAGAGAACATATCCAAGGGCTAAAGTTCCCAATAAAAAGTAGTGAAAAAATTTAAAACCTGTCATCGATCATTTTAAAGACCAATTATCCGATTAAAAATCAAACTTTGAACACAGCGTCTTATGTAGAACAGAATTTGTTTGTACTTGAAATTATAATAACTATATTATTAAAGTAGGCACCATAATAAATAATGTTTATAAATATTCTCTGAAATATGCAGTTTATATAATTGCATTAAAAAATGGCGTTGACGAACGTTTGAATTAATTATTTAATAAAATTAAAACTGTTTTGTTAGGTTTGTTTTTGCCACCATATTTGGAAAATTTGCGACAGCGTACAGTAAAAAATATACACATACATATACGCATATATTCTGTGAACGTCATAACAAAACAGGTTATTGTCAGATCTGTCAAATCAATTTCTAATTTACATTTCCCGCTATTTTCCAATAAATACTTTTAAAATCTTTAGGACAAATAAAAAAAGATTATAAATCGTTGATAAGATAATTGATATACTTTACAACTTTTTTAAAATCCTAAATAAATTTTAATATAGATAGTACTCATTTGACTCTAGCGTAGCGACTGACCTCCACTATAGCGTAGCACATGAATGTCCTTAATATTCTTGTGGCCATTTCAAAGAATATGACATTAAAATGTTGCTATTAGTAACACACCTGTTTTTCCCAAACTGTCTCTAATAAATCATTCGAAAACAAAACTAACAACAAAATGTCAAATTTTCCAAAATTTATTTTTTTCTATATTAAAAATTTTTAACAATCAAAGATTTGAAGCAAAAAAAATGAACCCAATAACAGCAAACAATATTGATGGTATCAATTTAAAAAGAATTGTTCATAAAAAAAGTAAAATTATAGCAAAAAGTTCGAAAACTACTAGAACGACACCCGAATTGAAAGCTTTGTCACTTTTAAGAGGTGTGTATTTTTCTTATTTTTGTCCCTTTTTTTGGACGCTATGTTATCTCCAAAAAAGTATAAAGCTTGTTGTTCCAGTCAAAATAGACATTTAACCTCGGAATAATTCCGATGGAGTTGAAAATTACTAGGTCAAAGATACAGGTTTTTCATAAATTTCTCTTAAACGGTGTCGAGCTGACCTCTATATAACTGGACAGAGTATCGCTGTCTAATCGCCTCAACTAGCCAAGGTAGGTACTAAAACTTTATGTGTGTAGCGAAAGTATATGTGACAACCACACATACATTAACATACATTCTTATCGCACATACATGCCGCGCAGGCGCGATGAAACAGAATTTAATTCCTTGACTAGTTGAGGTCAGTGGATTTTCTACAAAGAATATAAAATTGCAAAACTAATATCCAAATAACATCGAATATTTCACCTCGAAATATCCTCCATCGATTATACTGTACCCGAATTTAACCCAAGATCAATTTTTAATATTTCTTAGCTAAAACTGAAATGAATTTAATATTTTAAAGATTGTAAGAATGCAACTGAAAAAGAAAGTTTACTATTAAAAAAGATTCAACAGTGTACAGTCATGTTCGATTTTAATGATCCAAATGCTGATGTTAAAAGTCAAATTGTTAAACGGAACGTTTTAAATGAATTAATTGATTATATAACAGATGAAAAAAATGTGATTAGTGATAATGGCTCAACAGAAATTATCAAAATGGTAACAATTTTAATTTTATTTGAAAGGTCAAGTTCGTTGCCAATGAGTAGATTAGGTCAAAGGAAAAACGGGAGGCTTAGAGAAAGGAGATAGCACAAAATATCGAAAAATCTAAAAATGTGACTTGATTTTAATTTTCAATCTTATATTGTAAATATTCGAGTAAAAGAAAAAAAGATAAGAAACCAAATTGTAGTAAAATTAATTTCCTTCAACTTTTCTTCTTATACATTTTTCGATTTTTCCAATATTAAGAGAGATACAATCGAACCTGGATAACTGAGAGCTAAGGGGACCGCGATATCTCTTTCGCTTATGGAGATTTCTCACTAACCCGAGTTCTCCTAGCTTATTGAGAAGTACAGGAGTGGCCTTTCTCACTCATAGAGGTTATTAAACGATACACCCTCAGATATCTGTGCGTGCGGCCCCTATAATTGAGACTGCTACTTATCTATAACTCTATAAGAGACAGTCGAGCATGTATGAACACCTGCAGCTGGAATTTAACAATGTTTCATTAATAGCAGCTGCAGGTGTTCATACATGCTCGACTGTGTCCTATAAAGTTACAGATAAGTAGCAGTCTTAATTATAGAGGCTTCTATTTTTCACTCATAGAGATTTTAGAGACTAAAAATGACGGGACCAGATAATTACTCTCATTTATAGAGTTTTCTCGCTGACCCAGTTCTCACTTACTCAGGTTTGAATGTATATCCAATTTTGTGGTTCCCCTTCCCTCGGCTAACACTAATTTTAGTACTGTCGGTTTTATAATTGGCCTTCGTTCCCATTTCAATATTTTTTCAATTGATTCAGTGCTAAATCCATTCGTCCTTAAAAGAAACAAATGTTTAGAATAAAAGTTGTGAGTGTTATTTAAACAACTTGATTGTCATTTGAATATAGGTGGCAAAGAATCTATTTCGAACTTTACCGTTTAGTGATTTTGATCCCATGGAAGATGAACCAATATTTGAACCCAGTTGGCCTCATATGCAATTAGTCTATGAATTATTTCTACGTTTTCTTGAAAAGTTATCGTTTCATGAAGTGAAAAAACCACTTGATCAAAGTTTTGTCATTCAGGTAAGTTTATTAGCTTATATTATTTGATAACGTAAATAAATAACCGCTGCTGTTATCCTTGCAATAATTTAATCTACAGCTAGATTACTCCTTTTTGTAGATTGTTCGATTATTTGATTCAGAGGATCCTAGAGAAAGAGATTATCTAAAAACAGTTCTACATCGAATTTATGGTAAATTCCTAAATTTACGGCAATTTATTCGTAAAGAGATCACATACACGTTTCTAACATTTACGTATGAAACTGAACACTTTAATGGGATATCTGAACTTTTGGAAATATTTGGCAGGTCTATGTAATATAAGTTCGTATATTTTAATTATTTATAAAACAACAAATATGCTTAAATTGTGGTCTAGAAAGTTTTAAACAAAATGGCAACCCATCTCTATTTGCTTCAAATCCAGTAAAAATTGTTATGGATTATCAAACTGGTACGAGAGCGAAACGAGATAATCAAAAGACAGGATTTTGTTTGAGTCTAATTGAAAGTTTCAGATTGACGACCCTTCTAGTTTTCAAATACATCATCGATGGTACAGCAAAACCATTTACCCTTAAAATGTTTCTGACAATCCAGAGCAAAAAGTATAAAAGACTGAGAGATATTAATTGAAACGTTTTCGTTCTCGATTTTCATAAGTTCCGGCATAGTATTTTCAGTTAATTCGGTGACAATCTTATATTTAAGTCAATCTTATAGTCAAGCTAACTCTTTTTATTTCGAAGAGTTAGCTTGACTTGGCAGATTAGTCAATATCTCGAAAGATTTTAAAGGGGTGGGATGGAAGCCTGGCAATTAGTTCTTTCTAGGTCGTTTTAACGATCTCTAAAAGGTAAGGAATTTGTACGCAGTCTAGGAATTTGGTAGGTGTACGACTGCAGTCGACTTTGATAGGAACTATGCCGATATTCATCTGTAGTTCGTGAAAGGTAACTGCAGAAAATCTTCACAGCGTTGCTGGTTACTTTGGTTCTTGTCCATACGCTGACAATTTAGTCAATTAACCGCACCATTTTCTTAAATTGACAAACTGTCACCGTTGGGAATCGAACTCGCAAGCTCCTAGTTCAAAGCAGAGCGCCTTTGACAGCACGGCCACTTGGACTGTTTTTTTAAGGGGCGAGTTGCAGAACTATTTCTTTCTGTAAACTTATTGACTAGAGGTCATTCCGAATAACCTCCAAATCTTTTGGATCGTCTAGCATTTTTTTCTGCAAATTGTTCAATTAACAAGCGGTGCCCTCTAAAGCTCGACCCCCCCCCGCACCACGGGCTTCGCGGCCCCTCAGCTACGCCACTGGTCATTCGGTGTCTATATATTGTAGGGGAAGTTTTAACACAAAAAATGGTTTCTAATTAAACAATTTTGATTTGTTAGCGTCAGCTATAACTTAACATACTTTTAATTACAGCATCATAAATGGCTTTGCAGTACCAATTAAATCTGAGCATAAAATAACCCTGCAACGAGTCCTGATGCCATTGCACAAGCCGAAACCTTTGCACGTCTATTGTACACAATTAATTTACTGTATTGTACAATTTATTGAGAAAGATGGACTTTTAGCTAGCTCAATAATACGAGCATTATTAAAATACTGGCCACGGACATGCTCCAACAAGGAAGCGATATTTGTTACAGAAATCGAAGAAATATTGAATATTATTGATTTACAGGAATTTAAAAAAATACAACAGCCATTATTTAAACAGCTTGCGTTATGTGTGGGAAGTTTACATTTTCAAGTAATTCTTTTTTTTTTGTTCTAACTAAAGAACTGCCGTTAAGAACGGCAACAGAATGGCCACGCCCCCCTTAAACTTATCCATATGCACTGTCGTGCTATAGATATCTATACACTCAATTTAGTGTCTTCCACTCTTGTTTTAAATGTTAAATACATGCTATATAGTAATTAAAATCTTGGACGTTTCCAAGAAGTCGTCGGTGAAATTTTTTAAATAAATTGTTGGTTTTGTTGAGAGTTTTATTGAGGAGATTCTATTCTATACAGGTTGCAGAAAAAACATTATTATATTGGCAAAATGATTTGATATGTCGATTAATTGAAGAGAATCATAAAATATTAATGCCAATATTGTTCCCCCCTTTATACAGAATGAGCAAGGAACATTGGAGTGAGACTATTTTATCACTGATCATGATTGTATTAAAAACATTTATGGAAATAAGTCCAAAATTATTTAATGAGTTAACACAACAGTATAAGATTGATAAACAAAAGTTAGTACTCACTTACCAAGGTTCGCCAAAACCTAGATAAAATGGAAATTGACATTTAATTTCTATATTTTATTTTAAACAGAGATAAAAGAAAAGTTAAAGAACGCGAAGAATTATGGAAACGATTAAACGATATTGAAATCAAGCGAAATGTTTCAAAAGCTAAACAACTCAAGCACAATAAATTTCATTAAAAAAACGTTTAAGCATTAAATACGCCTTTTTTTTAATTATAAAAGTGTCAACCATATTGTTTTAAATCGTGACGTCACTACCATAACATATATGAAATGTCAGCGTTGTTTTGCATATCATAGTCATAGATAATGCATAACAACAATGAAATTTGATGTTTATAAATATGATTTTTTGAGCGTTTAAACGACTATAAAATGCATATTCAATTTTTGCCAATTTATATACCAAAAAGTATCTACTAGCCTATCGTTAAAGTTACTTATATTCATATTCCAAAATGGCGGCTGTAGTCAGGCTACATTCCAACAATTAGTTATATTTTTCATAAAAAAAAGTTATATTTTTCATAAATGAGTTTTATTAACAAAATATTAATTTTTGTTTATTTTATTATCGTAACTCTAATAACGCATAAGCAACTATCACAGTTGAGTCTGACTACTCTGTTTCTAATTATTGCCGCCTGATATCATAATCTTAAGGAATAAACACCAATTGCAAGTGTATGGAAGTCTTTAGAGAAAGATCAGGTGATTGCCATACCTATGTACACTCGATTACGCTATTATGTCATCAATATGGCGACCAGTGGCTACAGATATATATTGAGGTATACTACAGATATATATTGAGGTATACTGTAGCCACTCGACGCTATATTGATGACAAATCAGTGTAATCGAGTGTACGTCTATTTTTAATTCAATAAATGTATGGTGCAGCCAATTGACGCCATATTGTTCGCAAATGGGTGTAATCAAGTGTACACTCCATTACGTATTTTCTCATCAATATGGCGTCAACTGGGTACAGAATACATCAATGTACATATCTTTTTAATTCAATAAATTAAAAAGAGATGTGTACTGTAGCCACTTGACGCCATATTGATCACAAATTAAGATAATCGAGTGTACATTCTTTACGGGTATAGCAATTTTTTTACGTCATTTATCAAAATATGAAGCCAGCGAAAAGTTCCTAATTTTGAATTTCAGCTAAAAATATACCACATATGTTTAAAATAAGATAAACGCAAATAAAATGCAATCTACTTCATGTTAGTTAATTTTCTTTTTTTAAACTGGCATTTGCTTTTTTTAGCATTCTGTACCGAATAGTGATCGAATCGTTATTGAACTTTGGACGTAGCTAGTTATAGAGATCTAAAACTAAGCATTACAGGCATTAACAGGCAACTGAAATCCAATTTTATTTTACAATTGTACATCGATGTATCGAATATTTCGATTTTGGAAAGAAATCAAATTACAATCTAAAATACGGAACTGTTTGGAGTGTAGTCTGTCTCTTGACTTGACTGCATTTTTTTTTATTAGCTGTCAGTTGAGTAGTGTCAGTTGAAAGTTTTTATCAAATGGTTTAGATTTTGAAAGTTTTTATATTTCATAAAGTTTTAATAATTAGTTTAATATATATTAAAAAAATTATCAAAAAACAACAAAAGAAAAATGTTAATATAGCAGAAGGAACACAAAAATTAGTTAGAATGTTGTCTAGGAAAAACAAAGATTTACGAACAATCAAGGAAGGTGTCGTTGGGAAGTATGTCAAGAAAGATACACCACCTGAAATGCCAAGTAATTATTTTTATATTTTTTTTAACGAATAGCAAAAATTTAATAGTATTTGGAACCAATCATAGATGTATACATTAAATTTGGATAGCTAACTTATGCTATTTCAGTATTTCTATCCATCTGGCCGAATTTACAGTTTGTTTATGGTCTTAAAGGTGGTAGCAGGTGAAAGTAAAGGTGTCAAGGGTCATATTGACTCTATTAATTCTCTTGGATTTTTCTCATATGATAAGATATTCGAAATTGGATCGGTGTTTACAGATTTAGGGCAGTTATACGATTACCGAAGTGCCACGAATTTAGCTGCGGATTTTTATAGAATTCGGCGAGACAAATCGACAGTAAAGAATACAATTTTTCGATATCTTGCTTAGTTTTCGAGATATCGATTGTGAACAAAATTTATTTCAATATTTTATTAATATAAATTAATACAGGGTGTCACGTACACAATTTAATGCTACTGCCAAATATCACCACCAAAAACTTCAGAACCTCCACAAACCATGGCCAACTACTACCAACTGGACCCGTAGATTTCTATAGCGCCTCGGTAACCGAAGAAAAATATAAGATTATATTTTATAAATTAAATAAAAACCTTTCACAAACGAAAACCAAAATCTCGAAAACCAAACAAGTTATCGAAAAATTGGATTTGTTACTTTCGATTTATTTCAACGAGTTCTATCCGTGGTCAAACCATTGCGTTTTGGTTATCGTAGAATCCCCAAGTTTGGACTATATATTTGGAAAACAAATTATTTTCTGACCCATGACCATAAGACCTCTTCCTGACTCATGGTTTTCTATGAATATTATAAAAATATAAAATAATGCATGAAGAACTAAAATTTCCAAATAATTTTTAGTTATCAATGTTTGGACAACCGAACCAAAACGGAAAAGTCAGAGTAGACGTGGTACGTTGCCGCCACCATCTTCGGCAACAATGAGTAGTAATTCACCCCAAATCAATAGTAACGTACAGAAATTTGGTAATCAGAAACCGACAACAAGTGCTGTAGGTCTGGGTGCTCATGAAGGCAAATATACACCCAGTGCTTCAGTACCTGATTTAGCTACCAGATTTGCTAGTTTAGGCGTTGGCGGGGAGCATGCTTATCAACCTGGTGGTATGGTACGCAAATCAACGCCAGTATCTTCATCATCATTCACTTATTTAAATTATTTCACCGATCCATCATATCAAACGGAAAATGTGAGTATTCTATCACCAGTTATCTACTATCAAGTCTCATGCATGAACGTTCTTAATCTACATTACCGATATGCTTTATCATATTGTCAGTTTAGGGGCTTTTGTTTTCATCCGTCATATTGAATATTGATGTCAACTGACGCTTACACGTACTTATAATGCCAAAACAAAGGGCATCTTCAAGAGTAGAGAATAAGAATAAATTGTAAATGAATTGGGCTTAAAAGTAGTTCCGTTTTTCGAAACATTAAGGGTACATTCGTCTTGGACGCTCACACGCTTTGAGTACTCACGCTTATAAGCACCAATTATTAGTGTTCATGTTGGCCTACGAACGCTTAGAATCGATCAGAAAATATCGTTCGTTTTGGACGTTGTGAGCGTTAGTTTGTATCAATATGGCGACGTTTTATTTCGTCGGAAGTAACAGAAATAGGATGCGTTTTACCAGATTCTGAATCATTTAAATCGATCGAAAATAATCTGGGTAAATTGTTAGCCAATTTTACTGATTTGTAAACAATTTTAATTTTAAGTACTTTAATAAATATGACAAAAGTTTGGTTAGCTTACGCTCACGTAGCATTCGTTTTGATAAATAGAAAGATTTGGCGCTCACGCTTTTGCTGCCCTACCTCTGTGGAGTAAGCGTCTGTGAGCGCGAGATCTACCTCATGAACTCAGCCGCAAGAGTGATTTTTTGACACTCACAGCGCCAAGTCGAACGTTGAAAACGACGATTGAGCGCACTTAAAGCGTGTGAGCGTCCAAGACGAATGCACCCTAAGAATGATCTTTGAATTCGATGAAATTCGATCCTGCTATAGAAATTGTCACTTGTTTGGCTTCAATTTGACTGATTGTATTTCATTTTCCATTTATTTTGAACAGACATTAAATGCAAATAATGCAAATTATGTGGAAATAGAGCAATTAGATCGAATGTGTTATCAAACGCAAGAAACAAGAGATAACAATTCATCATCACCAATCTATCAGAATACATCGAATGATCCAAATTATCCAACAAATTATTATACGCGACAGCAAAAGTTATCACCGATTTATACGAATACGTACAATGATCCAAATGTGGATCATTATAGGGAACATTTGGGACAAGCAATGACCTACGGTGAGAGTTTAGTACATTCATCCAGGAATAATTTACATGTCAGGTGAGCATGGTGTGAAATAAGTTACTTTGGTCCAAGGGTGGCGAACCCTTATTGAACTATGTGCCATTTTTTTCTATACAAAATTTTAAAATAGTCTTGATTTACAACGTTTCCTTTTGACTGCCATCGTGCGCACTGAGAGCGCACTAAGCGCGTGCCATTGGTTCGCCATCGATGGTCTAGATCAATGTCAAATATTTTTAAATAATAAATATTTTGATTTTAAAGAGTAAATACTCCACAAGGTGTCGCAAATCAAACTGTGGAAGCCGAAGAACTACCTTTACCGCCTGGATGGTCCGTGGATTATACGTTACGTGGTAGAAAATATTATATGGATCATAATACAAAAACAACACATTGGTCACATCCATTGGAACGAGAAGGTCTACCAAATGGTTGGCAACGAATTGAATCTCCACAGTATGGTGTTTATTATTGGAAGTAAGTATTTTTAATCTTGTTCATAGTGATTTTTCTGTCCAAAAAGAGCACGTATATGGAATTTTATAGAAAATTACTCCCGTTAGAGATCACAAGTCCAGTAAAAGTACCCGAATCCGACAGTTTTAGATATCCTCTACGAATTTTGTTTATAAATCCATTTTGATGAACAAAATGACTCGCAAGACTACTAGGAATTGGTAGGATATTCATCTGGAGTTCGTGAAGGAAGCTGCAGAAAACTTTCTCAAACATAGCCGGTTACTTCGTTCTTGTCCATACGTCGACAGTTTAGTCAATTAACTGTCCCTTTTTTTCCTAATAATTGACAAACTGCCAATGTCGGGATTCGAACCCATAACCTCCCAATTTCCAAGTATGCATACTGCTCAGACATAACACCTTAGACCGCTCGGCCACTTGGACTAGTTGGTTGATGAGTTAATTTTTTCTTATCAATATTTAATTAAAACGATCCAACACTTTTAGTTGCTCATTTTTCCAACTAAACTCCCTTATGAGATAATTCTCCTTGTCTCTACCCTCCAATAATTCTCCTTACCTCTACACTCCATAAAAATGACAGTTGTTGTACAAATGGCGTCATAAATCAAGCTATCATTTCAAAACTTGACAATTGATTTGTTGTGCCTTATTTATTCGATTTTCGAAAAAATGCTTCGAATAAAAGTTGTTCATTATAGCTATACTAACAACTTTTATTCGAAACATTTTTTTGAAATCCTAATAAATAAGGTACAAAATCAATTATAAAATGCCGTTTGTACATACGCCATATTTGTTTTTATATTATAACCTATAAATTTGAATGTCACTTTTTTCACTTTTAGTTATATAACACGATGTGCTCAATACGAACATCCATGTTTGGCCTGGCATCAAGTTGATATACGACAAGCTCCACCACCTCCTCGGCATACAAGTTTTCATCCTCATAGTGTTCTGGTACCAGCGAATCCATATTTAAATGAAGAAATTCCACATTGGCTTGATGTTTATTCAAAAGGTAAAACTATTGTTTACACATTAAAATTCCGATTCTGATTATTATTCAGAAAGAAATGTTTTTTTCTGTTTTGTTTGTTTGCAGCCAGTCCAGATTTAGATCATAAACTACGTTGGGATATGTTTCGTCTTTCTGAGTTGGACTGTTTCAATGCAATGTTAACCAGGCTTTATAAACAGGAGTTAAAGGAAATTGTTATGAGATACGAGGCGTATAGGTAAGAAATCGATCAGAAACATCCCCCCTACAGATTAGAAACTTGGTTTCTTGGTTCAAAATGATTTTAACTTTTCGACATCTTCAGGGATATCCGAATGAATTTTTATTTCCCTGTTATTACTAGATAGTGGCTAGTTTTTTCCCTACCGAATGATTAAGGACGTTTATGCATGAGACTTGATAGTAGATACAATTTTGTTTTTAGTGAATTGATCAGTTCAATTCAGTAGTTATCCTGCCTCAAAAATTTAAAACCTGTTGACGATCATTTCAAAGAGTAATTATCGATTAAAAATCAAACTTTGAACACAGCCGCGTCTTATGGAGAACAGAATTTGTTTGTACTTAAAATTATAATAACTATATTATTAAAGTAGACACCATAATAAATAATGTTTATAAATATTCTTTGAAATATGCAGTTTATAGAATTTACATTAAAAAAATGATGTTGACGAACGTTTGAATTAATTATTTAATAAAATTAAAACTGTTTTGTTAGGTTTGTTTTTACCACCATATTTTGAAAACTAGCGACAGCGCACAGTAAAATAATATACACATACAAACAAATATACAACATAGTTTATTGTCAGATCTGTCACATCAAGTCAAATCAATTTCTAATTTACATTTCCGGATATTTTTCAATAAATACTTTTAAAATATTTAGGACAAATAAAAAAGGTTATAAATCGTTGTAAGATTATTCATATACTTTACAACTTTTTTAAAATCCTAAATAAATTTTATTAAAGATAGTACTCATTTGACTCTAGTGTAGCGCATGAACGTCCTTAAAACAATTTTTAATTGAGAAATTATTTCTGATTGATTCTTTAAAAAAAAAAACAACGCCTACAAAAGCTATTATTTCTTTTAGATCATCCTTACTCATGGAAATGGAAAGTAGACGTGCCCATGCCCCTGAATCAAATGCATAAAAACTGTATCCAATCAGTTTTCTCTTGAGTACAAAAACAAAAACTCGTGCATGTAATTTTAAATATTTAAAATCTTCCACTTCTCTACGCCATTTTGGATTTAATTTTTGGAATGAAGACGAATACTCCTCAGCCAAATTTGGATTTAATTATTATATGACTATCTACAAATAAGAATGTGGAACTTGAAGGGTAATTATTAAAAGACCAGCAGGTTTAGCCATTTTATTTTGTAAAATTTTAGAAATTTGAGAATTTTATTTTAAGAAGAGATCATGTTTTTCCAATCACCATCAATTTTTATTCAATTTTCTGAACGCAGTAAGATATTAGGTGTACTACTAAGTGGTGAAAACCGGAAAAACATATTCATTTTTGATTTTAATAAAACCGGTATATTCGGAAACGAATTTTAAAACAGATTGAAAATTATATTATTGAACTTCGAATTATTTTGGATCTTATCAGTTTACTTCCATCATGGAACACCGTAGTCAAAACTGTGCTCGGTTGAGGCTCAATAGAATGCAGTTGAAAAGGGTGGTGGGGTTCTTGGCAAGACACTGTCGATTGAACTACCACCTTCATAACTTGGGGATCTCTGATAATCCCACTTGTAGGGCCTGTATGGAGGACGATAAAACCTCCACACATGTTATATGCACCTGCAAAAATCTGCTAGGTGTCAGATATAGAATGTTTGGGTTCGAAACCTTAGATCCATCAATGCTGGAGTAATCCTAGTGGAGATGTTGTGGGCCTTTTGTGTGGCGTCTTGCCTCAACAGAATTCTATAGGTTCATCTGCTTAAAATAGCACCTCTTACCCGGAAACGTCTCGGCTTCGGGTAACAGGTTGTTCTCAAGGAGAGCACAGAGGACCCTTGGTCTAGGTGCTAAGGACCCATTTACGGTACCCCCCTTTCTAATTATTATTATTAACGTAGTCAAAAAGAATAAGGACTGACGGTTGGACTGTCGCTGGCCGCGTAATCGCGTAATGACTGGATTTTTTTAAGCTCGTTGGATTTATTTTGACGCGAGCTTTCCTTCTTACACATTTTTTATAATTACAAGTCATTATTAGTCTCGAAATTATTAGCAATTGAAATCTTACAGTATAATTACAGCATAAGAATGTTTGACCGACCACCACCAGTGTAACGAGCGAATAGACGTTTTCACGTCAAAAGAAGTTATTAGATGACCGAAGAAAATCCATGACAATCTATCCCATTCAAAGAGTGATAAATATATATTTTTTTAAAGTACTCATACATTTGGGGGTTACCCTCATTTTAATGGTTTGTTTATTGTAGCCGAAGGTATTTTTTGAGAGTGTTCTCTACCGGAAGTAAACTGAAAAGTATCCCTGAAACTTCAAAATTTTGTTATGAATTTATGAATCTCTGAATGAATAATAAATAAGAAGGAACCTTCCCCCTCCCCTCCAATTTTTAAAACGCTTTTTGTTTACAATCAATTGTTTTGACATATTATTAAATTTTAATGGTAGAGTCTGTGATAATACGTTTTACAAAAGAGAAAAGTAAATTTAAAAAAAAAAATATCATTAGATTATTAACGAAATTTTATTGAAATAAATTGTAATTATTTATATGGAAAATATATTCTCATTTTTGGTCCCTGTTTAGATTAACGATACGCTAAACAATGGTTAATTAATATACAATGTCTGTTCAGAACAACGGAATCTTTAGTATACTAAGTGCGAGTATTCGTCTTGGACGCTTACACACTTTCAGTGCCATCAAGCGTTGTTTTAGCGAATTTCCTGAAAGGAAATAGAGCTATTGGTCGCGTACCGAAGTCAAAATTTCTTCAAATGTCCATCGATCCTATCTAGTAGATGTCAAAAATCATCATCTGTAAAATTTATATATATATATATATATGGATAAGTTCGTTAATGGGTAAAATCGGATAAAGGGAAAGGGGGGTTTAAAAGGAGGGGAAAACACAAAATTTGTCATATCTCCCTTAATATTTGAAAAATCGAAAAATTTATAGGAAGTAAAGTTGTAGGTACTAAGTTTTACTGTAATTTTGTTTCTTATCATTTCTTCTGTTACACGAATATTTACAGAAATATTGACGGTTTAAGATTGAAAATTAAATTCCTTAATATCTCTGTACACATTAGAGTTTGAGAAAAAATGATGAGGTGATGAATTGTAGCAAATTTGATTTTCTACAACTTTATTTCTTACACATTTTTCGATTGCTAATATTAAGAGAGATATTTTATATTTTCTTCTATCTTTATGCCCTCCTTTTCCCTTGACGTATGTCATTTATTAATAAAATTGGACTTGCAAATACTAAAATCATATGATATTTCATTTTGATCAGACTAAAATTGTGACCGCTAGAAAGTGATTTATGTATTCTAAGGAAATTCGCTAAGTTGAAGCAGCTCCTGCGTAACGAATTTTTTTAGTATGCGACTTGATATATTTGAATCATAAAACATTTAAAAAAATGAAAATACCAAAAATAAAACTAGATTTAGAACATTTTTCGATCTACAAATTTAATTATCTCAGAAACAAAAAAACAAGATTAATTTGAAATTTGATCCAGGTATTTATAAGACTTTGATAAATATTATGACAGTTTTTCATAACACTGGCCGCATATCTGGTTGTCGAGATATAGATCTTTGTATTCATGTTTTTACCGACGAGTCCATTTAACCTGTGTGAAAATTTCTTAAAAATCGTAACTTTAACATTTTTTTACTCAAAAACTAAGAACAGGATCAACTTCAAATTTTGACAGGATATTCTTTATTATTGAATTAATAAGCCGTAAAATTTTGAAGAACCTGTCATTAAATTGAATTTTCTTCACAACAACCTTAAGTACTTTATTGTTCTGAACACGACCATTATTATGTTTAGCACTTAGTTAATCTAAACACACAACCACTATGTGTGTTGCCTTGAATATGATGATACGCCGTAAATAAATATAAAATCGTGTTGTTCCTGATGATTAAAAATAAATTTAAATATATATTTTGTGATCATATTTATTAAATAAAAAATAATAAAACAATTATAAATATTTAAATAAATCTATTAATTTATATAATTATTGATTTCTGTTGTCTAATGTCTCTTTTATAATTCATGATGTTTTCCTTCGTTCAACAGATCCGTTTCATCATTTTCTTCTGTAGATACCGTATTTTCATGATATTCATCGCTGTCCGTAACGGTAAATCCTTTGACTCGGATTATTTTCGCATTTGGTATTCCTAATGTTTTGGCCCATTGTTTACCTACATCATAAATAAAACAGCGTGATTAATATATTATAGTCCAGTCAAATAGTACTTTTAAAAATAATCCAAGTGGAAATTTTCCAACGGAATTCTTTTAGTGCCAATGAAAACATAGGAAAAAGTCCATAACGGAATCGCGCTTACAAATCAATTTATGGTGGAGGTTTTGCACAAAAATGGTTCTAAACAAAATTTTCGCAGAATGAATAGTTTTCGAGATATATGGCTAAGATTACTTGGGCGTAACGATGCATTAAACTGTTTTTTAAATGCAACAAAATTCGGTGGCTACCATTCTCTTATAATCTTACGGCTCGACATAAACCTGAACGCATTGAACGACACATTTTATCCCTTTTAAAACTCAGTTTAAGGGAGTTCCAGCATGAAACCACAAATAGCGTTTTCTAATAAATCCGGAAGTTACAGTAGTTTTAATAGCAAAGTAATCATTCTCTCTCACTCTCTCTCATTAGAAGCATGTAAAACTTCATGCCTAATAAATATTTATTAAAACATCGCGTTTTACCGTTTTGTTTTCGAAATATAAATATTTGTTCTATAATAAAAGCAAACCGGTTGTTTTGTCCTTTTTATATAAGACAGTGCTGGAACTACCTTAATGCATCGGTTACGCTCAACTCATCTCAGTCGTATATCTCGAGAACTATTCATCGTACGTAAATTTTGTATAGAGCCTTTTTTGAGTAGAATTAGCTAAGAAATTGAATTCCAGTACTCAATTGCGTCGTCAAATTGTCTGTGCTTTACTCTAATCCAAAACCTATACAGAACAAAAACATTCGAAGCGTTCTTTCGAAAATTTTAAAAGTTAATACTTAAATCGCAAATCAAGTTTGTACCGAATTTGTTAATGATCAAATATTTCGAGATTCAAAAATGACTTTTACCTGGTGATAATTGTTTATCTTCTTCACTTTTGTACCCATAATAATCAGCCCAATCTTTTTTGCCCTGATATATCATATAAAGGACACAACCAAAAGCGTTCCATGCTATCACTGCATATATCACAGATAAACGATTTTTCCAAACTTGTGCATTATTTACAGGTATTGGTTTTGTATTACGTCGAATTAGCCGTCTTAACCATTGTATTCGAAACATTCCTGTGAAATAAAATAACGAATTTCTGATAAACAAGAAGCTTAGGTGCTGCATACTTCTTCATTCGCTTTTGAGCGTTATATCAAGCATTTCAATGAAAATGTATGTTCATCTTTATTCGAGGTGATTTTACACAGCATTCGAATGACGAAACTGACAAAGGTAAGCACGAAAGCTTCCAAGTTTATTATTGTTATGTTTAAATTCTTAAGGAATCTTTTTTATGCCATAGAAGGGTATAATTAAGGATATAATTTCAATCATTTTAAAACAACATTAAATAGGGTTAAGGTTGTGTTGGGATAGAAATAATTTTTAAATTTCTTGAATTACTTTTAAAAATTTAAAATGTATTTACGTGAAAATTTGTTCAAAAAATACCTGAACTATTTTTTTTATTTTTAATTATGTGGGAAAAATCGATGAAATATTTTTTGTTTTCATTACATAAATAATAAAGGTTATGTTCGATTGGGTTCTATTTATTTTGAATTTTCCAAATTTAAATTAAAGCGGGAATTTGAAATTTTAGAGTATTTTCACTGACCTCTATTTAACTTATTTATAAGTAATATAGAATGAGTATTTTATATGTCCTTAGGGTAAAAAAACTTCCTTTTAGTAATTTTTATAAGAAATTTAATTGATGAAATTTACATAATTCGAAATAATCTTTTATCTCTCCTTGAAATATTGAATAGTATTGCCATAATTTTAGCTCAAACATCTGTAATTACTCTTAATTATAACAGCGTATATACTTGCTTTGTATTTTTATACATTTGTGCATATGTAAAAAGTAAAATACAAAGTTCACGCATGTATGTGTATATTTTTTTACTGTGCGCTGTCGCCAGTTTTCTTTAATATGGTGGCAAAAACAAACCTAACAAAACAGTTTTAATTTTATTAAATAATTAATTCAAACGTTGATCAACACCATTTTTTAATGCAATTATATAAACTGTATATTCCAAAGAATATTTATAGACATTATTTATTATGGTGGCTACTTTAATAATATAGTTAGTACAAAAAAATTATGTTCTCTCATAAGGCTCTAAGTTGAATATTTGATTTTTAATCGATAATTACTCTTTGAAATGATCGATGATAGGTTTTAAATTTTTGAGGGAGGATAACTACTGAATTGAAATTTTTTATCTACTATCAAGCCTCATGCATGAACGTCCATAAAATGGCTTCAAAAAAACTGACTAAGTGTCACTACTTGTATATGTATTGTACATTGGTTAAACCAGTAGAATAGTGATGAAAATGATTTGCATAATCAGCATTCTATTAAAATAATTACTTTATTAAATCAATTTCTATTTCAATATAAGTATTCAATTTGCTATTCATTTTTATTTATTATCTGGTATTCAATTCTATTCTTTATAGTTGTGGTGTACGATACAATCACAAATAATATACCTACCTATATATAATTGATTGGCCTAAATACCTAAAAAAAAGCGTAATTTAATAAAATCCAATTGAAATATTATCAAAACGGTATTGCTTTATTATGATAACAACAATGATTAACATTACATTAATTCATTTATTCAAATTCAAAATTATTTTTAACATGCTTATGTTAGCTTACAAATTGTTTTTGTCTAGTTTTTCACAAGCAAAGAAATAGCGAGAAACTTTTTTAAAATCAGGCAACTTGTAAGACTTGGTGTGATGATGTTGTATAAACTTGATAAAAAGTCTTTTTGAGATTCAATATATAAATTTTGGGTTAAAAAATAGATCTAGCTGAACGTTTCATTATTACTTAATTTCATAACTACTATATTAATAAAACCGTAAATTTCTGTTTATTTGTTTGAGCATCACACAAAAGCGAATGGACCGTTGAAACTTTCTTTGTTTAAAAGCTTATGATTAGACTTAAAAACTGGTATATATTTTATCTCGCCTGAGATATAACAATAAACGTGAGTGAAGTCGCGGGTATAAGCTAGTATATTATAATTCCTTCCTCTGAGAAAAATCGCTTTAAGTAGCCATGGCGAATTTTTATTCTAAAATTGGCCCATTAATATTTTTATCCTTTAATAGTTATATTTGTATTCAGAATACGGGCCAAAAAGTCGATCTTACTAGATTTTATCTCCGGGGAAAACGTTTTTTCCGGTTTTTCACAAAGAAATAGCGTGAAATTTTCTAAAAGTGTAGGCAACTTATAAGGCGTTGGTGTAATCATGTGTAAGCTCGAAAAAAAAGTAGTTACTGGATCTTTTAATTTTGGGCTTAAGAAGAAAGATTTTGTTGAATCTTATTACTAGACTAAGAATATTTTAAAAATATATTATAAGATGTATGAGTACACCGCAATACAACATCTGAATTTCTCTAAATCTCTTGAGTAAGAAGAAAACTTTCACTTTTACACTATAGAGATAAAAAGTTCAATTACTACAAAACAAACAAAAATTAGATCAAACAACAAATTTCTAAAAAACAAATATGATTTGAGTTAATTGCGGTGTACAACACGAACAACGGTAGTACAACAAATTTGTTTTTTTGTAGTAAAATAGAAGTCCGTCCCGTATCTAAGCAACGCACGCGCATAAATGCATAATAAAATCAAAAATGTAAAATAGAACGAAATATTTACACCACACTTAATTCTCATCGGAAAATCAAAATTATTAGTCTATTAACAAACACTTTAATTAAAATTTATATAAAAAAATAATAGTTTCTAAATTAACACAAGTTTTAATTCAATCAATCACCGTCACATATGTTTAGAAAATTGGATGAAATTTTAAGTGTATGTAAGTTTTAATATCCAAATATGTTTCATAACCTGTACAGAAAAAATTATGTTTTTTATTTGTATATATTTTTATCGGTATTCATTTATAAAATTGTGTGATATTTTACAAGTCATCTATAAAATATAATTGGTGTGAAATGATGACACTTGTGTGTGTCTCTTTGAATGGTGGGTGTATTGTATTTACATACAAAACAGAATCGAAAGCTAAATTTTGTAAGAACTTTTTAAAGCTAATGTCAATTTGACATGCACATCTGAAAAATGCGATTTAAGAAAACGTTTTTTTTTTTTCAACAATATATAGGGTGTTTATATTTTATTTAGCTGGTAAAATTTATTAAAGCTTATTGGGATCGTGTGCTATTTGGTTTAGTCCGATGTATGTTGGTTTTTCTTAAAATTCATAACAAAATCGGTTCATTTATGAATAGTTTTTTGAAAATTTAGAATTAACTATTGTTATTGTATCGAGCTTTTTCGATTTTGTAGCTTGAATTAGTTTATTGTATAGTTTTTTTGTAATTAGCCGGTTTATATTTGTTGTATGTAAGTTTAAGCCCGATTTCTATGTACTGAGTTAAATCAAGGGTTAAGTATATCACTCGATTATTCTTAGAATTGATTTTCTTTATATTTGAGATAATATAAGTCAATAATTCAAAACAAAATTTATTATTGAAAAAAATCAAGAGGGAGATTTGAATCCAAAAACAAAAACTCAATAATAAAACAAAACATTGTTTTGCGACTTGAAAAATGAATTTGTTTTCGCGATTATCTTTTGGGTGTTATTTTACGATCAAGAAGAAAAGTTAGAAAATTTAAAATGCGAGATAAATGATTGAAGATATGTTTTTTTTCTTCACTTTTTCTCTATTTTCTTCTAAAAATAATTGGATGGTTTGCAATGGAATTATTTCTTTGGATTTGCGAATTCGAATCATGAATTGCAAATGTATAGAAAACTGATTCAAAATATCTCAAAAACGGCTACTATGAAAAAATACATTCAAATTATTATTGTAGAGGGTATTTTCTTAACTACAATTTCGTATTTTCAAGTTTTTCTAAGCTGTTTAGATGTTTTTCTCAGATACTATTTCACATAAATGATTAAAATTTGGCAGGTTAGATTTGAGGGGTGAAACTGAAATTTATTGTGTGGGGCTAAGTTTGTTGAAGTGATTGATTAATATGATAAATAATTATTATTTAAATAAATAATAAATAAGTGTAAACCTTTTTGAAGCACAATTTCAAAAATGTATAATTCATGTTTCTTGTGTTTAATTTTCTTTAACATGAAAAAAGCTTCTAAATTGCTGTCTCCCACAGCGTATTTATAAAAGAATCGTTAAGAAAAATATTAATAAAATCACGAATATAGATAACAAAGTATAAAAGTGAAGGAAAATTATCATAAGTGAAAAATAGTTATAAACAATTAGTTAAATGTCATGTAGGTTGCCTGTTTGATCAAAAGGTTCAAAAATCCATGCTATACTGAAAACATTAATATCATTTTTTTTCTTCACGGAATTGCTTATTAATTCGAAATATTTCATCATGACAATGTCACAAATCGAATTTTTGTGACAGTCTACAATAATATCTTAATATTATCGCGTGTGTTTCGACATATAACAAAATTGTTTTATTTGATTATATCCAATTTATTAGATTTTCACCAAAAAATTACCTTCGATCAAGTGAAAAATCATAAAAGTCATAAATTATTGTTATTTTATTTTCATATCGGAAAAATTGTATGAACAATAAAAGATACTTTATTCCGATTAGGTGGTAAATTGGTTTTCGAAATAATTTAAGGTTATTCTGACGTGACATTTAGTTTTATAATTTTGGTAATACTGAGTGCTTCTTAAAGTTACTGACTTACTGTAAGTATTGGGGACTTATGTATATGTTACGTACCGAGTCCGAAATTGTACAAATCGGTATTTGTACAGACAATTTTGTACCAAGTCCGATCTGTACAGGTCACTTACTTAAATAAAACCGAAATAGTGTTTCGAAATGTGAAATTTTATACATATTTTATCATGTATAACGCTTAACGCATTTTAAAACTAATTTCGGTTTTATTTAAAAAAATGACCAGTACAGATCGGACTTGGTACAAAATTGTCTGTACAAATCCCGATCTGTACAATTTCGGTCTCGGTACGTAACATATACAAGTACCCAGTATTACAAAAATACATTAAGTACTTTACTTAAAGTATTGCCCAGCTCTGATACGCAGAAAGGTAATCTAAGTTTGCAGTAAAGATTTTTAATTAGATATTGCCTTAATTAGTTTCAATATCTTCAGGTTTAATCTGTATCGATTTGTAGGGAAAAACAGATGAAATATTTATTAAATATTTTTCATGAGTTTCTACATACATTTTAAACATTATGTAAGAAAATAGGGTGGCCCCCCTCTCATAAATATTTCGAAATTAAATTTGATCTAATATGAATGTAGTAAGCTCTCTTGCAATATATTTGAAACAGTAAGTCACATTCTAAGTGTGAATATTACTGAAATCTATACATCCATACTAATATAATAAAGCTGAAGAGTTCGTATGTTTGAACGCGTTAATCTCAGAAATTAACAGTCCGATTTGAAAAATTATTTTTGTGTTAGATAGCCTGTTTATTGAGGAAGGTTATAGGCTATAAAAAACTTGTATTTCATGCATCTGTGTAAGCTATGCTAATAAATCTAACTTTTAAACCATGCGAGAAAGAGAAAATATTTGAAATTAAATATTGTTTATTTAATAAAAACAAACAATTTTTATATGAAACATTTTTCACACAACAAATAGTTTAGATTTTTAAATAGGGCAGCTTTTAAATATAGTAGTATTTAGAATGTTTCAACTAGTTCGATTATTAATAATTAATTTGATCAAGAGTGCAATAAAGATAAAAAGCACTGTATATATTTTTTTATAAAATGCACATTTTGCAATACATAGCCCAATAATTGGGTTCAAATAATAAAGTAATCTATATTATATATATATATATATATATATATATATATATATATATATATATATATATATATATATATATATAATATTTGTGAATTCAATGTTATCGGTATCTATTGCATGTTAATTATTCATAAAATTTATTAAGTATCCAAGTAATTTGTTTTATTTAAAAAAAAATTCGGAAAGAAAAATGAATATTGATCCAGTCAAAATAGACCAACAAATTGCCAAATCTCGTAAAAATTCTGAAGAGTTGAAAATTTATACAGACCTTTAAATCATCATTTTAAATAAAAGTCTTTATTGATGCGTTCTATGTTAAAAATTTTATTCAAGATCAAAGATGCAGAGATATTCAAAAATATCTCTTAAACGGCGAGCTTTTGTTTTGGTAAAATTAGTTAATATTAAATTTGTAGAGATGCTCAAAACGATTCCAAGACTTTTTTTTCCGTATAAATGATTGTGATTTAAAAAATTGCAAAACTAATATTGATGTGAATACAAATTAAATTTGCTTCCATAGTGGGAGGCAATTCAGAAAACTGATGGTAACAAAATTGGGGGATACAGTTTGGTGTTGTAGCTACATATCTATCATCTACATACCACTCGATAGCTAAAGGATCAAAGAATTCGTTACGTTGAGTGAGGACTTTGACGCAACGCGCGCGGTGAAGGGGTGCGCCGTCATTTTGAGGCCGTTTTGCTGCGTCACATAATTTCCGTTTTGTATAACTTTTGACTCGTAGAAGCTAGGACGTTCGTTTGAGTTTCAATCGTCAGCTCACGTCAAGATCTATCGATTGTGTATACAAAACATTCATGTGAATTGGTTATAGTGATTATAAATGCGGTTCAAGTAAAAAATTAAAATAAATAATGCAATGTCGCCCGATACTCGTCCAAAAGCCAAATCAAAGTATAGAGATCGTATACGGTTGGAAAGGGATTCTCAAGAGCAATTCAGTGATACCCCGTTACGTACACGTATTCACATAAAACAGACGGCCGTGTCCACAACACAGCAACACGATGTTGGTTTGTTGAAATAGTCTTAAATCAATCAAAAAGGACAGGCCGGATCAATAAGGTCTTTTAATATTTCACTTTAGAATAATAATTTAAAGGTATGAACTCCATTAGAATTCTTCCGATATTGAATGGTCTATTTTGACTGGATCAAAATATTTGTGAATAAAACGAACACATTTTAAATGTTATCCCCAAGTTTATTTATTTATTCTCTTTTTATTTACTAACCTAAAACTAAAAATATTGTGTCAAAAATATACTCTTATTTTTATTACAACTAAATTTATGTTAATTTTTACGATATTTTAATAACAACTAAACACTTCACTTGTGAACTGTTCTTAATGTTTTGCGTGTAATTATTTTTGGAAAAATTCATTCAACAAAAATTGTAACGTGGGCAATGACCTCTCCGTGTATATAATTATTTTCTTTATTTTATAGAAGAGGGTGAGGTATTTTTTATCTGGCACAATAGGGAATATGCATGAAAATTTGTTTTCACTTGAATTGAAGTATGTTTACTTGACAAATATCAAGGTAAAATTACTTTTTAAATAACTTTAAAAATAAGCGAGATATCAATGATTGAAATTCCCGATTAGACAAAGAGGGTGATAGCCCTCTTGATATGTTATGTGACGTCATATTACACTTTCACCATTTAAAATACACGTAAAACTCCGTTTTTAGTATTTTTGCAAGAAAGAGACAGATAATAATCTTTAAAAACTTTTAGCTTCCTTGATATTTGTCGGATTTTAATTTCGTTTTTAAATATTATTACAGTATTAACAGTATTTTCATATTCTGAAAAAAAATTTTCATGCATATTCCCTATTGCTTTTAAGAATGAAAATTGTAAAATAATTATACGGAGTTGGTAAATTGTATAAACAGATCAGTTTTGAACTTTACAAAACTTACAAAAAGTTATCTTCTCGAAATAGTATTGTTAATTTTTAAGTGAAACTCTTTGATATGGGACCCTTGGGGTCATCTCGTACACCCCACCGTCTGTATAAGTCTCGTTACGCGCCTGCTTATATAATAAAATATATAAAAACAATGCACACATATAATTAAGGATGTACGAGCACTGGAGTTTCAAAAAGATTAAGGCTAGATTTTTTTTACATGTAGTTGAAGTGCATGTAAATCAATTATAAAAGTTTCAGGGTGGTTACGGGGGTTTTGAATTAATTATTTAATGTTAAAGTTCGAGTTTGAATGCATTGCTGCTCTGATGGAGAAACCCGTGAGGGTCCACATATTTTGATAATTTTCACTTGGAATCAAATAAGACGAATAAAAAAAACTACACTATAGAAAATAGAAATATTAATAAAGAGGTTGATCTAATAAAATTTCGGTATGACGGGCCTAAATAAAAAGATATTTAAGAAAAAAACAGATTTCGGGTAAATTTAATTTCTGTCGGCGGTACCTTAATTACCCGAAACCTCAGGTTTTGTTCTTAAATATCTTTTTTTTTAGGCACGGTAGGATGGACCTAAATTAAATTTTAACTTACGACAAAAAATAATAAACTTTATTGTGGACTTTTATGAATGTACTATAGAAGATTTTGAATAATTTTATAAATGGACTATATCTAGTGCTCGTACATCCTTAAGAAATATCTGATAAGTGATACTTTTTATTATTAATTCATTCAATATATCTTTTGTATCTTTAGATATTTTAATTAAAATTTTAATAGAAAATCCTTTCAACTACAACCAATAAACGATATTCGTATCGACAGCCCTAATAATATGTAATACAGAGTGTTACACTGTATTGATTATAGTATTGGCCCGGCAAACCAAAGGTCGTGGGTAGGAACCTTACTAAGATGTGTATGATTTTTTATATCAAGTATTGATGTCGAATTACCGAAATGTATTTAATATCAAATAAAATAAATAAACGTAAATCACCTCCGTTAGTATAACATAACCGTAAGATAACCAAACAAACAATGAATGGATAGACGTTAAGTTTACAAAACATTTATTGTCACTTCCAACTCTACTAAAATTGTTCCAAGTAATCTATTTTTTTAATATAAAACAAGTGAAAATATCAACTCAGTTAATTGTATAAATACCCGGTATATACTGAGTTTATTTTCATAAACTCAATGATAATAAGTTTCAAACAAAAGTTGTATTTTTTAAAAAGGAACATTTTTTTGTCTATTTCATACAGTTTCAAAGATGGATATCCCTCCCTAGGGCTAGGGTAAATCCGTACCAATTTTGCCCGTTGATCAAGAACTTTACTTTATTTTTTAGCTCTAAAATTTCAGCTCGTTAACTCTTTTCGTTTTTGAGTTATCGTGTCTACCGCCACCCGGTCGGATTTGCAGAAATGGACTAATTAGGTCATTTTATGAATCCTTTTACCAAAAAATTATTTCCACTATTAAATTTTCAATCGTTACAAAGTTGGGACTAAACTTAATAATATTCCCTTGTATATTATATTATATGTACTGGGTATAACCAGCCAAGTAGCCGAGCGGTCTAAGGCGTTATGTATACTTGGAAACTGGGAGGTTATGGGTTCGAATCCCGACATCGGCAGTTTGTCAATTATTAAGAAAAAAAAAGAGGCGGTTAATTGACTAAACTGTCAGCGTATGGACAAGAACGAAGTAACCGGCTATGCTTGAGAAGGTTTTCTGCAGTTTCCTTCACGAACTCCAGTTGAATATCGGCATAGTTCCTATTATAGTCGGTTGCAGCCACATATCCAACCAATTCCTAGTCTATACACAAAAATTCCTTCCACTCCATTTACAATCCTCACATCCTTAGGTATTACAATGGACCTTTTGGCCGAAGTGTACTGGGCATAAAAACGTTTATCTTTTATAAATTCCATAATTGAGAAGTTTTAGATTCTCAAAAGACAAATTTTTTTAAACTTGATAACGGGTACTCGTAAAACAGTTCCTGGACACCAAAGTGTCCAAAGGCTTAGGGACTCCTCTGTTATCTGGAGACTGTATCGATAATAGATATCAATATAGATATCAGTCAACGCTCACGAAGTTGCAGATATGAACAAAATAATAAATAAATAAATAAATACAAATTGAGAACCATCCTCCTTTCTTCTGAAGTCGGGTTAAAAATATAGTTATTATGATTTTGTTATTAAAGAAACAAATGTTATTCTCACTTATTTATGATTTGAGTGGTTGGTTTTGAATGGTGGTTGCGTGACTGACTAACAAATTTATATTATTTTTTAATTTTGGAGTATCGAATATATCTACTATATCTAAATGAAAGCTGATCTATAGTTCTGTCAAACGAATGAACGCATGTTAACAACAAATAGAAATATCCGATAATGGTAATTTAGTTATCGAATGTATAACACGCTTCTATGCAAAGGATAACTGAAGGATAACTTCTCTCAGAATTCTATGAATGAAAAGTTTTTAATTGTACTTTGTAATGTAATAGATATAATTGATCGTGTTCAGAACAATTAAGTCCTTAGAAAACTAAGGATATCTAACTTAGTTTTTTTTTGCCAGGACATTTGACAGATAATAATAATAATAATCAGAAAGAGGGGTACCGCATACGGGTCCCTAGCATTCAGACCAAGGGGTTCTCTGTGCCCTCCTTGAGAACAATCGGTCACCCGAAGGCGAGACGCCTCCGGACAAGAGGTGCCATTTTAAGCAGATGAAGCTATAGGATTCTGTCGAGGCCAGACGCCATACAGAAGGCCCACAACTTCCCTTCGCCGGGATTGCTGGATCCAAAGTTTCGGACCCAAACATTCTATATCTGACACCTTTAGGCTTCTGCAGGTGCATACACCATGTATGGAGGTCTCATTGTTCTCCATACAGACCCTACAAGTGGAATCATCAGAGATCCCCAAGTTATGAAGGTGGTAGTTCAATCGACAGTGTCCTGTCAAAAGTCCCATCACCCTTCTCAACTGCATTCTATCGAGTTTCAATCGAGCACAGTCGAATGGCCTAGCTGTGTTTATCATTTGACAGATGAATGTATGAATGATAATGGTGGGGGGGGGGGATATGGTGCACTGTAAATGGATGCGGTCCTGTAAGGGATGTTAATGCTCCCTTCCTTGCCAGACCATCCGCTATCTCATTTCCCTCGATTCCCACATGTCTTGGGACCCAGTGAAGGGTGACTTCTTTATTATTCTTGTCTAAAGTGTTCAGTTTCTCTAGGCACTCCCATATCATCTTTGAGCTGATGACGTAAGAACTCAGCGCTTTGATGGCCGCTTGACTGTCGAAGAAGATCACTATTTGACAGATACTAAACATCTTACATTGCGACGCCATTTTGTTTAGTCAGTGCGCTGTCAGATTGAGGGATTTTTCACTAAGTTTAGTAAATTTAAGTCTAGTAAAAAAAATCTAGGTGATTTATTATTGTAATTGTCGGACGAATACAAAATGTTGATTCATACTCGATACAGGATGTCCTACATTATTTCATATTATTAAATCCATTAAATCAGAGAAGGAAATCCCTCAATTTCTCAACACTGCTGACAAGATAGTGTGTTCTGAGAGAAACGTGCTGAACTTCGATGCTCCTTTTTTTAGACTGCGTTTACTGAGAACTTGATTATTCTGAACACGACCATTTTTTTTTTTGGTAAAATACTTGACAGGATGGCACAACAAGAGTAAAAATAATTATTAATATTTTAAACTCGTGCTGAAAATAAACGTGCATAGCTATTTTATATATTTTTTATAGATACAGGATCTTTCTAAAGTCGTATACTAAAATAAAAATTTATCTAAATAGTCAAATGGTCTTTTTTCAAAATTTTATAATTGATTTGTCCCTTATACATTCGGTTTTCGGAAAAAAGGCTTCCGAATGATTAAGGCACAAATCGACTAGAAAATTATAAAAGTTAATTAAGAGATCTATTCAAAAAATAGCGTAACGAATTTTCCGGACAAGCAGCCGTGCCTGTTAAGGCGCTCTACTTGGAACTGGGAGGTTATGGGTTCGAATCCCAACATCGGCAGTTTATCAATTAAAAAAAAATTAATGGGGCGGTTAATTGACTAAACTGTCGGCGTATGGACAAGAACAAAGTAACCGGCTATGCTTGTGAAGGTTTTCTGCAGTTTCCCTTCACGAACTGCAGATGAATATCGGCATAGTTCCTATCATAGCCGGCTGCAGCCGCATATCCTACCAATTCCTAGTCTGCATATGAATTCCTTGTCCTCCACTCCGTGGCCTCTGTTATAGACTGTGGTGTCTCAGATACGGAGGTAAAACCTAATATTATTAGTAATCTATATATTTCGAGTTCCTTAGGGCATGAACTACTTTAACAATTCATTTACTAAGGGTGTATTTGTTTTGGTCGCTTACGAACTTTCAGTGCCACCAAGTGCCACCCGTTGTTTTTTATCAACTTGACACTGCGCGTAATGGTTGAGTTCCACGATAGATAGACACCATGCCCCCAGATGCTTTCTCTATCGAGATAGGGCAGCAAAAGCGTGAGTGTCAAATCTTACTAACTTCCAAAACAGACACTGTACAAGCGTTTGTTTATTTATCTGTCACCGTGCACAGTGTAACCAACTTAAGGTTTTTTCCCCTAAATTTAGGGGGGGAAATTGCTTCTAATGACAGAGAATGATTACTTTGTTATTAATTATCTCGCGTTCTAAACGGTCAAAAATTCTCAAACTTCGGTAGTTATTAGAAAGCGTTATTTTTAGCCTGTGAAAAAAAAAATTAGCAAAATCTGTCGAAAATTGATTTCATGAAGTACCTTAAGTATGAAGAAATATTTTCATTTAAGTATATAGATATATACAGGGTATTCATCATCATTTGATAGATAAATATTTGATATTTCCGAATAATAAATTCATAATTGAACAAGGCCTAGTACATAGTCCCGTTGAATGTGTTGTTGACTTTCCTGCATACATTATTTGCATTTATTTATTTATGAATCATAATCTCTCAATCATTTTTTATAAAAATGATATCATGAAGATATAAAAATTTTTTTTGTATTCGGTATTCATAATTTGTTTTATAGCTGCTATTATTATTTGATTATTGTTTCCACGCTAATCGTTCAACGCAATTACAAACGCATTAACATTTATAAAAGTGTTCATTGTAGTGTTGCTTATAGTTCGCGACGAATTTCGAAAATTTGTTTTTTTGCTTATTACAAATAATTTAGCAATTATTATTCGGTAGGTTTGTTTTTGTACGTTGTATTGTATTCTCGAAATTATCAGATAAAAAAAACGAAGCTATTTTGCAGTCCAATCATAAAAGAGGTCCTAATATAAAGTTTGAAGCTTCTTTTCTGTTTGTTTTTGTCTGATGATATCAAAGCAATTTTTACCTAATTTCCACTACAAGGAAATAAAGCTATTGGTGTTGTACTTTTACCACTCCAACGGTTACAGTTTTAGTCCGAAAGTTCGGAATTTATTAGAAAACATTATTTTTAGCCTGTGAAAAAAAAATGATTAAAATCTGTCGAAAAGTGGTTTCATGCTGGAACATCCTTAATATTGAATTTCCTGTATATCTCTCTTCAGTCTAAAACCTATCTTCCTACCAAAAATCAATTTTCTGAAAAAACTGAAAATACCCTACGATATTAATGATGGGTGTTCCTGTAAAACATACGGTAGGCGTCCTAATCCTTCCTGTACGGTGGGCGTCTATGCATAAACTTGGCCCTGCGCAAGGAACTATCGTGCTATGTGTTAGTTAATTAAGATCTATTTACAAAAGACATGTCATTAATTTATTCTCAGGAAATTGACTAATTTTATTTTCTATTTGGTTTGTTTTAGAATGGACACAGCATCAATACTCAAACATGCAATTACAACAGCTGCAATCACAGAAAAACTCCGTTCAACATCACTGATTACCGAATTATCATCGGAAAAACCTGCACCCATTATTAATTGTATAGATGTGTAAGTCCCAAACTAATTTTTACTTATTTACTTATTTACTTATTTTTATTTCTTAATTAAACACAATCCAAATTATCCGAGAGAAAAAATTGTTTTTTAAGAAGCAACAGTTTAAGAAAAAACAATCGAAAATTCAATTTTTTTAAGTTTTATATCTGAAACAAATCGTAAAAGATCCAAAATTTTTATGGAAACTGCTTTCCTTTTGAATTTTCTAGTGATAAACCATGTGGATTAAATTCATAAAACTAAACTAATAAAACCCTCATTAGTTTGACAATAGATATAAGTATTAATAATATTATGAGCACAAATTGTTTGTTTACTACTGAAACTAATTCTAAAAACTCCTTACTGACGATGCGATATTATTATTTTTGATTATTTCTATAGAATAGATTACCCCCACATCCCATAAACATCCCCCCACTATTTTTGGAAAAATTAACCGAAAACTATACTTTTTCCAAGAATTTTCTAATTTGATTTGTTCCCCATTTATGTGTTGGAGTGAAATGCAACAAATTTCTACGAAAATTAACAAGAGTTTGTGAAACCCTGTGTTGTTTAGTTAGTCTAAGGTTTAGTCTACGAAGAAAACTTATTTTCTTCGTTTTAATCAATTTTTCTGTTAAAGAATTTTCATAGGAAAAACCACTAACATAATTTCCGTTAATACTTTAATAGCATGTATTATTTATCATTTTATATATATATATATATATATATACATATATATATATATATATATATATATATATATATATATATATATATATATATATATATATATACTTTTTCGTTTATAATTCAAAAGGAGAATATTAGAAATTTGTAATCAATATTGTAATAATTAATAATTAAAACGAACTTAACTATTCATACCATAGATGTCTATAAAAAAACCTAGATCGCTAACTTAGCGGAAAACGTCCATTAGAAGTTGTAAATGTTTCAACCAAAATTATTACTTTAATATAATCAAAACAATGACTATCGAGCTGGTAAAAGATGTAAGAGGATCCACCTCCGTGTGTAAAAATTATCCGTGAATGATGAGTAGAATTAAGATGGCGGATTTCTATAGCAAAATTCGTTACTATAGCAAAGTTATAGTATCTCCACAGACGTGATACCTCCCACTTGAATTAATTACAATATAATAATACCAAACATACTAAATGGCTGAGATGTAATCTTGCATGACAGAGTATCAACTATTAGTTTGCGCACTACATCCACAATACAAGGTGAATGGCAGAGTCCATCGTGATTGTATGGCAATTTGAATAGCTAAATAATTGTATTTGTTATTTCGGTGTGAATTAATGAAAATGGAAATATTAAATAATGGACTCATTTAATCAAATATGACTTATCTCTGTTTCTACTATCGTTGTTAGCGATCTAGACTTAGTAAAGACATCTATGGTCGATTTATATACCTCTCTATATATAGCACAGTCAATTCAAAAATAACATTACCATGGAAAAATTCCGATCACTATGTGCCTGTTCCCATATTAGATTCATGGAATTACGATAGTTGGCAAGATTGGCTTAAAAGACATGACGTTAGCTCAATGGCTGTAAGGTAAACATTTTGAAAATATTACCACAAATTTAAATTAAATATAGATCAGGGTTTCTCAAACTATGTTTACCAAAATTTGTTGTGTCTAATAATATTTAGCCAAAGATATTGATATAATTTTAATAAGTTTTTTTTTTTGCCATAATAACATATCCTCAATCCAGAGTTCTGAAATCTCTTGTGAAAGTTTCTTCACAGTTTGAGAAACTCTCCATTTTTAGCGAATTTCCTGAAAGTTTTATCTGCTTTATTTCTTTAGTCAATAATAAAAACATTTTTAAGTCCTGTAAAAAACGTCGACCAACGCCTGATACCGCTGCTCGACAATTTCTTCAAAAATAAAAAACAATTTTATATATATATATTTTTTTAAATAAAAATAAATTTTTGATTTATTACAGCATATAAATATTCAAAAGCTTTGTGAATTCAAGAGTTCATTCACTCGAAAGTTGTTTCCACTTGATGAAATAAAGTTTTTCATCTTTATTTTTTTTTAAATAATACTTGATGCACTTTTTAAAATAAAAAGCTGTTTTTCTACCTCTATATACAGACTACAATGAAGTATTAGACCAAGTGCTTTTATGCATGAAAAAGGGGAAACCGCCAAAATAATCATTGGTGGGAGGTTCAAGGTCAAAGATTATAAAAATCAGTTTTTTGCAAATATCTCGCTTTCGATTGACAAATTGTTCATTAAAAAGTTTTCTACAAAAAAGATTCTATACGTATTTGACGTATGACTAATATTTTTCGAGAAAATGAGGCCTAAACTTTTGGTGTGACGTTTACACTCTTCTGTACACATGGCCACAAAAATAGCTTTCTTTTTTCAAATTTTATAAAGGCTTTGTGCCTACATTACTACTAACAACTTTCATTCGAAACATTTTCCCATCATTTCCCATAAACCCATAATTTCCCATAAACCCATCATTGAAGACCTCTCTGAGCGTAATTTCTACTGGCGTCAAAGCCCTATTGTTGTGGTTTAAAGAAAAAAACTAGCAAGGATAGGCCAGTTCCTTTGGGTATCACAATAGATCTTATGGTCTGAGCCTCTCTCTGTCAGACCAGTCGCGGCAATCGCTACAATCTAATTTATATCGGCGAAAGATTCAAGATTATCACGATAATGAATAAATATTCAAGGGTGGAATTGTAGTATGTGAATATATGGAGGTCGTGTGAGGTCGTTCGTCCACACCCAGATTATTTATTTATTTAGTTATAAAAACATAAATAAAATGTTTGTTTTCCCTTTTTGGCAGTATTTTAATCAATTTTTTGACTGGAAACATCATCATAACTCATGAGACATGCGATGATATGATTGTTTGTTTGTTTGTTGCTTTGTGTAGTGATATGTATTAAGAGTTGAGGTTTAGTACCTTTTTGATTTAAAACGTAACGTCAAAACAACATGCATTCAACAACGTTTTGTAAAAACAAAACCGCTGTAAATTATTACATTCAATTTTATTATTTCTTATTTATAGCAATAATTTCCATATTTCCAGGGCTTTGAAATAAAAAACTTTTAGTTCTGATCATTTAATTATAGCATATTTATTACTAACTTGTCAACAGTGTTGTCAAATTGAGGTATTTTCCCCTGTAATTTAATGGATTTAATAATATGAAACAATGCATGCCATCCTGTATTGAGTACAAATAAACATTTTATATTCTGATTCGTTAGATTCAACTTGAACTCAAAAATACAACAATCCCAATAATAAATCACCTAGATTTTCTACTACGGTTTATTAAATCCACTAAATTTAAAAGAAAATTCTCCAATTTGACAGCACTTACTAAGTAAAATGGCGTCACAATCTTAGTTGCATAGTATCTGTCAAATGTCCTGGTAACAAATTAGTTAGACTTATAGCGTTTTCTTTTGATTGCCCTCATGCGCACTGAGTGCACTCTGAACATAAAATGTATGTTCGATTGACTATTATAGATTGCTCGCACTGAGTTTTTCGTTTTCGATTGACGATAGAGAGCACTCCTAGTGTGGCGCTCCGTCTGGCTCTGAATCGTAAGGTCATAGCAATAGTTCAGTGCAATATGGCGTCGAAAAACCTACGAATGTTGACATTGTTGGAACTTTTATCATAGTCAGAAATTTCTAATGATGAAGACGCTTTAATTATAATTACAATTACAAGCTGCATCCTGTGTATATGATGACCTGCTTCGTTAATAATAGTACAAAGTGTCATCAGTGCCATCAGATTCTATTTTATTTACATTTTTACTTAATAATATTTATTTTACGCACACAGACGGACGGACATATTTATAAATCAAAGAATATATTAGATGTACAATGCTGACAGTGCTGCTTCTACAGTCTGATAAGTAATCCAAAATAACTAAAATCTACTTGACAATCAACCTAAAACTAAATGATCATAAACACGGTCGATCGAAAAAAATGACTCCACAATTCTCGAGCAAAAATTGAGGTCGAGCATGACGTCATCACGAGTAGCGAGCATGCTCTCTCGTGCTTCAAAAGTAAACGCTTTTAGTTTACTTAGAACTTAGTTGTTCTGAAGTAGCTCCTACATGGTGAATTATCATGTATCACCCAGTATAATATAATGACGAACGATTAAAATTTACTTTAGTTTTTATATTTAATTACCCTCGTAAACGGTATCTGTCATCTCTGTATAATTGATGTCGTGTGCTACATCGTTGTGATGATGGTTTCATGTTTGAACAAATAAAATTGTGTTAATTACCTATAAAAGAAAAAACAAAACGTTATTAAAAATTAATTTATTACACCAAAGAAGAGAACCCTTGACTTACATATCATATAGAAAGTTTTTCATGGTTGATCGATTATTTTTTATTTTAATAAAATTAACACGGTATTACTTTAAACAAATCTAATTTAAGGAATTTAGTACCTAGGCGACCAATTACTGTTTGGAACAGATGTGAAACATTCAATTAGATCAATTTTTTAATCCAAAATTTACATATTGAATCATAAAAAAATCCAACTAGTTTATATCAAGTTCATACAACATCATTACATCAATGTCTTACAAGTTGCCTAGTTTGAAAAAGTTTCATGCTATTTCTGAAAAACGGGCAGAAATGAATTTTCTCAGACAAAAATAAATCGATTTTTTCTCTCGCAAAAACTTCTATTTTGAAAATTTGATCGAAATTGTTTGAGCCCTTTCGAGAATATGATTACAAAATTCATTGATGTTTTTTAAAGGTGTTCTATGTTTTATTTCTTCAGGAAGTTGGGGGCATGTATTATGAGATAATAGCATTTGACCTTGAATTATATTTAAATTTTATTGTTTTTGATTTTATTAAAAGTCATTTATATGGTAGAAAATCTGACAAATGGTCTCTGTCTATCTGCGAACAGCACCACTAAAACTATTAAATCAACGAAAATACAACAGTAGAAAACACGGGTAAATTCTGTGCTTTTTCTATAACTCAATTTGGTTTTAAAGTTTTGTTATATATACATGTTATGACTAGCTTAAAAAGCCGAAGTTGCTCGGACTTCAAAATTCGTATCAAGAGTGTCTAGGAAATTTATGTCAAATAATTATTTTTCGTTCTATATTTTGACATTTCAAAACGTCAAAATTTTTATATTTTAAATTTATTGACAAATAATTTCCAAAATTTTGTTACTGATGGTATTTCTATAGAAACTATAAACTATATTAGAGATCTAGTTGCCAGAAAACGTTATAGCTGTTTGAAAACGACGATAACTTTGATACGGTTGTTTGGAATTTCGAACAATTCGGACACACACAACACATTTCCCTTTTAGAGAGAGAGAGATGGAGGGGGATTTCCTGGCCCCTTCGCTGAGTGTAAATTAAAACTTTGTATAATAATAATTTATTGTTTTTAATGATTAAAATAATTCGAAGAATTTCATAGCTTTTATATGAAATTATCTATGCAATATACAATTTGTATCGCCCACGTATTTACACCAAAACTGTTAAATGTATAAACAAATGTTTCAAACAAAAGTTGTTTATTTTTATGAGATAAACATTTTTTCTATTTAAAGATTTTCTCTATCTTGCACTATTTAAAATATAGGTTATGGGCCCTTAACTCGTGCCTTTTTGATAAAGATGACACTGCCTAATTACACAGTGCACTCAAGAATTCCTTTTTAGTGAATCAATTAATTGAGAACCTCCTTGATAGTATGAGTTCATCGGTACCCCTTTTCTATCAAACAAACATCATACAACCGTCAATAAATATAATTTTCATTAAAATTGATTATTTTTTTTCTCTTCTATAAAATATAAAATTTGTTACAAACTTGTGTGTTTCTACCTTAAATGGTGGCTTGTCAACTTGTTTATTTGTAGTATTTTTTGCCTTTATATGGCAAATAAAATAAAATATGATTTTATTTCTATTATTAAAAATATAATATTTAAGGATGTACGAGCACTAGATGTACTTAGTCCATTTATAAAATTCTTCAAAATCTTCTATAGTACATTCATAAAAGTCCACAATAATGTTTATTATTTTTTGTCGTAAGTTAAAATTAAAGTATGAATTTAAAAAAATATATATTTAAGAAAAAAACCTGAAATTTCGGGTAATTAAGCCGAACACCGCCGATAGAAATAAAATTTACCCGAAATCTCAGTTTTTTTCTTAGATATCTTTTTTTTAAGGCCCATAATACCGGAATTTTATTGGATCAATCTCTTTATTAATATTTCTATTTTCTATTGCGTTGTTTTTTTTTTATTCGTCTTATTTGATTCCAAGTGAAAATTATCAAAATATGTGGACGCTCACGGGTTTCTCCCTCCATAACAGCAGCAATGCATTCAAACTCGTACTTTAACATTAAATAATTAATTCAAGACCCCCGTAACCCCCTTGAAACTTTTATAATTGATTTATATGCACTTCAACTACATGTAAAAAAAATATCAAACCTAAATATTTTTGAAGCTCCAGTGCTCGTACATCCTTAAATAAAATCTGATAATAATGTAATAAATGTTTTATTGAACAATATAAAATGTATTGATTGATCTCTTTATCAAATTATAATAATAATAATAATTTATTTTGACAAATTATTCAGTTTTTTGTTAGTGGTAATAAATAAATTTTATTATTCGTTATTATTAATGTATTTCGAATAGTACACGAAAAAATGTTTGAACGATATCAAATAAGGAGCGCATGCATTTTTTATATTAATCTAGTATAAAACGGTACTAGAGTATCGGAAAATTATCTGGAACAAATATTGTGGTCATATAAATAAAACACTTGCTAGTAGTAGTAGGGGAAGGGAGATGGAAGCCTGGCAAGTTGACCTTTCTAGGCCTTTTTTTTTACCGACCCTCAAACAACAGAGAATTTGTATGTACTGCTGCCGATTTTGTTAGGAACTATGCCGATATGGAATTTGTAGAAAACCTTTACAAGCTTAGCCGGTTACTTTTATTCTTGTCCAGACGCCGACAGGTTTGTCAATTAACCGGCCCATTAAAAAAAAATTAATTTAATTGATAAACTGCCAGTGTTGAGAATCGAACTTGCAACCTCTTATACCGTTTTCTTTTGAAGCACCAGAGAGCATGCTCGCTCCTCTGTGATGACGTCATACTCGACCTTAGTTCTTGCTCGAGAATTATGCGGCCATTTTTTCTATCGAACGTGTTTTTGATCATTTATTTTTAGGTTAACTGTCAGTGTCAAATACTTGAAGTACACTGTAGTTGTTGTTTTGGATTACTGATAAGACTGTAGACGCAGCACTGTCAGCACTCTACATCTAATATATTCTTTGATTTATAAATATGTCCGTCCGTCCGTGTGCGTCAAATAAATATTATTAAGTACAAATGTAAATTAAATTAAATCTGATGACACTTTGTACTATTATTAACGAAGCAGGTCATCATCTACACAGGATGGATGGATGGTCTTCATCATCAGAACTTTCTGACGATGATACAAGTTCCAACAATGTCAACATTCGTAGGTTTTTCGACGCCATATTGCCATGCACTATTGCTCTGACCTTACTAGTCAGCGCACTAGGAGTTCTCTCTATCGTCTATCGAAATGAAAAACTCGAGCAATCTATAATAGTCAATCGAACGAACATTTTATACTTAGGGTGCTCCCAGTGCACACGAGGGCAGTCAAAAGAAAACGCTATTATACAGAGGTAAAAAATAATCTGCATTCGATAATTTTCGATAGATGAGTTGCTGTCGTATACTAGACTATATATATATATATATATATATATATATATATATATATATATATATATATATATATATATATATATATATTTGTTAACTCGAAAGTGATATTGTTATGATTGTTGTTTAGTATTTTAGTGTTTAATGATTCATTGAGGTGACTGGTGAACGTTGTTCAGTCAGTTCTGCTGCAATCGTTGTCTGCAAATCGTGAATTCGTGTCTGTCGCTTAGTTGCAATACATTCTTCGTTTGAACAATTTTTCGTTTACGTATCAACAAAACACAATTGTTTTACTACCCCTTATCACGTGACGACTAATAACAATGGTGAAAAATTATAATACTAAAATCAGGTGATTTATTCGACTGTGTGTGTGTGTGATAGGTCAAAATCATTTTCGTTTTTTTTTTATCGTTTCATTTTCCACGTAATTTAATTTAAAAACTTTTTTCTAAATATCATTTTCCTTGGAATTTAATTGATAAAATCCATACAGGAATTGGGAGAAAGAATTAATTTTAGTTCGAATATTCTCAATTTTTGCTTAAAATCTATTCGGTTTTCGAGAAAATGTTTCAAATAAAAATTGTTAATTATAAAATTACCGACAACTTTTGTTCGAAACATTTTTTCGTAAATTAAATGGATTTAGCATAAATCGATTGGATAAACATACTTTTGGGTTCGATTTCTGTCCATACCATCACAATCGATTTGTAACGAATTCATGCGGTTTTTGAAAAAATGTTTCGAATAAAAGTTTTTCATTATAAAAACACTAATAACTTCTGTTCGAAGCATTTTTTCGAAAATCGAATAGATTCGATATAAAAATGTTTCGAACAAAATTTGATAGTATTTTTTTATCAGTTACAACTCTTATAAAGTTTTCCTGTACTTTTATGGAATTATCGAATTTCTTCTTCAAGGGGTTTTGTACCAATGACAGAGTTTCGCAAAAATTTCTTCAAATGTTCATCGATCTTACCTTACAGGTAAGATGTCGAAAAGATGGCAATTTTCGACATCTACTATCGATAGCCATTTAAAGAACCTTTACTTCTTATACATTTTTCACTTTTCCAATATTAAGAGAGATATATCAAATTTTGTGTTCCCCCTTCTAAACCACCCTTTTCCAATTTTGTCCATTACCAAACTTGATCTTTAATTCGAAATTCTGACGTAGATTGATAATTAAAATCCTAAATATATCTGTAGATATTTAGAATTTACAGTTTTAGAAAAAAAGAATTTTAGTCAAGTTGATTTCCTATAACTTTACTCCTCATACATTTTTCGATTTTTCTAATATTAAGAGAGATATTCTATATTTTGTGTTTTCTTCTTTCTCTAAGCCCCACTTTCCTCTTGACCGTTTCGACTCATCACACTCAACAAACTTGGCCTTTCAAATACCAAAAGCATATCAGATACCAAATTCGCTAAGTGGACGCAGCTCCTACGTAAGGAATTTTTTTCGATTTTTGACTGATTATTTGTTTTTTTCTAGTCAAAATATGGATGAGATTGAGTGTAGCAATGATGATGAATTTGAAGAGAATCAACGGGAAGGCGACGATGAAACCATCACGTCTACGGTGGGAGAGGATAGTGTGAAACCATTAGAAATAGTTCGACCGCCACCACCATTACCAGAACATTGGATCTACGGGGATTTAGGATCACGCAATGCATTATTAATATTTCGGAGTTGTGCATTAGCTGCACAATCATTAGCAGCAGCAAGTGATGATCATCCATCTGCCGGCGATATCGTTTATAAAAAAATGCCTGCAGCTAAATTACATTGTACTTATAAATTACAAAATTCTGAAACGAAATTAATTACACGATTATTAGATGCACATGGATTAACCGAGGTACGACATTTTTTATAACCACTCTGTTCTATTTGAGTGATTCCTATCTAATGTATTTGAAGGAGGTTACCTATCTAAATGTTGGCAACGGTGTGCATATATAAAACTATCATATTTAGGAAACTACGGTTATAATCGATCATATGTGATTAGTATTTATAGCGTTTTCTTGTGACTGCCCTCGTTCGCACTGAGAGCACTCTAAGTATAAAATGTATGTTCGATTGACTATTACAGATTGCTCACACTGAGTTTTTTGTTTTCGATTGACAAGAGAGAGCATTTCCTTCCTTGATTTGTTTTATATTAAAATTTGATTTTGATGGTCTGCAGGTGCCTCTAAATGCTGGTGATTATAATTTATTATGGACTGGATGTCATATCAAACCTGATGTTTTAAGAAACATGCTAGTTTTCCAAAGAGTCAATCATTTTCCTAGGTAAGTCAATATAACCCACTCTTTACTATTGGTCGTGTTCAGACCTCCTTAATCAACTAAATATATCTTAGTTTTTTTGCCAGGACATTTGACAGATACTAAACAACTTAGATTTTGACGCCATTTTACTTAGTAAATGCTGTCTGATTGGGGGATTTTCTCCTAAATTCAGTACAATTCATGAAACCTAGAGAAATCTAGGTAATTTATTCTTGGAATTGTATTTTAATTACAAGATTAAATACAGGATGGCCTACATTATTGTATAGTATTAAATTCACTAAACTTAGGGGAAAATCCCCAAATTTGGCAACCATGCTGATAAGTTAGTAAGTGTATTGTGAGGGAAACACACGGAACTTTGATTATCAGAAGTAGTTTACTAAGGATTTACTTGTTCTGAACACGACTACTCTCATTCAATTTATTGTATGATAAGATACTTGTATTTGTTGCTTGTTTTTCTACTAGAAAATTTCCACTTAGAAAATATTTAGTATAATACACATCCACTAACAACCTCGGGTATTCCATATAATTAAAGTAAAGTTTTCATAAATTTTCCAACAGGGCTTATGAATTAACCAGAAAAGATAGATTATATAAGAATATAGAAAAAATGCAAAGATCGAAAGGATATAAACAATTTGATTTTATACCACAAACATTTGTTATGCCTACAGAATACAAAGAATTATGTAGTGCACATTATCGATCACGTGGTCCTTGGATCATTAAACCGGTGGCGTCTAGTCGTGGACGTGGTATACATATTGTTAGTTCACCAGATCAGGTAACATCCACAACACTATTTTTGATAATTTTCCATTTTTTACTTAAGGTAGTTGTTGTCTGTCGTGTGAAACGGATTGTCAACGAATTTGGCGGAATTTTTGAACAAATTATTCAAAATATCTAACTTCATTTTATTTTTTAAATCATTTTTACATTTTGACAGCTAATAAATATAAAATGTGTGTTATACTTATTACTTTTTTTAAATACAATACATAATATTTATTAGCCCCTTTCAGATATAATATTCCACTTATATTTTTTAGCAATTAGAAATTTTCATTTCTTTAAGGTTGTTGTGAAACTGGTGAGGGAAAGTAGGGGAGGTGAGTTTGTCCTATACTAAATGCATTGATATCTCATCCATTGCCAACTCTAAATAATTAAAAATTTTGCAATTAAATCGTTTCAAATAATTTAATTTTTGCAAAAAACATAAATATTTGTAAAAAAAACATATTGTTTAAATTTCATTTTTTCGAAGAGTTTTAATAATTACAAATATGTTTTTATGTATTTCAAAAAAGTTGCATGGTGATAAAACTAGATAAAAATAAATATAACTAAAAATAAAACTAGATGAAAATAAATAACACTAAAAATAAAACTAGATTTAGAACATTTGTCGATCTACAAATTAATTATCTTAGAAACAAAAAACAAGATTAATTTGAAATTTGGTCCAGGTATTTATATGACTTTGATAAATATTATGACAGTTTTTCATAACACTGACATATCTGGTTATCGAGATATACATTTTTGTATTCATGTTCTCACCGACGAGCCCATTTATCCCATGTAAAAATCTCTTAAAAATCATAACTTTAACATTTTTTTACTTAAAAACTAAGAACAGGATCAACTTCAAACTTTGACTTTATTATTGAAATAATAAGCTGTAAAATTTTGAAGAACCTGTCATTAAATTGAATTTTCTTCACAACAACCTTAATTTATAAAAATTTGATATTCCTTCAATGGTTATAGAGCATTATTTAATGCGATCGTCAGATGTCGTTTTCGTCGCGCCCCCTTCCCATAGTCTACAATCTCAGTCTATTCATATAATTGATGTGTGTTCTGAGCTGTAACTTTTGTAACACAATTACTCCAAGACAACTACCTTAATACCTATTTAAAATGGAACCATTTGAAATATTACCCATTGCTGGGCTTCTGTGATTAGTTACAAAACATTTGGTAATATTTGTAGGTGCCGCTAGATGAACCTGTAGTAGTTGCTAAATATATCGTAAATCCATTATTAATTGGTGGACATAAATGTGATCTACGTTTGTATGTAGTTGTGACGAGTTTTGATCCGCTTGTTATTTATTTGTATGAAGAGGGTCTTGTTCGTTTTGCTACCGTACCTTATGATTCGAATCCACGGCAATTGTGGAATCCGTGTATGCATTTATGCAATTACAGTATTAATAAATATCATTGTGATTATGTTAAGTAAGTTCAATTAATCGCTAACGAGGCTGCTGCTCACTGTCGTGCTCATTTTGTAATCTTCGTGAAAAACATCATCAAACAGTGTTTCGTTCCGTTATAATCCGTGGGGACTCGAAGACTAAAATACGATCGCTGTGTCATCTTGTACTGATATAACAAACTATATATTAGCCAAGTTTTAAACCATCTATACACAGTACAAATAATAACCAATAGATGGCTATCCTAAAAAAATGTAATAAACAATACAAAATGAATTTTTTCCCTCTTGTTAGAATCAAAATACCCGTAATACGAAAAGTGCATACCACGAAAAGGAGGGAAAACATTTGATTAAAATCACAATTTTACAAAGTGAGCACGGGGTAGAGAGGGGGTTATATTAAGGATCAAACTAATTGAATATTTTTTTTCGGGTATAGATCAGATGATCCATCCGCTGAAGATGTAGGCCATAAGTGGACGTTAAGTGCATTATTGAGACATTTACGAAGTGAGGGACAAGATACAGCAAAATTAATGGAAAATATTGAAGATCTTGTCATCAAATCGTTGTTGGCATGTTCGGAATCAATTGTGACGGCATGTCGAATGTTTGTACAACATCCAAGCAATTGTTTTGGTAAGAATTTGTTCTTAAATTTTACCTGGTTATTTTGATTTATTATCCAATATAAACGATTTAATTCACTTCAGATGCATTTATTCTATTCTAAATTATCCTTTTATGGAGGAGGGTAGAGATAAGGAGAAGTATCTCCACGTAAAAAGGGTCAGTGAAATTGAGTAGGATTAAGATAGAGTTGCTGTTACAAAATTATCAAAGTTTTTAAAAGTAGGACATAATTAAATGGTCAGCTTTATAAATCCATTTGATGAACAACATCATTGTGAGCCGGGTTTACCATCAGTTTTATTTGACTCCAAAAGTTTTTAAACAATGTGTTTACCTTTAAACATTTTCTTGATAATTTCGGCCAATGTAGTAGCCCCCAGCAATGTATGACAATTCTTATTTTCAGAACTGTATGGATTTGATATATTAATCGATAGTAATTTAAAACCATTGCTGTTGGAAGTGAACTTGTCACCATCGTTGGGTTGTGATACTCCATTAGATGTTCGATTGAAGTCAGCCATGTTGGCTGATCTGTTGACATTGATTGGTATACCAGCGGTGGATCCAATTGTACGTACATCACCAACACCAACACGAACACCCACCAGTTCATCTACAAACTCTTCTACTACTTACAGCAATATTAATATTAATAATAATAATAATAGTCATAATAATTTCAATAATAGTAATAATGCAACACGTTCATCCACAATCACATTACGTTCTAAATTTGGATCATCGGTATGCCAATCAAAAATTTCTTTTTTTTTGTTTTGTTTGTTTTTTGTTCAAAATTTTAATTTTAGTCCAGTAACTGTGAATCGAGTTCAAATAGTACAGTCAATAGAGAATATTGCGCTGCATAAAATTACAGGAGTTATTAGCCAATTTCCTGAAAGGAAATTGAGCTATTGGTCTTCTACCGACTTCAAAATTTTGCAAAAATTTCTTCAAATGTCCATCGATCCTACCTAGTAAATGTCGAAAATCACCATCTGTTAAATTTTGTATATATATATATACATATATATACATGTGCCTGTAATTGCTCTAGCGGTCACAATTTTAATCTGATTGGAATGAAATTGAGTATTTGAGGCGCTTTTGGTTTTCAATAGGTCAAGTTCGTTAATGGGTAAAATCGGGCGAGGGGAAAGGGGGGTTTAGAGGGAGGGGGAAACACAAAATTTGACATATTTCCCTTAATATTCGAAAAATCGAAAAATTAATAAGAAGTAAAGTTGTAGGTACTAAGTTTTACTGTAATTTTGTTTCTTATCATTTCTTCTGTTACCCTAATATTTACAGAAATATTGACGGTTTAAGATTGAAAATTAAATTCCTTAATATCTCTGTACACATTAGAGTTTGAGCAAAAATGATAAGGTGATGAATTGTAGCAAATTTGATTTTCTACAACTTTATCCCTTACGCATTTTTCGATTGTTCTAATATTAAGAGAGATATTTTATATTTTGTGTTTTCTTCTTTCTTTACCACCCCCCCCCCCCCCGTTTTCCCTTGACGTATGTCATTTATTAATAAAATTGGACTTGCAAATACTAAAATCATATGACATTTCATTTTGATCAGACTAAAATTGTGACCGCTAGAAAATGATTTATGTGTTTTAAGGAAATTCGTTAAGTTGAAGCACTTTCCACTTAGCATTTATGATTTATACCACTATTACTATTTATTTATTGACTTTTTGACCGATATCTCTTCTAAATGCGGTAAATCCATTTATTTGAACCTAACTTCTGGGCTAGTTGTTATTTTTTTGATCGTTTTTGTTATTTCGAAATGCGTGAAACATCTCATGATTTAGATATGAAAGTACGCATGCATTATTTTATTTAATTGCTTTTAAAATAGACACATAGATGTTTATACTAAATCTAGATAGCGTAACAGTAATTAAAAAAACTGTACGTCTATTCACACTAAGCGAGCTTTGAACTATGGTGCTCAAATTGCTCGGTGCTTTTTTGTAATTAGGTTTGATGAATCAACCATTTAAAATTTTAATTTTTCAATTTGAAAATTAACAATAACAAATTTACTGTGTAGTGTCGACGAGTACATTCAGCCGATGCAGTTAACTCACGAAATCATACGTTAGGATTAAGTCCAGATGAGAATCGTATATTACGCTTAGTACGCAGCCAATACGATCGTCGTGGTGGTTTTGTGCGAATATTTCCAACATCGGATACATGGAATAAATATTCATTGTATTTAGGTAATCATCAATTTTCATCATTATTTGTTAAGTATCAGCCTGTCTTGTATCTACGCCCCGGGCTAAAATATTTTAATTTGTCTCAACCGACAATAATCCTTGTTCTTTGCTAATAATATGCTGCGTCCACATATGCGCGGTACGCGCGCCGATCGTGCGCTTCAAATTCGTCATATTTAGACGGTGCGCGGCGCACAACGATCCATCGAGAGTCGGTTTTTCAACGAACACTTTGTATGGGTTTGTCGTTTTCAGCGCGCATGTGATTATTGTTTTTTTTTAATATTAATTGAAATGTAGTATTTTAGTTGAACTTGAACATTTTTCAAGCTGAACTAAAATTTAAACATTTTAATTAATATCTTTAGATTATTTTCAGGCTTAAATAACGGGTTTTTGTGATTGATTCAACTTCACTGCAATATGAATATATGTTCGTGGGTTTCCTATGAATCGCTGGAGGTTCGTTAAAATCAACAATTCCAACGAACCAAAGACGAGCGGCGCGCACACCGCTCGGGGTTCGTGGCGCGTATATGTGGACACACCTATACATGCAAATTTCCAAGTTATTATCTCCAACATTAATACAAATATTTGGTAAAATAGTGTTCTATTTGAGGGGGGGGGGGGCACTCTATACAACACGATATTTAAAAAAGGGGTATGGCTGTGCCATGGACACGGCCGTGTGTTTTACATGAATACGTGTATGTAACGGGGTATCACTGGATTGCTCTTGAGAAGCCCTTTCGATATCTATATTTGATTTGACTTTTCGACGAGTACAGGCCCGACATTGCATTATTTATTTGAATTTTTTACTTTAACACTCTATAGATCTTGACGAGAGCTGACGATTGAAACTCACACGAACGTCCTAGCTTCTACGAGTCAAAAGTTATACTAAACAGAAATTATGTGACGCTGCAAAATGATCTCAAAATGGAGGCGCTTCCCGCTCCATCGCGCGCGATCCGTCACAGTCCTCACTCAACGTAACGAATTCTTTGATCCTTTAGCTATCGAGTGGTGTAATTAAATTTTGTATGTAGATGTGATCAATATGTAGCTGCAACACCAAACTGTACCCCCCCCCCCCATTTTGTTATCATCAGTTTTCTGAATTCTCCCATTATAGAAACAAATTTAAAGACGTATTCACATAAAAAAAAATTATAAGGTAACTAATCTTCATAGAATAACCGTTGGAATAACTCTGCTTGAACTTTGATGTTTTTCGGGGTACAACCTGTATATTTAATGGAATGTTTGTGTTTAGATTCAGTATCGGGTGTTCCAGTTGTTGGTGATCGTTTAGGAAGTACAATATGTTATCAACTTGGAAGCCATCATAATTATAATTCAATGTTGAATATACAATTATTTAAACGGGCTTCTCAAGGTGGTGCAGAGCGTTTAGATCGTTACGAACGTATGTTGACACGTGGACACAAGGAACGTGTTACAGAATCAACAACAACTACATCATCATCGACGAATCAGTCACGTGGTGAGGATAAATCACCAACAAAGATGATGGCAACAGCGTATTCATTAACAGCAACGAATGAAAATGGAGGACAAGAGAAACAGATTATTCATAAAGTGAAACGATTTTTAGAAACTGGATATAAATTAAAGTAAGTTTTATTATTATTATTATTATAGATACAGGAGGGTGATTTAACAAAAAATGAATTCGCGTTTTCTTTTGAAGCACAAGACAGCATGCTCGCTCCTCTGTGATAACCTCATGCTCGAGAATTGTGCGGCCATTTTTTTCAATCAAGTGTGTTTTTGATCATTTATTTTTAGGTTAAGTGTCAGTGTCAAATACTTGAGTAGACTGTAGCTGTTGTTTTGGATCACTGATAAGACTGTAGAGGCAGCACTGTCAGCACTCTACATCTAATATATTCTTTGATTTATAAATATGTCCGTCCGTCCGTGTGCGTAAAATAAATATTATTAAGTACAAATGTAAATAAAATAGAATCTGATTGCATTGATGACACTTTGTACTATTATTAACGAAGCAGGTCATCATATACACAGGATGCAGCTTTTAATTATAATTATAATTAAAGCGTCTTCATCATCAGAACTTTCTAACGATGATAATAGTTCCAACAATGTCAACATTCGTAGGTTTTTCGACGCCATATTGCCATGCACTCTTGCTCTGACCTTACTAGTCAGAACAAGACGGAGCGCATTAGGAGTGGTCTCTATCGTCAATCGAAAACGAAAAACTCAGTGCAAGCAATCTATAATAATCAATCGAACATACATTTTAATACTTAGAGTGCTCTCAGTGCACACGAGGGCAGTCAAAAGAAAACGCTATTAGAAATATCTTTTTGAAGATTTCTACTAGCCTTGCTAGGTTTATATTTAGGTTTCTGTGGAACTTGTTCCAAAATAAAAATTTGTAATTTGTTTTTTTTTTGCAGTCAAATTGAAGCTCGTAAAGCATTTAGTAATTATTTACAATTCGTACTGAAACGTTTGAGTGCGCGCAGTTCGTCATTCGATAAAGGATTACAAACTGATTTAATATTAAGATTTTTACAACGTGCATCCTCACAACTACGTACACCATATGTGATAAAGGTAAACAAACATAATCAACTTATCAAGTATGTACGTACAAGAGCCATTCATTGAATTCAAACCCATGTAACCCCTTAAGAAGTTCTGTGATTGGTTCTTGTACTTATTTATAATTATTGATGTATTAATTATTGAGAGTTTTGTTATATATTTTAGAAATGTGATTATTTTCAGTTACCAAATCAAAAACTTCCCGACAAAGATAAGAATGCGATTGTTGCACGACATTTAAGTGATTTTTTACAATTCTATAATCGTGAAACAGATTTATTTGCACATTCCACAGATCGTCCAAATCATATTCCAAATAAAATATTTGAAGAGTTCCTTGGTGTTGCACGGTTAGTAATATATATATTTATTTTTTTAAATTTATTTAACGTTAGCTCTTCTGGAGGTGGGAATTCGGCTACTGGTCGACATTCTAAAGTTTCAAGCCACATTAATCCACAGTACATTTCTGAATATCCGTCCGTTTGTCCGTAACAACTTTTTTTCATAAACTGATTAGTTTTGCCACAATTTCAGGCTCAAACATCTGTAATTACTCTTACCGGGTGTTTTAAGCAATTAAGTGAGTTAGTTTTTATTCTCCTCAATTGTTATATTTAAAATAAATTTTGCAGAGAGAATGATTTGGAAGAAGCATTACTTTTACATATGCAACAATATACAAATAATCCAACACGTCCAAACGTTCTATGTGGAAGTTTACAACTGTTAATGCGATGTTTACCAAACATGAATATACGAACACGACAGTCAACGGCTGATAGTAACGAACAAAAGAAACCAAAGAAATTTACACCTAGTCCGAGTCGAGCATAAATATTTATTATCACCAATTCAAATACAGTTCAAGTGATTTGTTAAAGAAATAAATCAAATCACCACCCACATCATCATCGTATCAATCACAAATATACGGGTATTAAGAAACAAAACAAAAGTTTATGCCGACTTTTTTGTTTTTTTTTTTAATAATTATTTATTTAATGTTTTTTTTTTTTTTTTATATTTAAAATGTTTGTCTTTGAACAGGGAAAATTATTTCGGACAGTTACACGCACCTAAAAGCATAGTACTATTTTATAGGTACGCCCTCATGATTGCTAGTCACTCCTTTTCAGTGACAAATTTAGACTGTTCAAAGACAAACACACAGTTTTTTTAAATCGATATTTAAAATTTTATTATTAATTTTATAGTTGTGACTGGGCAGACAGCTTTTAGCTCTTATGTGGTGTAGTTTGTATATTTCGACTGCAAAGAAAATCAAATACAGGAATCAATTTTGCCCCCACAAAAATAAATAAACTGTGATCACAAAACAAAGAAAAATGAATATTTAGATCACCATTTTACACGAAAACGATATTTAAATATATAGAAAACATTCAGATCTGAATCAAAATCATCATCATCATTGCATTCGCGGTGTTCTTCCTCTCTCACGGAGGAAAAACTTAGAAAATGTTGTAGAAAAATATTTTTAAATATTCAATGAAATTTTTTAAAAGAAAATGTGTGAAGAAAACAAAATCCTCACACAAACTGTTTGTCATTTTTGTTTGCTTAGGTAAAAATATTTTTTTAAATAAAATATTTGTGATACAATGGTCGTGTTCAGCACAACTACGTCCTTAGTAAAGTCTAGTTTGCTAAGAACTTAGTTGTTCTAAAAGCTACTTCAATCAAAACTTAGAATAGGAAAGAGCTTTTTGTTGTTGTCAAATAAACGAATATAAAATTTTTGAAATTGCCTTGCATAATAATAAACAAAAACCGTTCCATTTACCATTTAAAAAAAAAACGTTCAATACAAATTTTCTAGAATTTCTAGAAAAGTAGAATTATCTTCATATTTCATTCAATCAAATTAGAAAAAGAAAAACTTTTGAAAAATGTGATATTAGCTGGCCTAAGTAAATTTTTTACCATAGCATTAATTTTTTTTTGTATTTATTTTTGTTTTACCAACGTGTTTTTATTGTTTTAATTTTTTTTTAAATTATTTTGCTCAAATAATTCCGATCAACTTTTTGATGATAAATAAATTTGGTTTAACTTTATAGTTTCATGAATTCCCCCTCTGAAATAGGGTTCATTATTTGCCTAGAAATATTTGGCGCTAAGTGTAAAGTACAAATATGTGTATCGATGTCGATTGTTTTATTACTTTAGGGCCAGTTTCACCAGCTCTGATTGAAGAGTTTAACTGTTTTTTAAAAAACCGCATACCAGACCTTTTGCATGGTGGTCGATTTAAATATGTAGCAGCAACTCCAGCGGTCACAGTTTTAAAATCCGATCGGAATGGAATTTGATATATGAGATGCTTTTGATATTTGAAAAAGGTTCGTTAATCGACAAAATGGAAAGGGTGCTTAGAGCGAAGGGGAAACCAATCTTAATATACCGCCTTGGGCCTTGTCCTACTCGGCCTACTTATACTTATATTGGCGCACACGGACAGACGGACATATTTAGAAAATCAAAGAATATGATAGATGTCCAGTGCTGACGGTGCTGCCTCTACAGTCTGATCAGTAATCCAAAACAACAGCTACAGTGTAGTTAAGTATTTGACACTGATAGTCAACCTAATAATAAATGATCATAAACACGTTCGATTGAAAACAATGGCCGCACAATTCTCGAGCAAGAACTGAGGTCGAGCACTTCAAATCTCGTACTTCAAATGAAAACGCTATTATTAGTAATGATGGTGGATTAAATTAAACTGTGATTATTCGATCAATAATTGAACCGAGGTGAGTAAAACTGGACCTAAATTCGTGTGAAACCTGAATACTTCTGATTGATCAAAAATCGATCGGAATTTAGTAATTTAATATTTATAAAATAGTTATAAAAAAAAATATTTATTTTTAATTTTTATTTATTATTTAATTATTTTTGATTTGTAATTTAGGTGTTGGTATTATTTTTAAACAAAATATTTTTATAAAATCATGAAGAAAATCCAAAAAAAATATGTCGATAATATTGTATTTGATTTTAAAATTTCAAATACTTCCAGAACCCAACGAAACCCACCCCTTTTAATATTTGTTCTTTCCTTCTCAATTTTTAAACAAAAAATAATTGTAATGTGATTTTGCCTAAATAGAACGGCCATTTTTTTTGGAATCAACTATTCGAAACTGAAATATTTATTTATTTTTTTGGATATTCGGGGAAAAAATCATTCATAATTTTGTGTATTTTTTTGTGTCCATTCTTTCATATCATGTTCATGTTTTTTTATCAAGAGTGTACAAATTTCTTTTTATTAGATATTTCAGTATGTTTAGAGATTCTAAGGAAAGAGGAGTTTCAAATACAGTTAAACTTGGTTAAGTGTGATCAAATGGCCGGAAAATAGAGTTGATTATGGCCAAATTATGCATCCAGAGATTTGTGAATTGCGTGTATTCAGCTTCACTTCTAAAAAATTGACGTCGAATGAAAACGACCTTCACAGAATGGGGCCCATTGTTAATATCAATTTCGGCCAGACTTTTCAGGTAGAGACAATCGACACTCAAATGTCACTTTTGCGCATACTCATACTTCGCGTTTCGAAAGAAATGAATTATCGATCGAAACATTGTTTTCCAAAAGTGCGAGATCTTTAAATAAGGTCATTTTAAACAGCAGTTTATTGGGTTAGCCTTAATAATAATAATAATAATTTGACAGAGAGGTACAGCAAATGGGTCCCTAGCATCTAGACTAAGAGGTCCTCTTTGCCCTCCTTGAGAACAACCTGTCACCCGAAGGCAAGAATTATCTGGGTAAGAGGTGTCATTCTAAGCAGATGAAGCTATAGGATTCTGTCGAGGCCGGATGCCACACAGAAGGCTCACAACTTCTCCGCTGGGATTGCTTCCAGGATTGATGGATCCAAGGTTTCGGACCCAAACATTCTATATCTGACACCTTGCAAGCTACTGCAGGTGCATATAACATGTATGGAGGTTTCATCATCCTCCATATACGCCCTACAAGTGGGATCATCAGAGATCCCCAAGTTATGTAGGTGGTAGTTCAATCGGCAGTGCCCTGTCAAGAGTCCCACCACCTTTATCAACTGTATTCTATTGAGTGTCAGCCGAGCACAGTCGAATGGCCTAGCTGTGCTTATGCAAAACTTGTAATCGAGATGGGCTTGTCGTAGCCACTCCTTGATTCGGTAAATTACGGAGTATCTTGCTATGGGGATGACAGACTCAGGTAAAAGGGGCGTTTGAGACGACCCCTGTCGTGCCAACGAGTCCGCTGCTTCGCTCCTTTCAACGCCACAGTTACCCGGTACCCAGATCAGTCTGACTGTGTTATTCAGTGCCAGGTGGTTCAGTTCCTCGAACCATTCATAGACTATCCTCATGGTTTAGCCTTAATATTATAACGAAGGGATGCCCCTCAGATATAAATTATGTTTCAGAAAACAGATTCTCTTTCAGAAAAAATTGACGGCTAATAAATAGCTGAGACAGGTCGTGGAATATTATGGAGCACATCGGCAATTTTAACTTTGACCAGCTTAACAGTGAAGAAGAAGGAGAGTATGCCAACAGAAAAACGTATTGAAGACCAAACTTCTCTGTAAACTATACGTCTGAATACTAATTTCTTTCCATGTATTCAATTGAAAAACGTTTTTTTTTTTTAAATGTCTTAATATTTACGTTTCTAAATTCGATATCGCATAAAATTTCTCTCGAATTAAGTTCTCACTTAACGAAGTTTAACTGTATTTATTTTATTTATTTTTTTAATATTGTGAAAAGTTTTTTGATGTATGTAAAAAAAAAAATTGAAATTTTAAAAGCTTGCAATAAAATAGTTCAAAAAACTCGATTTAAATCAAAATTTTAAAAGTTAAGATATTGAAATAAGGATCGTTTGAGGACATTGAGAAAAAGTGTTTTCTTTTTGGAGATGAATAATAAATTAAAACAATTAATAGCTAAATTGTTATGCTTTTGTGCTAAGCTTTGTGGTTTTTTATATGCGAATTAAGCAATGGAGAGATTAAAAACATTCTTCTCGTTGTAATTATAGCACCTACTCTCTTAAGGCTCTCGGGCAATTGGCCGCTGCGACAGCTGAACCAACAAATTATTAAAGAACAGTAGTATCTACTGGATTGCACTAGGAGGTCACAGACTACAAGTTAACTGGCAGATTAAACAAGCTCATTGGTGGAAATAATTCTCTTCAAAATCTGAGAATAATTCTTTTAAAATTCTGAATAAAACTTCTTCTCTTATTTTTGTTGAAAATCTCTAAAGTTATAATGTTTGGACTCTTTCAGAGTTATTCAAACTTTTAACAACTTGCTCCGGCGAGATTCGAACTCACGATCTCCTGTTTACTAGATAGACGCTTGAACTAACTAAGCCATAGTGCTGTTATGTTTTCAATACTTTATACATAACAGACTTTTTTTTCAGAAAAAATAAAACTTTCAGAAGTTTTATTCCGAGTTTTAAAAGAATTATTCTCAGTTTTTGAAGAGAAATATTTCCACCAGGGCTCCAAAGAATGGTTGTCGCAGTTTAAGCATACTAATGTGTGTGAGCCTTTAATTACGCCTCTAATATATAAAAACTCTCCCGATCGAAATTTTGTTAAGTACTTTCGACGAAAATTTTCTCCTAATATTTGCTACTAAACTACAATTCTTATAAGAAAGCATATTTTTGTGTGCAAAGTTTTTGCACCATAGCACAAATTTTTGTAAAGGTTTTTTTTTTCCATAGGGTCATTTTTATGAAACGTTTTCGAAGAAAATTTTCTTCATTAGAAAAAAAATCTAGATGACAATATTACTGCCTGTCATATATTACAGCACAGCCACAAATTCGGCCATATTTTAGATGTCAAAACGCTTAACTGAATTCCGTCTGTAGAATTTTATAAACCGTCAACAATCTCTCTTTAAGAAAATAAATTAGTCAATTAAAATCAAAGTCTAGAATATTCTAGAAGTATTATTCGAAAATTTTGTGTTTAGAATAACTAAGTGCTGAAACGTGTCCGTGATGAAGCCACGCTGTCATGTTAGGGCCCGGAACCATAACTAGAAGATAGACCACCTCAGCCCTTAACGACTGGGTGGATAGATTGCAGATATATAGATTGTAGAGGTTGAACCTGGCCGGGGTACACTTCGACCATAAGGTCCATTGTAATGCCTTTCCGGCCTCCGGAAAGTCGAGGTACCTACCCTTCGACTAAAGTGAAGTTTACACTATATCCAGATTTATAAATGACGAAAGCCTTATTCAAAACCATCTCACAGCATACAAATTAAACGATAATTGGCTTCTAATATCACGTGACATTTACGAATCCAATATGGCGTCAAATGTCTGAATGGATATTCAAAGCAAAAGTCTAAACAGAACCTATTTTAGAAGAATATAAATTTGCTTATTGTAAAATATTCATTCGAAACATTTTTCTTTTAAATTTAGAGTTAAAATAAATAACGCAAGCTTTCAAATCTCAAGCTCGTATCTTAGACAGGTCGATTTAAGTATAGCGTTTTCTTTTGACTGCCCTCGTGTGCACTGAGAGCACCCTAAGTATAAAATGTACGTTCGATTGACTATTATAGATTGCTCGCACTGATTTATTCGTTTTGAATTGACGATAGAGACCACTCCTAATGCGTTCCGTCTAGCTTTGACTAGTAAGGTCAGAGAAATAGTGCAGTGCAATATGGCGTCGAAAAACCTACGAATGTTGACATTGTTGGAACTTTTATCACTGTCAGAAAGTTCTGATGATGAAGACGCTTTTATTATAATTACAATTACAAGCTGCATCCTGTGTAGATGATGACCTGCTTCGTTAATAATAGTACGAAGTGTCATCAGATTCAATTTTATTTACATTTTTCCTAAATAATATTTATTTAACGCACACGGACGGACGGACATATTTATAAATCAAAGAATATATTAGATGTAGAGTGCTGACAGTGCTGCCTCTACAGTCTGATCAGTAATCTAAAACAACAGCTAAAATGTAGTTAAGTATTTCACACTGACAGTCAACCTAATAATAAATGATCATAAACACCATGGATACTATACAAGGATACCGAACTCCATGTAAACAAATAATTGGCAAAGATGTCAGTAGTGTCGCTTCTATGCCAGAAACAGTGGTGAGAGTATAAGGCACGAGTTTTAATTAAAAAACATTACGCATTTATAGTATTAATAAAAATTATTTGCAGCCAAAGAATTTTTTAAATAAATGATAAGTAATTTCAATTTTTCAATAAGGAATTATTTGAAACAAATTGCATATTCAAAATAATCACTACGAAATAAAACTGGTTACTTGCTTACTTCACTCCTATTTATTATACTATATTCACTTCGGTACTGATTGTAGTACGGATGAACAAGTTTGAGTTCGGTATCCTTGTGGCCCCACAATTCTCGAGCAAAAGCTGAGGTCGAGCATGACGTCATCACAGAGTAGCGAGCATGCTCTCTCGTGCTTCAAAAGAAAACGTTATTAGATCCACATTTTATACGACTTTGATCTATAGATGATTTTGAGCTTATCCCACGGATTCTCCATATATTAGAGGTCTCTCGGTTCATGTAGCTACGACCTGTCTAATATTTGATCGTGTTTCAGATAAAATTCGATCTTAGAATTAATTATATAAAGCACATTTTTTTTCGTCTTTTTCTAGTCTTATTTACTTTCTTAAATTAGTACGTAAGTTTGTGATATTTTTTCTAGTACTTGGAGCCTGAATTTACAATCATTTTTGATAAAAAATAATTAAAAAATTTTGTATGTTTGAATCAATCATGAGAAAAAAATACGTTTTTTTCTGAAAACAGAAACAAAGACTTCTTTTTAGAAGAATAATAATTATTCTTCGACGATTACTACATTTTATGTTTAATCGTTAAGTTCCACAATACAGACGAGAAAGGATCCTACAAAAAACTTATGGGAAAACACTTTCGGTGGGATTCGAACCTAGCCCCCGTAAATCGATATAAGGTGGGTGATCAAATTTCTCAATGGCTACCAGACCCGAAAACTTGTTTTTCAGTCACAAATCGGGGCATCACTAATAGACTATGTGTACCTAAAACCATAAGGTAGGTGCCTCACTCCGACCAAAACAATTTTTATTCGGGTCATTCTTGCCAAAACACTTCTTGAAGAAATATTCAGGCGTATTATTTAAAATAAGCCACCCTGTCCCTATAATCAATTCCCACTAATAATCCATCAATTTACAAGAAAGTCCTCGAATGTATTTGGAACTTTATTAAGAACTGATCATGAACGTCTGTCTGTCTGCAGATTTGAAATGCATTTATTATTACAAAATTTTGCGCTAAACTAAGTTCAATTTTTACGTCAGTATTTGGTTTTAGAAAATTCTAAATTAAAAAAAAATGAGCCGTTCGCGGTACGCTTGGTAGATGTGAAACATCGAAACTATTTTGTATAGTGAGTTTTTGAACCTGTATATGTACTGCCATCTATGAGAAACTTTTTTAAATTGATTTGTTATATGTAATGTCACCTATGAACAACTTGTTCGCCACGCGTCGCCAGGCCAACAGCCGGTCTAACTCGTCCCGCATTAGATGTTTTACATCAAAAAGAACCCTACCTTTGCGGCACATTGTAAAATAAAACAAACAACTGATTTGTTATGTAATGTCACCTACAAACAACTTGTTCGCCACACGTCGCCAGGCTAACAGTCGATCTAACCTGCCGCATTAGATGTTTCACATCAAAAATTGTATAAAACCATCTAAAAAGAAATTCGACAAATATTTTTCATTTGATCTTTCTTTTTAAAGCTTCGCAGAGTGTCAAAATTTCCAATTTGCAGTTTTTTAAATAAATCATAAAATTGTTAAAAAAAAAAAAAATTGTTCAAACATTTTCAGGAAAATAAAAATTGATATTTGAATGATTGTTGAAAACTTAATAATTAAGAATAGTAAGAATAAATTTTCAAGAAAAAAAAATTACTTATTTGATATTTTTGTAATCGATAAGAAAGTACTTAAATCGTATTTTTAAAGTGCACTCAAAAAGTTATTTTAATAGAAAATTCTTAAGAGAAATTTTTTAGACCATAAAAAGCAAGGATGGCGAGATATTTGAGAAAAACTGATTTTTGCGATCTTTGACATTCAATAACTTTTTTGCAAGCGTGATTTCGTTATGGACTTTTAGCTATGTTTGCATAGTGCCAAAAGAAAGTCCATTGGAAAATCTCCACTTGGATGTTTAAGAGGTGAAAATACTATTTGACTGGGTCAAGGGAAAGTTTTCTTACAAATACCAAACAGAAACTTAAAATAGGTCCAGGCTAATGCAGACATTATTCTGATCTCTTATTTAGACTAAAATTCCGCTCTGTTAGGAATTTGTGGAAATCCCGATGTTCTTACATCCTTGCGTGAGTCTATTTTTGTTTTTTGATAATAAACCATTGCATGTTTTAAACAAAATATTTCAATAAAATAGTTCTGTAAACAAAATTTGTATTCATTAAAAACGATTTCACTTTCAATTTGAGTAATTTTATTTCTACCCTCTTTGTAAGCCAAATTGTTTACACATTACTGGGCTACATTTTAATACGGAGGATTTTTTAGGCAACCAAAGAACTGTATCAATGGACAAAACAATTTGAAGCGGGTGTATTCAGAGCTATAGGAAAATCATGAATTTATTTAGAAATCAGTGAAAAAATTCCTTAAAAAAATTATAAACGCTACGAAACTGTCAAGTTTCAATGCGTTGTGCAAATTACATTAAAACTAGCACTACGGTTACCAACTCAAAGTTTTAAAAAATCCGGAGATTGATCTCATCAGTTCGGAAATATTTACTAACGTACGTAATTACTAAAAAAAACATTCGATGAAGATATTTACAAAAATCAGACAAACTAATTAGCTAATCAAACAACAGACAGATTAATTTATGTACGTATGCGCAAGCGTAAACATTCAAAATAACGCTCAGTAGCTCACTCTGTGTAAAAGTTAGTATTGTAACTATATTATAAGCAACTCTGAGAACATTCAAATAAATTTATCGCGATAATAAATTAAATAATTATTCATAAAGAATTAGTATTTCCTTTTCATTAGAATAAAAATATCCGGAGATTATTTAGATTTAATCTGGAGTCCGGAGAAAACTTAATTTTTCCGGAGTCTCCGGTCTAAAATTGGAGAGTTGCCAGCACTCATACAAATAGTCAATTCTTAGAATTAAAAACTTGTCAAAAGACTTAACTCTTCGTTTAATTCTGTCTTATTCTAATTCTAACAACTTCTTCATCCTACTCAATTTTACAGACACTTTTAACACGAAAGTGGTTCTCCTTACCTCTACTCTCCATAGTTTCAGCATTAGTCAGTGAGTACCAATGATATGTATTTATAATGGATCAAGTATCCCATAAGACGCCATTATCGATCAGTGCCTCTAAAACTGGCCCATTGCACTAATTATGTTCAAGTGCGGTTGCATTAAGTATGCGTAACGAGCTATGTCCATTCCATGGAGACTAGACAAGGACACCGAACTCGAGTGGGAGAATTGACGAAATTTGTGCCACTAGCGTTGCTAGTTTTCCTTTTGCATCGAAATGAATATAGTATAATAAATGGGAGTGAAATAAGAAAGTAACCAATTTAATTTTGATGGGAGTACGAACTGACAAATCAAAATGAATTTGGCTATTCAATTATTACCAGACTACTTAGATGTATTGTAAATATTTATTTGCGCCTAGTGTGGAAAGTAAACACTTTGTAATACATCTTAGTAGTGTGGTAATGAATAGGTAAACAGTCATTTACCGCACGGAAAAGCTCGGAAAAGTAATCTAGTACTTTCTACGCATGAGTTAAAGAAACAGTATTTATTTCTGTTATTTTACGTAGGTGCTGATCTATTTTTTAGAAATCTGTCAGAATTTTATAGATTTTCTACCGAGGAAAGCAAATGATTGATAATTCTCATATTACATACGTCACATACATTTTTACTAATTTGATTTTTATACTATCCAGATAGTATTCAGATTTATATATATTATTCAGATCAATGGTTAAAATCAGTACCTCGGCTAGATGCACCAAGGCGCTCGTTGTATTTAAATTTCATAAGAGATTATATATAATCCAGTACAATTATATATCAATGGTTATGTCACTCGCATCCGTCAGTAGTAAGTCGAAATTTAAAATTCACAAAAAAAACCATAAAGAAAATGTCAAATAATTCAACTAATTTAAAAGGAAATACCAGAAGAAAGTGTTACAATGGAACATGAGGGAATTAAAAAGGAGATACCAGAAGAAAATGATACAATGGAACATGAGGGAATTAAAACGGAAATACCAGAAGAAAATGTTACAATGGAACATGAGGGAATTAAAAAGGAGATACCAGAAGAAAATGATACAATGGAACATGAGGGAATTAAAACGGAAATACCAGAGGAAAATGTTACAATGGAACATGAGGGAATTAATGAAAACGAACAGTTGTTCAATGAAAATTATGAAAACTTAAAACTTGAAGGGCAACTAAATACAGAATTAATTATTAAAGATGAAATATTTGATGAAAATGATTCAAAACATGAACCATTTCAAACTGAACAGAAATGTTTTTCATGTGACGTTTGTGATAAATCATTTGATCGGCAAAGCAGTTTATTTAATCATAAAAGACTGCACACTGGTGAAAAACCATTTTCTTGTGACGCTTGTGAGAAATCATTTGATCGGCAAAGCAGTTTATTTAATCATAAAAGACTTCACACTGGAGAAAAACCGTTTTCTTGTGATCTTTGTAATAAAGCATTTAATAATCAAGGCAATTTAATTCGTCATAAAAGACTGCACACTGGAGAAAAACTATTTTCCTGTGATGTTTGTAACAAAACGTTTCATCAAAAAAGTGGTTTAGTTACTCATAAAAGACTTCACACTGAAGAAAAACCATTTTCGTGTGATCTTTGTGACAAAGCATTTACTAATCAATTTAGTTTACTTAATCATAAAAGACTTCACACTGGAGAAAAACCATTTTCGTGTGATGTTTGTAACAAAGCATTTACTAGTCGAAAAAGTTTAGTTTATCATAAAAGATTTCACACTGGCGAAAAACCATTTTCGTGTGATCTTTGTGACAAATCATTTAATTATCAAAGAAGTTTAGTTAATCATAAAAGACTTCACACGGGTGAAAAACCATTTTCATGTGATGTTTGTGATAAGACATTTACTAGTCAAAACAGTTTAGTTTATCATAAAAAACTTCACACTGGAGAAAAACCATTTTCGTGTGATGTTTGTAAGAAAGCATTCTATCAAAAAATCAATTTAGTTTCTCATAAAAGAATGCACACTGGAGAAAAACCATTTTCTTGTGATGTTTGTAATAAAACGTTTCATCAACCAACTGGTTTAACTAGCCATAAAAAACTTCACACTGGAGAAAAACCATTTTCGTGTGATGTTTGTGACAAAGCATTTAATAATCAATTTAGTTTACTTAATCATAAAAGACGTCACACTGGAGAAAAACCATTTTCGTGTGATCTTTGTAATAAAGCATTTAATACCACAAGCAATTTAATTCGTCATAAAAGACTTCACACTGGAGAAAAACCTTTTTCGCGTAATCTTTGTGACAAAGTATTTAATCAGGCAACACTTTTAACACGACATAAACGACTTCACACCAAAGAGAAATTGCTGACAACGAGCGTTGAAGACCGGTTGTTAGTTTTGAACACCTGATCACAAAAACTGTCATGTAAAATACATTGAGTGAGACTTAAGTATATAAATAGACCTTTTCATTTCAAAATACGAGTTGTTTTTGTTTCGGTCAGAATGTTTCAATAAATCAATATGATGAAATCAGTATAAAATACTTCACATCCTTGTTCATCTTATTACAGAGGGCCCGAAAATCGCATGCGCATAAGATCCTATGAAAAGGTCTTGTTTTGTAATGTAAATAATATGAATATTTAGTTTGTCAATTTCCATAAATAAATATGTGTCCATACTGAATATTGTCCAACTTTCATCTCTAATTCTGCCGCCATGTTCTACCCGTCTCCATTTTAATTTTTCAATATTGTTCAATTGTCTAATGGTTTTACTGGATATTCTTTGACTTAATGTAGGCGCCAAGAAATCACTTTCATTCAGTTAATAAGAAGTCTTAGTTTTATAGATAATAAAAAATTGTTTTCGATTATCAAGTAATAATTAAATAAATATTAATAATAGAGAATTCTTAATAATTGCAATAAATTAAAAGATGAAGAATCATAGTGATAATTTTGCAATTAATAATAATAATATACAATATATGTTTACAATAACTGATATATATTAGATAAAGAAAGAAGATGACAAAACCGGTAATTACACACCATATTCCTTTCGTAAATGCAGACACGCATTCCTAACCTTAAACAACCTTTCACTCATAGATATATAACAGTATATCTATGCTTTCCCTGTACAACATCGTCCCATTTTTTCACATTTATAAAATTAAACAATTTTTAGACTTACAATTTTTATTTGTAAGATGTGATAACCGTTGATTTTAATATGTAATAATAATAATAATTCCGTACGGGTATATTCGCACTGCCGCTAGTGGCGAAAATAATAACTATGATCTCTACACGTTTTTGAGGACAAAAAACAGACGAATTGCCTATGTCGTTCAATCTCCTAATATATCTATTCTTCATGAGGTAAACGGTCATTTACCGCACGGAAAAGCGGCCGGTCAAAGAGTATAAGATAGAGGAGAAGCAGCCGTATAATTGTAAGCGACATCTGGTTTTTCGGGATATACACTATTGAGTTTGTTGGCTTTTGCGGGGGCTACGAGGAGAGAGGAGAAATAATTATATGTTTTTTTTATATCTCCTTTTGGTTAAAATTTTTATAATTAACATCAGTATAATCTTAAGAACTCTCTTTTATAGTGTACTATAACCTTTTCATATTTTTAATTAACTGCCTTACTCATTAGAGGCGCTGAAACTTGTATACTACAATTTTACATTAGCTCTTATGGGCTGCTTCTCCTCTATCTTATACTCTTTGCGGCCGGTAAGATAGTACTTTCTACGCATGAGTTAAAGAAACAGTATTTATTTCTGTTATTTTACGTAGGTGCTGATCTATTTTTTAGAAATCTGCCAGAATTTTATAGATTTTCTACCGAGGAAAGCAAATGATTGATAATTCTCATATTACATACGTCACATACATTTTTACTAATTTGATTTTTATACTATCCAGATAGTATTCAGATCTATGGATATTATTCAGATCAATGGTTAAAATCAGTACCTCGGTTAAATGCACCAAGACGCTCGTTGTATTTAAATTTGTCCATTATTCTAATAAGTTTAGAAATACATTGATACTTGATTCATAATCCATTCATAGAGATTATATAAATTGAAAGTCAGTTTCAATGATGATTAAAAAAAATGAATTTATTATTTAAAAGTATAAGTACATTTAATTATAATAGTTAGATATTTTGAAAAGTAGTTTTAACATTGACAATTTTGTCAAACCACAAGTGCATTAACGTAAGCTAATAACTTAGTAATACAAATGATGACGAGAAGTCATTTACAATAGTTTATATATGATTATTAAAACGAATGAATAATATTGAAAAGATAAAGTATGAATGTTATTTGTGATTATTAAAGCAAATAAGTAATATTGAAAAGATGTTGTTTAAAGTTATTAGATCAAATAAATAATATTGAAAAGATAAAATATGAATGTTGTTTGTGATTATTAAATCAAATGAGTAATATTGAAAAAATGTTGTTTAAGGTTATTAGATCAAATAAATAATATTGAAAAGATGAAGTATGAATCATTTTTAATGTAGTGTATTCAAAACTGATAATTTTGCATGACGCCTGTAATACATCTTGTTTACTCAAATGTTCTTTATCTGTGTAGGAGTCCCTATGCCAGGATCCATAACTTATATAATCCATTATAATTATATATCAATGGTTATGTCACTCGCATCCGTCATTAGTAAGTCGAAATTTAAAATTCACAAAAAAACCATAAAGAAAATGTCAAATAATTCAACTAATTAAAAAGGAAATAACCAGAAGAAAGTGTTACAATGGAACATGAGGGAATTAAAAAGGAGATACCAAAAGAAAATGTTACAATGGAACATGAACGAATTAAAACGGAAATACCAGAAGAAAATGTTACAATGGAACATGAGGGAATTAAAACGGAAATACCAGAAGAATGTGTTGTAATGGAACATGGGGGAATTAATGAAAACGAACAGTTGTTCAATGAAAATTATGAAAACTTAAAACTTGAAGGGCAACTAAATACAGAATTAATTATTAAAGATGAAATATTTGACGAAAATGATTCAAAATATGAACCGTTCCATACTGAACAGAAATGTTTTTCATGTGACGTTTGTGATAAATCATTTGATCGGCAAAGCAGTTTATTTAATCATAAAAGACTCCACACTGGAGAAAAACCATTTTCTTGTGACGTTTGTGATAAATCATTTGGTCGGCAAAGCAGTTTATTTAATCATAAAATACTGCACACTGGAGAAAAACCATTTTCTTGTGATATTTGTAATAAAGCATTTAATAGCAGAGGCAATTTAATTCGTCATAAAAGACTGCACACTGGAGAAAAACCATTTTCCTGTGATGTTTGTAACAAAACGTTTCATCAACAAAGTAATTTAGTTAGTCATAAAAGACTTCACACTGAAGAAAAACTATTTTCGTGTGATCTTTGTGACAAAGCATTTACTAATCAATTTAGTTTAGTTAATCATAAAAGACTTCACACAGGAGAAAAACCATTTTCGTGTGATGTTTGTAACAAAGCATTTACTAATCGAAAAAGTTTAGTTTATCATGAAAGATTTCACACTGGCGAAAAACCATTTTCGTGTGATCTATGTGACAAAGCATTTATTTATCAAAACAGTTTAGTTTATCATAAAAGAATTCACACTGGGGAAAAACCATTTTCGTGTGATATTTGTAATAAAGCATTTAAAGATCGAAGCAATTTAGTTACTCATAAAAGACTTCACACGGGTGAAAAACCATTTTGTTGTGATGTTTGTGATAAATCATTTGATCGACAAAGCAGTTTAGTTAATCATAAAAGACTTCACACTGGAGAAAAAGTTTTTTCTTGTGATGTTTGTAATAAAGCATTTAATCAACAAATCAATTTAGTTTATCATAAAAGACTTCACACTGGGGAAAAACCATTTTCTTGTGATGTTTGTAACAAAACGTTTCATCAACTTAGTGGCTTAGTTAGTCATAAAAGACTTCACACTGGAGAAAAACCATTTTCTTGTGATCTTTGTGACAAAGCATTTACTAATCAAAACAGTTTAGTTTCTCATAAAAGACTTCACACGGGTGAAAAACCATTTTCTTGTGATGTTTGTGATAAATCATTTGATCGACAAAGCAGTTTAGTTAGTCATAAAAGACTTCACACTGGAGAAAAAGTTTTTTCTTGTGATGTTTGTAATAAAGCATTTAATCAACAAATCAATTTAGTTTCTCATAAAAGACTTCACACTGGGGAAAAACCATTTTCGTGTGATGTTTGTAATAAAGCTTTCAATCAAAAAATCAATTTAGTTTATCATAAAAGACTTCACACTGGGGAAAAACCATTTTCCTGTGATGTTTGTAACAAAACGTTTCATCAACTTAGTGGCTTAGTTAGTCATAGAAGACTTCACACTGGAGAAAAACCATTTTCGTGTGATGTTTGTAATAAAGCTTTCAATCAAAAAATCAATTTAGTTTATCATAAAAGACTGCACACTGGAGAAAAACCATTTTCCTGTGATGTTTGTAATAAAACGTTTCATTATCTAAGTGGTTTAGTTAGTCATAAAAGACTTCACACAGGAGAAAAACCATTTTCGTGTGATATTTGTGGCAAAGCATTTACTAATCAGAACAGTTTAGTTTATCATAAAACACTTCACACTGGGGAAAAACCATTTTCGTGTGATGTTTGTAAGAAAGCATTTAATAGCACAAGCAATTTAATTCGTCATAACAGAATTCATACTCAAGAAAAACCTTTTTCGTGTGATGTTTGTGACAAAGCATTTACTAATCAATACAGTTTAGTTTATCATAAAAGACGTCACACTGGTGAAAAATCATTTATTCAGACAACGCATTTAACAACACATAAACAACTTCATAGCAAAGAGAAATTGCCGACAACGAGCGTTGTAGACGGGTTGTTAGTTTTTACCGACGAAAGAAGATGGTCACAGAGAACAGCTGATCACAAAAACTCTCATGTAAAATATATTGAGTGAGACTTAAGAATGTAAATACCTAGACCGTTTCTTTTCAAAATACGAGTTGTTTTTGTTTCGGCCAGAATGTTTCAATAAATCAATATAAAGAAATGAGTATAAAATACTTCACATCCTTGTTCATCTTATTGCAGAGGGACCAAAAATCGCATGCGCATAAGATTCTATAAATAGGTCTATTTATTAGGTGTTTTGTAATGTAATTTGTAATGTAAATAATATGAATATTTAGTTTGTCAATTTCAATAAATAAATATGTGTCCATACTGAATATTGTTCAACTGTCATCTTTAATTTTGCCGCCATGTTCTACCCATCTCCATTTTAATTTTTCAATATGGCGGTTAGAGTATAGAAGGAGAGCTTGTTATAAAAAGTCTATCTCCATGTTATAAAAAGTGTCCCCTAAATAGAAGGAAATTAAGATGGCGCTGGTGTACAGGAATACCAATTTTAAAGAAACTAAAAGTAGATATTAAAAGTAGACAAGGACAGGCTAACATCCGCTTTGTAAAGGCGGAATTTTTAAATTACATAAATCTTATGAAACCTCAGATGTTTAAGAAAGACTATTTAAGAAATTCCATGAATATAATAAGCAATGCCAATTACTTTTTATGCCACTAGCTTCGCTAGTTGTTCATCCGTACTACAATCCGTACCGAGGTGGATATAGTATAATAAATAGGAGTGAAGTAAGCAAATAAACAGTTTTATTTCGTAGTGATTATTTTGAAGTATGCATTTTGTTTCAACTTAATCCTTATTGAAAAATTGAAATTACCTATCATTTATTGAAAAAATTCTTTGGCTGCAAATAATTTTTATTAATACTATAAATGCGTAATGTTTTTTAATTAAAACTCGTGCCTTATACTCTCACCACTGTTTCTGGCATAGAAGCGACACTATTGACATCTTTTTTTTGCCAATTATTTGTTTAAATGTAGTTCGGTATCGTTGTGTAGTATCCATGGGGTATTCTTTGACTTGATGAAAATGATATTTCATTAAATGGAATTATTTTTACTTTTTTTAAATCAATAATTACATAGCTATCTTGTTTTATTATTACGGTTTTTTTCCACACAATTACAGTACATTATTTCCTCATTACCTTGGAATCCGGAACTACAGACAATAATGAAGATTTGTTTGAGCAGTCAAGTTTTCAGCAAATGAGGTTTAGTAATAAGTTAAACATGAGGTAGAGTTGGGTAGTTCCGGCTAAATTTCGGATTGAACATGAAACGATTCCGGAGCTCAAAAGAACTAGTTCCCGGAAACGTATCAGCTGAACTATTTAGTTTTACCAACTTTAATGAAAGTTAAATTGAATTTATATATCAGAACCATAGGAAATCACCAATCAAAAATTATTATATAAATATTCATCAACTGGTTTTACCATTCTACAGTTTTGCGCATTCTAGTGAGTAGTGGCGTATTCACATACTTTATTGAGTAAAAAGCAGAGTTCATTGGTTGAATTATTATTTTTATATATTTGTTTGTTGGTATTGACGGTAACGAAAAAAGAACGATTGAGTATACTAAAATGAATCTCGTGGAACGATCGGATACGAATCCGACAAAAGATATAGGTCCGGAACTACCCAACTCTAATATTAGGTACTAAATTGTGTTCCATGTCCAATTTGAACACGATATCCAGCTCAAAGGTGCTATGTCCTTACATATGTTATTATACCATGAATAAATCGAAAAGTGGTTCAAAAATTAGAAAAGTATTTTTGTATTATTTTTACAAAGGTTACAAATCTTAAAATAAATAGACCATACAGACCATAAAATTAGTAAATATCAAAAGACATTGAGCTGCATTACTAGAGTTATGCACGTATCAAAATTTTGGTTTGAGTTTTCCAGATGGAGAAAGGAATTTGTACTCTAGGGTATCGATATTATTTTAATTTTAAATATCAGCTATTTCGAATAAATAAAGTTGAATAAAAGATAATTTTTTGGTTGGCTCTATTGACATATTCTTAATTTATTCCAGCGTCAAACACTAAATAACTAAAAAAATTTTTTGTTTTGACGCTAACAATTTTTAAGAAAAACGAGCGTCCAATTAAAAATAAGCAAACAATGTTTAGTTTTTTTAAGTTGGATGCTGCGATTTTGTTTCTACATTTTTCGGCCCTGTTCGCCCAAGTCCGTTGCTGGACGCAGCGTCCATAATTTAAGTGGGGCTACACCTTTAGAAAAACATTCATACTTGATCCGTAATCATACTTGATACTGCACGTGTAGTCTCCATGCTTAATCCATTATAATTATATATCAATGGTTATGTCACTCACATCTGTCACTAGTTAGTCGAAATTTAAATTAACCCAAAAAAAAAACATAAAGAAAATAGCAAATAATTCAACTAATTAAAAAGGAAATACCAGAAGAAAGTGTTACAATGGAACATGAGGGGTTAAAAAGGAAATACCAGAAGAAAATGTTATAATGGAACATGAGGGAATTAAAACAGAAATACCAGAAGAAAACGTTACAATGGAACATGAGGGAATTAAAACAGAAATACCAGAAGAAAATGTTACAATGGAACATGAGGGAATTAAAACAGAAATACCAGAAGAAAATGTTACAATGGAACATGAGGGAATTAAAACAGAAATACCAGAAGAAAATGTTACTATGGAACATGAGGGAATTAAAACGGAAATACCAAAAGAAAATGTTATTATAAAACATGAGGAAATTAAAACGGAAATACCAGAAGAAAATGTTATAATGGACTATGAACGATTTAATGTAAACGAACAGTTGTTCAATGAAAATTATGCAAAGTTAAAACTTGAACGGCAACTAAATACAGAATTAATTATTAAAAATGAAATATTTGATGAACATGATTCAAAACATGAACCGTTCCATACTGAACAAACATGTTTTTCATGTGACGTTTGTGATAAATCATTTGATCGACAAAGCAGTTTAGTTAATCATAAAAGACTTCACACTGGTGAAAAACCTTTTTCTTGTGCTCTTTGTAATAAAGCATTTAGTCACAAATCTAGTTTAATTTACCACAAACGTATCCATACTTTAAAAATACCAATTTCGTGTGATCTTTGTAATAAAGAATTTAATCAACAAAAAAGTTTAATTCGTCATAAAATACTTCACACTGGTGAAAAACCTTTTTCTTGTGTTCTTTGTAATAAAGCATTTAGTCACAAATCTAGTTTAATTTACCATAAACGTATCCATACTTTAAAAATACCAATTTCGTGTGATGTTTGTAATAAAGAATTTAATCAACAAAAAAGTTTAATTCGTCATAAAAGACTTCACACTGGTGAAAAACTATTTTCCTGTAATGTTTGTGATAAAGTATTGACAGATTCAAGCAGTTTAGTTAGTCATAAAAGACTTCACACTGGTGAAGAACCTTTTTCTTGTGATGTTTGTAACAAAGTATTTAATTATCAAAGAAGTTTAGTTAATCATAAAAAAATTCACGCTGGTGAAAAACCGTTTTCGTGTGATCTTTGTGACAAATCATTTACTTATCAAAGCAGTTTTGCTAGTCATAAAAGACTTCACACTGGGGATAAACCATTTTCGTGTGATGTTTGTAATACATCATTTAAAGATCGAAGTAATTTAGTTAGTCATAAAAGACTTCACACGGGTGAAAAACCATTTACGTGTGCTGTTTGTGGTAAAACGTTTAGTCATAGAACCAGTTTAATTCGTCATAAAAGACTTCACACGGGTGAAAAACCTTTTTCTTGTGATGTTTGTAATAAAGCATTTCAACAACAAAGCCATTTAGTTACTCATAAAAGACTTCACACTGGGGAAAAACCATTTTCGTGTGATCTTTGTGACAAATCATTTAATGATCAAAGCAATTTAGTTAGTCACAGAAGACTTCACACTGGGGAAAAACCATTTTCGTGTGATGTTTGTGATAAGGCATATTATAATCAAGGCAGTTTAGTTCATCATAAAAGACTTCACACTGGCGAAAGACCTTTTTCGTGTGATGTTTGTGACAAATCATTTATTCAGGCAACGCATTTAAAAACACATAAACGACTTCATACCAAAGAAAAATTGCAGACAACGAGCGTTGAAAACGGGTTGTTAGTTTTGAACAGCTGATCACAAAAACTCTCATGTAAAATATATTGAGTGAGACTTAAGAATGTAAATAGACCTTTTCATTTCAAAATACGAGTTGTTTTGTTTCGGCCAGAATGTTTCAATAAATCAATATAAAGAAATGAGTATAAAATACTTCACATCCTTGTTCATCTTATTGCAGAGAACCGAAAATCGCATGCGCATAAGATCCTATGAAAAGGTCTTGTTTTGTAATGTAAATAATATGAATATTTAGTTTGTCAATTTCAATAAATAAATATGTGTCCATACTGAATATTGTCCAACTGTCATCTTTAATTCTGCCGCCATGTTCTATCCATCTCCTTTTTTTTTAAATATTGATCAATTGTCTCATGAAGAATAGATATATTATTGTCTAATGATTTTACTGGGTATTTATTTAGATTCTTTCAAAATGGAATTTAAAAATAAAAATGTAACAAATATTATTAAATTGTTTCATATTTTTATTAGGAGAACATACTACGAGGTAATAATGGCCGTGTTCGGCCGAACTAAGTCCTTAGTAAACTAAGTTAGAGTAACTAAAATTTTGGTCTGAGCGCAGCGAGCTTCGGTCTGGACACACTATCTTTTGCTACTTAAAATGGCGGCATAAGAAAAGTTTCTTGGTATCTATAAAGTGTCCCGGTCAACTACGAAGCTCAGTACTCTGAGGGTGCATTCGTTTGGACGCTGACACGCTTATAAGCACAAATTATTGGTGTTCATGTTGGCTTACGAACGCCTAGAATCGATCAGAAAATGTCGTTCGTTTTGGACATTGTGAGCGTTAGTTTGTATCAACATGGCGACGTTTTATTTCGTCGAAAGTGACAGAAATAGTATACGTTTTACCAGATTCTGAATCATTTAAATCGATCGAAAATAATCTGGGTAAATAGTTAGCCATTTTTACTGATTTGTCAACGATTTTAATTTTAAGTACTTTAATAAATATGACAAAAGTTTGGTTAGCTTACGCTCACGTAGCATTCGTTTTGATAAATAGTAAGATTTGGCGCTCACGCTTTTGCTGCCCTACTTCTGTAGAGTAAGCGTCTGTGAGCACGAGATCTACCTCATGAACTCAGCCGCAAGTGTGATTTTTTGACACTCACAGCGCCAAGTCGAACGCTGAAAATGACGCTGAAAGCGTGTGAGCGTCCAAGACGAATGCACCCTGACTAACTTACTTAGTTTACTAAGCACTTAGTTCGGCCGAACACGCACCATGACAGCTTTTATCATTTTTAAAATGGAGTTGTGTGTTTTTTTTTAAATTAATGAAGTAGAAGGGGGAGCACAATGGGCATAAGGTCGAAGTGCACTACTTTTTATACGCCAAGATATATCTATCTAAACAAGATGGGAATAATAGATGTTTAAAAACATGCAATTGATAACTTCCTTATGAATTTCATCGTGTATAAACAGCTATGTAATATTTGGTATATCAACTATTCTTAATGCGATTGAAAACTTTCACGTGTAAAAACGGTGTTTAAAAAGAATCATTTCTTACCTCTAACGCCCATGAGATGTTATGGTAGTCCACTTCGTCCATGCCAATTTCTGATGATGGACTTATATTAGCTATTGTACACTCCCGTTCATCAAAATTGAATATTTAACATATATTTAGTAATATGTCTACGCTTCGAATGTGACTTACTGGTTCAGTTTTTGTGAACGTGAGTGTGGAAAAAATGACACTAAAAAAGGAAATTGGGTCTAAAATACTTTTTTTTATTGCTTTAATTTAATATTAAAGCCATGTTCGGCCAGGTCCGTTGCTGGACGCACCGTCCAATAATTTGAGTGGGGCTACACCTTTAGAAAAACATTCATACTTGATCCGTAATCCCATGGATACTACACGTGTAGTCTCCATGCTTAATCCATTATAATTATATATCAATGGTTATGTCACTCACATCTGTCACTAGTTAGTCGAAATTTAAAATTAACAAAAAAAAAACAAAACAGAAAATAGCAAATAATTCAACTAATTAAAAAGGAGAACCAGAAGAAAGAGTTACAATGGAACAGGAACGAATTAAAAAGGAAATACCAGAAGAAAATGTTAAAATGGAACATGTGGAAATTAAAACGGAAATACCAGAAGAAAATGTTACAATCGAACATGAGGGAATTAAAACGGAAATACCAGAAGAAAATGTTATAATGGAATTTGAACGAATTAAAAAGGAAATACCAGAAGAAAATGTTACAATGGAACATGAGGGAATTAAAACGGAAATACCAGAAAAATGTGTTTTAATGGAATTTGAACGAATTAATGTAAACGAACAGTTGTTCAATAAAAATTATGAAAACTTTAACCTTGAACGGCAACTAAATACAGAATTAATTAATAAAGATAAAATATTTGCCGAAAATGATTCAAAACATGAACCTTTTCAAACTGAACAGAAATGTTTTTCATGTGAAGTTTGTGATAAATCATTTGATCGACAAAGCAGTTTAATTAATCATAAAAAACATCACACTGGTGAAAAACTCTTTTCTTGTGATGTTTGTAATAAAGTATTTAATTATCAAAGAAGTTTAAATCGTCATAAAAAACTTCACACTGAAGAAAAACTCTTTTCGTGTGATGTTTGTGATAAAACGTTTCATCAACAAAGTAGTTTAGTTTGTCATAAAAGACTTCACACTGGGGAAAAACCTTTTTCTTGTGTTCTTTGTAATAAAGCATTTAGTCACAAACCCAGTTTAATTAACCATAAACGTATCCACACTTTAAAAAAACCAATATCTTGTGATGTTTGTAATAAAGAATTTAATCAACAAAGAAGTTTAATTCGTCATAAAAGACTTCACACTGGTGAAAAACTATTTTCCTGTAATGTTTGTGATAAAGTATTTACAGATCCAAGCACTTTAGTTATCCATAAAAGAATTCACACTGGAGAAAAACCGTTTTCTTGTGATCTTTGTAATAAAGCATTTAATTATCAAAGAAGTTTAGTTAATCATAAAAGACTTCACACTGGTGAAAAACCGTTTTCGTGTGATCTTTGTGACAAATTATTTACTAATCAAAGCAATTTAATTAGTCATAAAAGACTTCACACTGGGGATAAACCATTTTCGTGTGATGTTTGTAATACATCATTTAAAGATCGAAGTAATTTAGTTAATCATAAAAGACTTCACACTGGAGAAAAACCATTTTCGTGTGATGTTTGTGCTAAAACGTTTAGTCAAAGAACCAGTTTAATTCGTCATAAAAGACTTCACACGGGTGAAAAACCTTTCTCTTGTGATGTGTGTAATAAAGCATTTCAACAACAAAGCCATTTAGTTACTCATAAAAGACTTCACACTGGGGAAAAACCATTTTCGTGTGATCTTTGTGACAAATCATTTAATGATCAAAGCAATTTAGTTAGTCACAGAAGACTTCACACTGGGGAAAAACCATTTTCGTGTGATGTTTGTGATAAGGCATATTATAATCAAGGCAGTTTAGTTTATCATAAAAGACTTCACACTGGCGAAAGACCTTTTTCGTGTGATGTTTGTGACAAATCATTTATTCAGGCAACGCATTTAACACGACATAAAAGACTTCATACCAAAGAGAAATTGCTGACAACGGGCGTTGAAGACGGGTTGTTAGTTTTGAACACCTGATCACAAAAACTCGTGTAAAATATATTGAGTGAGACTTAATAATGTAAATAGATCTTTTCATTTCAAAATACGAGTTGTTTTTGTTTCGGCCAGAATGTTTCAATAAATCAATATGAAGAAATGAGTATAAAATACTTCACATCCTTGTTCATCTTATTACAGAGGGCCCGAAAATCGCATGCGCATAAGATCCTATGAAAAGGTCTTGTTTTGTAATGTAAATAATATGAATATTTAGTTTGTCAATTTCAATAAATAAATATGTGTCCATACTGAATATTGTCCAACTGTCATCTTTAATTCTGTCGCCATGTTCTACCCATCTCCATTTTAATTTTTTAATATTGATCAATTGTCTAATGGCTTTACTGCGTATTATTTAGCTTCTTTGAAAATGGAATTTAAAAAAAATGTAACAGATATTAATAAATGGTTTTATATTTTTATTAGGAGAACATACTACGAGGTAATAATGGCCGTGTTCGGCACAACTAAGTCCTTAGTAAACTAAGTTAGAGTAAATAAAATTTTGTTCTGAGCGTCTGAGCGCAGCTAGTTTCGGCCTGGACACACTATCATTTGCTACTTAATAGTGGTTACTTTCCATTTAAACACACAACCCATGATCAGTGTAGCCAACTTAGGGGTTTTACCTCTAAATTTAGGGGGGGAAAATTGTTCCGGGGGTTTTTTAGGGGGAAAAAATGTTTAGGGGTTTTAAAATTTCGTTCAAAGATTTAAAAAAAATCATATCATAAGTATAATTTTCCTATGGCTGTCGATACTCGAATGCATATATTTTAATTTTATAAACATTTCATGAGAATCATGACATTTGGTGATGAACTAAATAAGGTGTAACATATGCTTCGCGCGCGCAGTCCCGCATTTTTTTTTAATTGACGCTCCACGCCGCAACATATTGGCCTGGACTTACAGCTGATCAGCTACTCACAATTTACAATTTGTGACTTACTGGTTCAATTTTTATGAACGATAGTGTATATTTTTGTGTGTGGAAAACATAGATTCTACACAAGGATACCTAACTCCATGTAAACAAATAATTGGCAAAAATAAGATGTCAGGGTTTTTTAAAACCCAATTGACCCCGTTGCTTATTGTCACAAGCACTACCACTTTTACAATTGTCTACTGCACATACTCTTCCCATTTTAAATGTTTTCTAAACAGTTTTTTATTTAATAAATTTTTTTAAACAAATTGTGTACTTCAAAATAATTACCTCGAAATAAAACTAGTTACTTTTGGCTTACTTCACTTCTATTTATTATACTATATTCCACTATATTCACTTCGGTACGGATCGGTACCGATTAGCAACTAGCGACCCTAGTGGCATAAAAAGTAAATATTACTTCTACCATTTCGTTGCCATATTTTGTCAATTTTCACGTTTAATTTCGATCTCCTTGTGTAGTCTCCATGGTGGAAAAAATGAAAATAAAAAAACGCTCGCCCACAACACACATAAATATTTATTAAATCTTTGGCCATAATCAAAAAATATTAATTATAATACACAATTTTTTGTTTTGTTTTATAATAAAAATATATATTTATTTCTATCCAAGAAATAATATTAAAGGACCCATCCATCCGATATAATTATCATTTCATCATTTTGTATTCAATTACAAAATTTACATTCGGAAATTGGGTCAAAAATACTTGTTTTTATTGCTTTAATTTAATATTAAAGCCAACTTCGATCCGTTGCTGGACGCAGCGTCCAATAATTTAAGTGGGGCTGCACCTTTAGAAAAACATTCATACTTGATCCGTAATCCCATGGTTACTACACGTGTAGTCTCCATGCTTAATCCATTATAATTATATATCAATGGTTATGTCACTCACATCTGTCACTAGTTAGTCGAAATTTAAAATTAACAAAAAAAAAAAACAAAACAGAAAATAGCAAATAGCAAATAATTCAACTAATTAAAAAGTAGATACCAGAAGAAAGAGTTACGATGGAACAGGAACGAATTAAAAAGGAAATACCAGAAGAAAATGTTACAATGGAACATGTGGAAATTAAAACGGAAATACCAGAAGAAAATTTTACAATGGAACATGAGGGAATTAAGACGGAAATACCAGAAGAAAATGTTATAATGGAATGTCAACGAATTAAAAAGGAAATACCAGAAGAAAATGTTACAATGGCACATGAGGGAATTACAACGGAAATACCAGAAAAATGTGTTTTAATGGAATTTGAACGAATTAATGTAAACGAACAGTTGTTCAATGAAAATTATGAAAACTTAAAATTTGAACGGCAACTAAATACAGAATTAATTATTAAATATGAAATATTTGATGAAAATGATTCAAAACATGAACCGTTCCATACTGAACAGAAATGTTTTTCATGTGACGTTTGTGATAAATCATTTGATCGACAAAGCAGTTTATTTAATCATAAAAGACTCCACACTGGAGAAAAACCATTTTCTTGTGACGTTTGTGAAAAATCATTTGATCGACAAAGCACTTTAGTTATCCATAAAAGAATTCACACTGGAGAAAAACCGTTTTCTTGTGATCTTTGTAATAAAGCATTTAATTATCAAAGAAGTTTAATTAATCATAAAAGACTTCACACTGGAGAAAAACCGTTTTCGTGTGATCTTTGTGACAAATTATTTACTAATCAAAGCAATTTAGTTAGTCATAAAAGACTTCACACTGGGGATAAACCATTTTCGTGTGATGTTTGTAATACATCATTTAAAAATCGAAGTAATTTAGTTGATCATAAAAGACTTCACACTGGAGAAAAACCATTTTCGTGTGATGTTTGTGCTAAAACTTTTAGTCAAAGAACCAGTTTAATTCGTCATAAAAGACTTCACACGGGTGAAAAACCTTTCTCTTGTGATGTGTGTAATAAAGTATTTCAACAACAAAGCAATTTAGTTACTCATAAAAGACTTCACACTGGGGAAAAACCATTTTCGTGTGATCTTTGTGACAAATCATTTAATGATCAAAGCAATTTAGTTAGTCACAGAAGACTTCACACTGGCGAAAAACCATTTTCGTGTGATTTTTGTGATAAAACGTTTAGTCGAAAAACCAGTTTAATTCGTCATCAAAGACTTCACTGGCGAAAAACCATTTTCGTGTGATGTTTGTAATACATCATTTAAAGGTCGAAGTAATTTAGTTTATCATAAAAGAGACTTCACACTGGCGAAAGACCTTTTTCGTGTGATGTTTGTGACAAATCATTTATTCAGGCAACGCATTTAACAACACATAAACGACTTCATACCAAAGAAAAATTGCAGACAACGAGCGTTGAAGACGGGTTGTTAGTTTTGAACAGCTGATCACAAAAACTTTCATGTAAAATATATTGAGTGAAACTTTAGAGTTGTTTTTGTTCGGCCAGAATGTTTCAAATAAATCAATATGAAGAAATGAGTATACAATAAATACTTCATGTCCTGTTTCATATTATTGCAGAGGGCCCGAAAATCGCATGCGCATAAGATCCTATGAAAAGGTCTACTAAGTGTTTTGTAATGAAAAATGTTTTACTGGGTATTCTTTCAGAATGGAATTGTGTTTTTTTTTTAAATAAAAAGGTAACAAAAATGATAATTTTTTTATATATTTGTATTAGGAGAACATGATAGAATGTAATAGTAATTGCCTATATGATTTTCAAAATGAAATTTTGCATTTTATTTATTAAAACAGTAAGGAAAATTGATAAATTTTTAAAATTTGTATTAGGAGAACATGTTAGAATGTAATAGTAATTGCCTATATCATTTTACAAATGGAATTGTGTATTAAAAATAAAAATGTAACAAAGATTGATATTTTTTATATTTGTATTAGGAGAACATGTTAGAATGTAATAGTAATTGCCTATATCTTTTTCAAAATGAAATTTTTTTTTTATTAAAAAGGTTAAGTAAAATTGTTAAATTTTTTATATTTGTATTAAGAGAACATGTTAGAATGTAATAGTAATTGCCTGTATCATTTTACAAATGGAATTGTGTATTTTTAAATAAAAATGTAACAAAAACTGATATTTTTTTATATATGTATTAGGAGAACATGTTAGAATGTTATAGTAATTGCCTATATCATTTTCAAAATGAAATATTTCTTTTTTTTTTATTAAAAAAGTAAGTAAAATTGTTAAATTTTTTATATTTGTATTAGGAGAACATGTTAGAATGTTATAGTAATTGCCTATATCATTTTCAAAATGAAATATTTCTTTTTTTTTATTAAAAAAGTAAGTAAAATTGTTAAATTTTTTATATTTGTATTAGGAGAACATGTTAGAATGTAATAGTAATTGCCTATATCATTTTACAAATGGAATTGTGTATTTAAAAAAAATAAAAATGTAACAAAGATTGATATTTTTTATATTTGTATTAGGAGAACATATTAGAATGTAATAGTAATTGCCTATATCTTTTTCAAAATGAAATTTTTTTTTTTTATTAAAAAGGTTAAGTAAAATTGTTAAATTTTTTATATTTGTATTAAGAGAACATGTTAGAATGTAATAGTAATTGCCTGTATCATTTTACAAATGGAATTGTATATTTTTAAATAAAAATGTAACTAAAACTGATATTTTTTTATATTTGTATTAGGAGAACATGTTAGAATGTTATAGTAATTGCCTATATCATTTTCAAAATGAAATATTTCTTTTTTTTTTTATTAAAAAGGTTAAGTAAAATTGTTAAATTTTTTATATTTGTATTAGGAGAACATGTTAGAATGTAATAGTAATGGCCTATATCATTTTCAAAATGAAATTTTCTTTTTTTTTTATTAAAAAAGTAAGTCAAATTGATAAATTTTTTATAATTGTATTAGGAGAACATGTTAGAATGTAATAGTAATTGCCTATATCATTTTCAAAATGAAATTTTCTTTTTTTTTTATTAATAAAGTAAGTAAAATTGATAAATTTTTTATAATTGTATTAGGAGAACATGTTAGAATGTAATAGTAAATGCCTATATCATTTTACAAATGGAATTGTGTATTAAAAAAAAAATAAAAATGTAACAAAGATTGATATTTTTTATATTTTTATTAGGAGGACATGTTAGATTGTAATAGTAATTGCCTATATCTTTTTCAAAATGAAATATTTCTTTTTTTTTATTAAAAAAGTAAGTAAAATTGTTAAATTTTTTATATTTGTATTAGGAGAACATGTTAGAATGTTATAGTAATTGCCTATATCATTTTCAAAATGAAATATTTCTTTTTTTTTATTAAAAAAGTAAGTAAAATTGTTAAATTTTTTATATTTGTATTAGGAGAACATGTTAGAATGTTATAGTAATTGCCTATATCATTTTCAAAATGAAATTTTCTTTTTTTTTTATTAAAAAAGTAAGTAAAATTGATAAATTTTTTATATTTGTATTAGGAGAACATGTTAGAATGTTATAGTAATTGCCTATATCATTTTCAAAATGAAATATTTCTTTTTTTTTATTAAAAAAGTAAGTAAAATTGTTAATTTTTTTATGTTTGTATTAGTAGAACATGTTAGAATGTAATAGTAATTGCCTATATCATTTTCAAAATGAAATTTTCTTTTTTTTTTATTAAAAAAGTAAAATTGATAAATTTTTTATATTTGTATTAGGAGAACATGTTAGAATGTTATAGTAATTGCCTATATCATTTTCAAAATGAAATATTTCTTTTTTTTTATTAAAAAAGTAAGTAAAATTGTTAATTTTTTTATGTTTGTATTAGTAGAACATGTTAGAATGTAATAGTAATTGCCTATATCATTTTCAAAATGAAATTTTCTTTTTTTTTTATTAAAAAAGTAAAATTGATAAATTTTTTATATTTGTATTAGGAGAACATGTTAGAATGTTATAGTAATTGCCTATATCATTTTCAAAATGAAATATTTCTTTTTTTTTATTAAAAAAGTAAGTAAAATTGTTAATTTTTTTATGTTTGTATTAGTAGAACATGTTAGAATGTAATAGTAATTGCCTATATCATTTTCAAAATGAAATTTTCTTTTTTTTTTATTAAAAAAGTAAAATTGATAAATTTTTTTATATTTGTATTAGGAGAACATGTTAGAATGTTATAGTAATTGCCTATATCATTTTCAAAATGAAATATTTCTTTTTTTTTATTAAAAAAGTAAGTAAAATTGTTAATTTTTTTATGTTTGTATTAGTAGAACATGTTAGAATGTAATAGTAATTGCCTATATCATTTTCAAAATGAAATTTTCTTTTTTTTTTATTAATAAAGTAAAATTGATAAATTTTTTATAATTGTATTAGGAGAACATGTTAGAATGTAATAGTAATTGCCTATATCATTTTCAAAATGAAATTTTCTTTTTTTTTTATTAATAAAGTAAGTAAAATTGATAAATTTTTTATAATTGTATTAGGAGAACATGTTAGAATGTAATAGTAAATGCCTATATCATTTTACAAATGGAATTGTGTATTAAAAAAAAATAAAAATGTAACAAAGATTGATATTTTTTATATTTTTATTAGGAGGACATGTTAGATTGTAATAGTAATTGCCTATATCTTTTTCAAAATGAAATATTTCTTTTTTTTTATTAAAAAAGTAAGTAAAATTGTTAAATTTTTTATATTTGTATTAGGAGAACATGTTAGAATGTTATAGTAATTGCCTATATCATTTTCAAAATGAAATATTTCTTTTTTTTTATTAAAAAAGTAAGTAAAATTGTTAAATTTTTTATATTTGTATTAGGAGAACATGTTAGAATGTTATAGTAATTGCCTATATCATTTTCAAAATGAAATTTTCTTTTTTTTTTATTAAAAAAGTAAAATTGATAAATTTTTTATATTTGTATTAGGAGAACATGTTAGAATGTAATAGTAATTGCCAATATGATTTTCAAAATGAAATTATGCATTTTTTATTAAAACAGTAAGTAAAATTGATAAATTTTTAAAATTTGTATTAGGAGAACATGTTAGAATGTAATAGTAATTGCCTATGCCATTTTAAAAACATACGATTGATAAGATTCATATGAATTTCATCGTGTAAACAGCTATGTAATGTTTGGTATATCAACTATTCTTAATGCGATTGAAAACTATCACGTGTAAAAATGCGTATTGAGTTAAAAAAAATCATTTCTTACCTCTGAAGTCCATGAGATAGTATGGGGTAGTCCACTATGTCCATGCCCATTTCTAATGTTGAGCTTATATTAGCTATTGTACACTCCCGTCCATAAAAATTGAACAATTGAATATTTAATAATATATCTACGCTTCGAATGTGACTTACTGGTTCAATTTTAGTGAACGTGAGTGTATATTTTTTTGAGTGTGGGAAAAAATAAAAAATACGCTCACCCACAACACACATAAATCATTGAAAATATTTATTAAATCTTTGGCCATAATCAAAAAATATTAATTATAATACACAATTTTTTGTTTTGTTTTATAATAAAAATATATATTTATTTCTATCCAAGAAATAATATTAAAGGACCCATCCATCCGATATAATTATCATTTCATCATTTTGTATTTAATTACAAAATTTACATTCGGAAATTGGGTCAAAAATACTTTTTTTTTATTGCTTTAATTTAATATTAATTAATTTGTTTCTATACATTAATTTACATTTACAAATTATTTTTGATATCAATCCGAATTGGCCATAATTTGTAAGTACTAAATATATATATATATATATATATATATATATATATATATTTCTACAGAATGTTCCCCACAATCATAAGTCCATTTCTTAACGATTCAATTCGACATTACATAATGCCGACAGTTTACGCTCGGCGAGGCAAGACCAGACATAAGGAGCACGAGACTGTACTCACTTCGCCTGGTCTGCCTCGTGCCATTAATAGTCGGTTTTTTGACACGAGTCAAAAGAAACGAGTGGCTAATACGAGCAACCTCAGCGCATTCTTGTCTACATTCAACTTTCAACCATTATTTTTAAATATTCCACTATCCACCACTTTAATTGTACCCATTAATCTGAATAGTAGAACACGAAAATAAATAAAAACTGTATAAATTTATGAATACTTTTTTTTGTTCTTATCGTGTCTGCATTAATTGGTATTTTGGGGGGACACTCTGTATAAATAATTTTGAATAAATATAAACTTAAAAAAAAATAAATAAAATATACTTTTAATACTTGTTTTTAAAAAACAATCGAAATAAAAATTTAAAAAAAGAAAAACAACTATAAAAGTATCAAAAATGAAAAGAAATTTATCGTAATTCCGGGAAAAGTTTACTAAGTTCTTAGTTTACTATTATAAACTTTTACTAAAATAAAAGTTTACTATTATATTGTGTGAAAAAATACTTTTTATTCAATAGAAAAATTTTCTAAACCACCACACTAGATTGTTGTCACGGGTTCCATCACTTCCCGTCGCTATCTAACACACAGTATACGGTTGTTACAAATGATCGTGTTCAGAACAACTAAGTCCTTAATAAACTAAATAAGTTAGTTTAAAAAAAATTTACTTCTAAGCATTTAAGTTCAGTGTTTCGTTTAGAACACACTTAATAACTTGTCAGCAGTGTTGCCAAATTGGGGAGATTTCCCCTAAATTTAATGGATTTAATAATATGAAATAATGCATGCCATCCTGTATCGAATGCAAATAAACATTTTGTTTTCTGATTCCGTTAGATTCAATTTGAATACAAAAAATTAACAAATACAACAATCCCAAGAATAAATCACCTAAATTTTCTACTAGGCTTTATTAAATCCACTACATTTTGGGGAAAATCTTTCCCCTTTGACAGCACTTACTAAGCAAAATGGCGTCATAATCTAAGATGCTTAGTATCTGTCAAATGTCCTGGCAAAACTAAGTAGATATAATTTAGTTTACTAAGGATTCAGTTGTTTCTAAACACGACCAATAATGTTAATTGACGTTCAGTTTTTTATCGTCCATAAATCAACTCACTGACCTCTCTATATAACTGGATCGAATGTCCTTATGGATCTAAACGTGAAATAACATACAAAATCAAAAAGGGTAGACAAAACCGTCTCAACTAGCCAAGGTACTAAATTTTGCTTCAGTGTACAAGCATATCTAAAAAACTTTATGTGGGTTAGTGGAAATGTATGTAACAGCCACGCAAAAACGCCGCGTAGACGCACTGAAGCAAAATTTAGTACCTTGGCTAGTTGAAGCGACGCTGATTAAACCTTTCATTCTCGCTTATGGCCTAGTAACATGGGATACTCCATCCAGTTAGATTCGAATTGGGAGTAAATCTTTAAAACAGATTTGTTCAGCGACCAATTTGATCTATTGAACCTCTCTTCCTTCTTCAGAGGTGTTCCAGGAGTCCTATAGCCTTGACAAACTTTAGAATACACTCTTAGCTACACTTCATTGATTTAATCTGGTTGGAGATCTGTCCATCCTGCAGAGATGCTTCTCTGAGACATTGACACTGACCAGGTTATATAGAAATCAGTGGTTCAACTCTAAGCACCGTGGCTGTCGTCACGGGGGGTATTTTCTAACGGAATGTTTACCGATAACTTTATAATTAACATACATTTTTTTTTTTGATACCTTCAATAGCAATCTAGATTGAATATAAACATCTATGTTTCTGTGATAAACACAGTGTTGTACATGAAGAATTTAAGTAACTTTTCGTTTTTCTAAAAATGTATTTCGGTCTCCCCCCTTCTCAACATAAAAAAAAAAAAAACGAAATGGCAAAGATTCGAAGAAGAAGAAACATGTTTACAATATTATTGCCAAATATCCAGCAAGTGTGATCCCGATCTCTCTACATATCGACCATTAGATCTCCACTCTAGATATTTCATTATTTATCAGGTACACTCTCTATTGTTTGCTCTTCGAATACATTTCTAGAAAATTCGAATTTAGTTGTACAACACTGTGAGAAATTTGTTTTCTTATAAATTAATAAACACTATTCTATTTGAAAAAGAACGAAAGAAAATCAGGTTCAGTACACGCGAAATTTTTCGAGATTCAAATATATTTTATAGAAACTGAACCTTTCAAATGTATGGTGTGTGTCTCAGAATAACAAATTATTTGTATATAGAAATAGTTTTATAGAGTTTTTTTTTATAAGATGGCATGGGGGGGGGCGGACTTGAATACTACTACTCAGATCTGACGAGTACAACTTAAGGCGTACCGAAGATATTACATCCCCACGAAGATCTACGCCATTACAGGACGTTGGTTGGGTACACAATTATTTCAGGAGCTTCCACAGTGAGGAAGAGACGATGAGCTAAAGCCTACCGTCTTCAAAGCCCTATTGAGGGAATAGTAGCCCAATAGACCTCACGTTCTAAGTGTATTCCCTCCAGGACAGTAGTTACAACCAAACCTAATCTTACCTTTCAGTCTCACTTTGAACAATAAAAGTCAATCTATTTCGAGTTTCATATCCATAGAATTTCATCTTTTATTTTGATACGGAACCATTTTTCAAGCAAAACATTTCCCCGAAAATACAAAAATAGTGTTATTCTGAGAGACGACGGACGCGGCGACATTCTGTAGCTATTTTGATTGTATTCGATTGCAATAATAATAATAATACTTAAAAATAATTATAAATATTTTGTTTGTTGAGTAACTTATCAATTAGAAAAAAATGCTCTAAAGCCTCTAATTTTAAGGTAAGTGAATAAAATGGGCGGATATAATTGATCATCATTCATTAATTTATTTATTTAGAGTTCAATCGTTGAGAAAACAAAATGGGGAAATCGATACGCTATAAAAACGTGTTAGCATGTTGTCTACATGGTTATAGACTATCAATTCCATGAGAAGAATTTCATTATATACATCAAAAATGAAGGAAACGTGCATCGTACGTGGTCTTCTCAGAGTAAAAAAACGATCGTCGTGAACGACTCCATACAAAAATATAGTGTTCATAGTGCTGGTAGATGTAAAATATCGAAACTATTTTGTATAGTGAGTTTTTGAACCCATATATGTATTACAATCTATGAGCAACTTTTTAAAACAGATTTGTTATATGTAGTGTCACCTATGAACAACTTGTTCGCCACGCGTTGCCAGTTTTACATTAAAAAAAAAATACCGTATATTATCCAGTCGTTTCGGAACTGTCGGGCCCCGTGGATTTTCTCAATGAATGAATTCGTACACTCTCTCTAGTCACACTATTAATACTTGGTCATACTTCTACTAAACTCTAGCTATCTAATCATTTGTATAAAATTAATAACTGCCATCTCTGTTTTTTTTTGTGTTATTATTCATATAAAAAAATATGTTTTTAGCTTTAGCCAAAAAATATATGCGTTTTTTTGTTTGTTTGTAAAAAACTATCATTTTTTTGTATTCTACTAATGCGCATGCGTTTTAGATGCACATAAAACTTTTATAAAATATTATACAATTCTTATATAATTATATTAATCTGTGAAAAAATACTTTATTATTCAATAAAAAAATTTTTCTAAACCATTACACACGATTTGTGTCACGGGTTCCATCACTTTCCGTCACTACTGCAACACACAGTATACGGTTGTTACTAATGGTCGTGTTCAGAACAACTAAGTCCTTGATAATCTCAATAAGTCAGTTAGTCTAAAAAAAACTTACTTCTGAGCAAATTGAGGGATTTTCTTCTGTAATTAAGGACGTTCATGTGCTACGCTAGAGTAAAATATCAAGCATTATGCATGAACTAAATTTCCGGGAAAATTCCCCCCAATCTGTTAACACTTACTATACAAAATAGCGTCATAATTTAATTTGCTTAGTATCTGTCAAATGTCCTGACAAAAAACTAAATATATTCTTAGGTAACTTTCATAGTTGTTCTGAACACGACCCTTATAATAAGTATCCTGTAGTAAATAGTCACTGTCAGTACGCAAGGCCACATCCCCTTTAACTCGGTCTGACGCACTGCCGTGCTATATAAGAAATTTACCTTTCCATGAATTTCAAAATTAACTTAATTATTCCAAAATTCGTTATATTTGTTTTAAACGGAATAATTGCAACTTAAATGGTAAATTTTTTCGAAAAGGTGAGTAAGTGAGTGAGCACACAACTCGTGTGTGTTTATATTGAATAGTCAAAATGTTTTGTTTAACATTTTGATGATTTAATTAACGTATTAACATCCGTTAACATTGTATTATCATTTTGATTGTTACTATTATTTATATTGTTGTTGTTTGATGACGTAGTTGTCGTACTTTGTTGATTATGATGATTATTATTATTATATCTAAGTTTTAATGTACTTAAAGCAGATAATAAGCGATTGTTTGCAGCATCTAAAGCAGCAATTTGATGTTCTTGTGCTTCAATCACACGTTGTTTATGTGATAAAGCTAATGACATTTTTTGTTGTTCACGTCGTAATTCTTCTTCAACATTTATTAATCTATTTAACAAAATAAAAAATGTTTATCAAATAAGTATAGCGGGATAGATTTACATTACGGGCGACCGAAGGGGGGGGGGGTAGTAGTGAGGGGGGGGGGTGTAAGCATTCAAGAATTTTACATAAAAAATACGGCCGACCAGAGCATATTATTTGATTTGATATTAGTATATTAGATCCACACTTACCCAGTTAAATAGACCTCCGTTAAGTTAGTCCTCATTTTCCAGAACTTTTCTTTATGCAAATCGTTAGAGAGAGTTTGAAAGAGAACCAATAATTATTTGAGATTTTTCGAATATTTTTTGCATAAAAACTCACTCTCTTAAACGATTCCCTAACGATTTACATTAACAAAAGTTTGAGATTTAAAGTTGGGGGACCAACTTCACATAAAAATTTGAAATCATTTTTAAGTGAAAAATCTTCTTTCTAATAATTTTTGTTTTATCTCAAACCCTCTCAAACGATTTGCACAACGAAAAGTTCTGGAAAATGAAGACAGGGGGGCTAACTTAACGAAGGTGTCGTTTACTTTTTAAAACAACCAAGTGGATATTTTCCAATGGAGTTCTCTTTGTTTTGACACAATGAAAATATTCTGTACAAAATTTAAATTACACAGAACCAATAATTCTTGAGATAAAAGGTTGAAAAAAGTTGGGCGTTAAACTGTTTACAACTGAGTTTTAAAAGGAACCAAATGTGCTTGCTGTCTAGCATTCTCTTTTAATCTTGTGGGTCGATATAAAACTGAACGTATTGGACGACACATTTTTTCCCCTTTAAAACTCAGTTTAATGCATCCTTACGTCCAAATTTTCTCAGACATATATCTCAAGAACAATTGGTCCTGCGTAAATTTTGTATAGGAACTGTTTTGTGTCGAATTAGCAAAGGAATACATTTGATAATGACCTCTATTAATGTAAAACCAATAGTTTACGAGTTTTTTAACCTTCATTAACTTTTTTTTGCAAGTGCGATTTCGTTATATACATTTTGCTATGTTTTCGTAGGGCAAAAACGAATAGAATCCCGTTGGAAAATCGACTTGTACAATGTCACTGGGCTACACAAACACATGTTGTTGTTGGCGATCAAATCTACAAATCTCTAATTAAAAAACGGTGGTCATCTCCGTTAGTATAGCATAACCATGTCAGCTATAGGCGTTAAGTTTACGAAAAACAATTATATTTTATGATAAAATCGATACAATTATACTTGAACGATTCCCCTTGAACATCAAATTCAAATAAGCATTTTATTTATCAGCACAAACTATAAATATTTATGACTAAAATTAAATGGCTACTACTATACTAAAAAACTATATATACTAAGAAAAAGTCTAGTTATACTTCTTTTGGCGCGTTTAGAGAAACTGATAAGAGTGTATTTTGAGCGGGGGGTGAAGTTGCCCGCGCCTATGTAACACACTATTCTACAGCTATAGATAGTATTTTTATTAGGAGAACATGTTATGGTGTAATAGTGATTGCCTATCTCATTTTAAAGATGGAATTGTGTATTATTCTTAATAGTAGTGTTGACCTTGTTTAATATTATTTTAATAAATTATTTAAAAAGGAGTATAACTTCTTACGTGCGTACATAAGTACACACACACTATTTTGTTTATTTTGAGAATGTTTGAAATATAATTCGTACGTTTAGCTTTATAAGAGATCACGTTAAACTTTTGTAAAACTAGGCAACTTTCAAAAAAAATAATAATTATTACAAAATTTACAACTTTTTACAAAGAATTAAACAGTCCAAAGTTGGAATTTTTTGGAAATCAGAGTGGAATTACAATTCCGGAAAAAAATATACATAAATAGATTGATGTTTTGGAATGAAATTCAAGGCAGGCTGTCCCTCGATGCACTCAATCTGAACAGGATAAACTTCGAAAGGTTACCGGTTTCATCATCGGACATTATCACCTACATACAATAGGACTCATTATGTCCAGAATTTGCGGCGAGGAGGAAGAAATATTTAGTCACATCTTTAAGGTAGTTCCAGCATGAAATCACTTTTCAACAGATTTTGTTCATTTTTTTTTCACAGGCTAAAATAAAGTTTTCTAATAAATCTCGAAGTTTCGAAATTTTTGACCGATTAGAACGCGAGATAATTAATACCAAAGTAATCATTCTCTCTCATTAGAAGCATGTAAAACTTCATGCCTTCTCAACTATGATCTGTTGTATTAAAAAAAAATACTCGACTGAATTTAAAAACAAAAACTAGGACAGTAAAGATAAATATTTATTAAATAATTTTTTTTTAAATCGCGTTTTACCGTTTTGTTTACGAAATATAATAATTAAAAATTTTTTTCTCTATCAAAATTACATTAATTTGTGTGTATTTGTTCTATAATAAAAGCATACCGGTTTATTGTCCCGATTATATAAGTAAATGCTGGAACTACCTTAACTGAGAATCTCTCGATTACAGCACAGATACAAAATATTCGGTGCATCTCACTCCGAATATATGAAACTGCAGGTAAACCTGGTAAGTAAGCCAGATTTACCTGCAGGTTGAGGTTTATCTATTGCCAAGATATGGGAGAAGCGGTTTTCGTCCGGGGGAGCACAATCTACGTCTATTATTCGAGAACAGATCCAAACAATCTATATACAAGCAGGTATAAATAAAAGGAAGATAATAAGAATGATAAAACTAATCAACAATACAAACCTGTTAATAATTTCTTTCATTTTGTTATCACTATCGATTGTCGTTGTGGTGACACATAAATCTGGTGTTGAATTACCATAATCAGAACGTTCTAACTTACGTCGCAGTTCATCAACCGACGTCTGTAAACGTTCTATCTGTCGTTCATAATGTTCAACACTATTTGGTATGTTGTTCGAGATGATATCACTACCACCGGTGTTGTTGGTGGTGGTGGTGGTGGTGGTACACCCTGTATCAATCATTAAACGTAACTTATTGTTGTGACATCGTCCGGTCGTATGATACTTGGTGGTTGAATCATCGTCTGATGATGTATCCGATAATTCACGAGCACTCTCCAACGATAAACGTCGATACAATTTCGATTCCAGATCATTCGCTGCGGATGATTTCATTGTACTTGTTATTGGTATTGTACGGTATGTGATTAGCGGATTTGTTCGAGGGTATGGACGTGGATTTTTTAGCTGTTCATCATCTGGAATACAAACAAAAAATTCGTTACGCAGGAGAGCTGCTTCAACTTGACGAATTTCCTTAGAATACATAAATCACTTTCTAGCGGTCACAATTTTAGTCTGATCAAAATGAAGTGTCGTTTATGATTTTAGTATTTGCAAGTCCAATTTTATTAATAATTGACATACGTCAAGGGGAAAGGGGGGGGGAGGGGTATAAATAAAGAAAAAACACAAATTATAAAATATCTCTCTTAATATTAGAACAATCGAAAAATGCATAAGGAATAAAGTTGTAGAAAATCAAATTTGCTACAATTCATCACCTCATCATTTTTGCTCCAACTCTAATGTGAACAGAGATATTAAGGAATTTAATTTTCAGTCTTAAACCGTCAATATTTCTGTAAATATTAGGGTAACAGAAAAAATGATAAGAAACAAAATTACAGTAAAACTTAGTACCGACAACTTTACTTCTTATAAATTTTTCGATTTTTCAAATATTAAGGGAGATATCTCAAATTTTATGTTTCCCCCTCCCTCTAAACCCTCCTTTCCCCTTGTCCGATTTTACCCATTAATTAACTTGATCTTTTCAATACCAAAATCGCCTTAGATACCAAATTTCATTCCGATAAAATTAAAACTGTGACCGCTAGAGTGATTACAGACACATATATATATATATATATATATAAATTTTACAGATGGTGATTTTTTATATCTACTAGGACATTTGAAGACATTTTTGCGAAAATTTGACTTCGGTACGGGACCAATAGCTCTATTTCCTTTCAGGAAAATCGCTAAAAATATAAATTCAGTTGATACTTCCATTTCTTTTTTACACACTTAAACAATTTACTACTTATCTTTGTTTATAAATAATTAAAATTATACATTATACAGAGAGTTACAAAAGTGAGGAGTTTTATGAAATGTAAAAGATAATTAACATTTCAGGTCTGTTCATTTGGTTTTTTTGAACGGGAGTGTACCTTACTTCAAAAAAAAAATCAAAAAGTTTGTGCACACGTACCTGAATGATTATTACTAAACCGTTGATAAACCGGATTAGCAAAAGCCAATGGTGGTGGCATTTGTTTTAATTTCATTCGTTGCATCGATGATGATTGGACTCCTCCACCTCCTCCTTGATTGGTTAAATCAATCGGTGAATTTGATTCTGTCGTAAAACTTTGATATCCCGACGAGGCAACATTTGATATTTGACTAATTGACATGTTTGAACCTTTCATGATGTCCTCTTCATCAGCATACCGTAACAAATCGGATAATTCATCCAAATTAGGATGATGATGATGATGTTGGACTCGCATCGGTGTTGGACTTTTACTGATGAACGCTGTCGCTGGTTCGATAATTAAATTATTTTGATTGTAGCTCGCTGCTACTGCTGCTGAGGACGTTGTCGTATTGTTGCGTGGTAGTGTTGAAGCACGTACACCTAGTTTCGGCGACTTGTTCAGGGACAGTTGATAGTGTTGTGGATGTAAATGATAATTATCAAGTGTTGAGGAATTCTGGACGGTTAAATAATTATTTTTGGTTAAGGAGAGTGTTGAGGATGCAGATGAAGATAACATATTCGGATGGGGATGATGTTGTTGGGCCACGGATAATGTTCGATTATCATCGATATTATTATTCGGCGAATTGTTTAAGTTGATGTTACTTGTTTTTAAACCAGCATCGTATAATCTGTGTAAAATAATTTTTTGCGTTGTTCTTTTTAATTATTATGGTCTAAGATCCCCGGCATTAGAAAAATCTACCCTCATCTGTTTAATTGAATGAAAAAATGTTTAAAAGGCAGATAATAATATTATAAATGTATGAGTGCAATGTCTGCCACCGTAGTCCTGTTGGCTATTCACATTAATTAATTAATTAATATGATATAGTGTCTTTGTTTGTTGCTCGAACAAATATAATTGTCTCTCCCGCTGCGTAGAACACATTTTTTTGAAAATTTTATTACTGTGATATTATAAAATATATTTTATATAATAAATATATAATTAAATTATTTGCAGCCTATATAAAAAAATTTTTAAGTAATAAAATTTTCAAAAAATGTGTTCTACGCAGAGAGAGAAGAGAGAGACAATTATATTTGTTCGAGCAACAAACAAAGACACTATATCATATTAATTAATTAATTAATGTGAATAGCCAGCAGGACTACGGTGGCAGACATTGCACTCGATACATTTATAATATTGCTATCAGCCTTTTAAACATTATTTCATTCAATTAAACAGATGAGGGTAGATTTTTCTAATGCCGGATCTTAGACCATTAATTCTTATCAGTATCATCATGTACAGAGTGTTCAAGAAAATAGTATAAACAATTTTGATGTGAATACGTCTTTAAATTTGCTTCCATAGTGCGAGAGGCAATTCAGAAAACTGATGATAACATAATCGGGGGATACAGTTTGGTGTTGAAGCTACAAATCACCACTAATTACACCACTCGATAGCTAAAGGATCAAAGAATTCGTTACGTTGAGTGAAGGACTGTGACGCATCGCGCGCGGTTGAGGAGAAAGCTCCGCCATTTTGAGGTCGTTGTGCTGCGTCACATAATTTCTGTTTAGTATAACTTTTGACTCGTAGAAGCTAGAACGTTCGTTTGAATTTCAATCGTCAGCTCTCGTCAAGATCTATCGATTGCGTGTATAAAACATTCGTGTGAAATAATTATAGTGATTATAAATGGGGTTCAAGTAAAAAATTAAAATAAATAATACAATATCTGCCTCGACTCGTCGAAAAGTATTTACACTGTTTTTTTCCCGAACACCCTGTGTGGTTGGACTGATTTTTTTAATAGATTCCAAAATTACCTAAAAAGATTTGTATGGTGTGTTGCATTTGTATGTTGCTCAACAATACATGAATTATCACTATTCAAATGATATTGTGGTATTGTTGGTATCACTGATGCGGATACCGAAACAGATGATGCGGTTGAATGTGGTCTCATAAACTGCGTACCAACCGAACATTGATGTAATTGTAGATTTTCTAATATTTTTATTAATACATCTAATTCCTACAAAAAAAAACAAAAAAACAAATAAGCGTCTGTGAGCTTTTGAGCTGTGAGGTGTCTATCGTGGAACTCAACCATTAGCGAGCTTTGTCAACATACACAGCGTCAAGATGAACACTAAAACCAACGCTTGATGAAAGCGTGTAAGCGCTTATGAATACTTGTAGACCTTCCGCATTGAATGGGAGAAAACCACAGTCCGATTAGCATTGGAAGTGAGTCAGTCCCCGGGAACTGGGGAGTATAGTGTATGGACTTACCTGTAATTTGGTTGGTGCAACTTTCGTTAAACATTCCGTAAGTAGCATACCTAATATGCTTAATTGTTTGCCCAAATCAATATGCCCTTCAAATTCATAGGTTGGAGTCGAATTATGTTCTGGCGATGGTTGTAAACGTGTCTGCAAAACATCGAATAAAAATTAGTAGATCTGTTTTCATTACAATCAACAAGTAGTGCTGTAAATGGGACGAAACTTACCGATATATTTTTTAAGAATTCTTTCATAGCTTTCGCTTCACGTTCCAAAAAATCATTCATAAATTCCATAAAATTCTCTTTACCTTGAAATCGGGTAAAATTCGCTAATGTTTGTAATGTTTTCGCAATTAATGTAAGATTTCTTGATGCTTTTTCATTTGGATATTCTAAAAAATAAATTTTTACAAATCAATTTCGGGGGGATCTTCCAAAAAAACAATTTTTTGACATTATCAAACCCATGTAACCCCAACTCCCTTAAAGGTTCAGAATGATTTGTAAGGTACTTACCATGCGTGATATTAAATAAACTTGGACTGAGTATTGCTGGACACAAAAATCTTAGAAATATCGATGCAGATATTAAATTATCACTAATATCACCTTTATCCAAATACTTTAGACGTTCACGAAACGATGCGAAACATTCACGCAACTCATATGGGAAATTCGAATGAGATTGTAATATTTTGGACCAGGCCATCTCAACCATTGAACGTAAATTCATCTGTTGTTTCGTTAATTGATCCGGTCCCATCACTTTCAACGGATCCACTTCACAATCACAATTCGATGCCAGAACATTCCGGACAACATCTGACAGTGTGTCCTGTAACGAAAATTTCGATAAGTAAAGTTATGAATTAAGAGCCACCATGAGATAACTTGTCTTCGACTCAACCGAAATGGGAGAAACTAAGGTAAAACAACTCAAGAGGAACTCTGTCCTGTCATACGCAAAGAGGACTAGAGGGTTCGACAACGAACACAGAGCTATAGAGAAAACGTACCAGGTGTGGAAGAGGTTGACGGGATGCGTGGGTTAATTAGAGGCTGGTAAAAAAAATTGTGCGTGTCAGCTCCGACGCGTGACTGGCTCCAGTTAACTCTTATAAGTAAGATAGATAGATAGATTGTAGAGGCTGACCATAAGGTCCATTGTGATGCCTAAGGATGTGAGTGAAGTGGAAGGAATTTGTGAGTAGACTAGGAATTGGTAGAATATACGGCTGCAGCCGACTCTAATAGGAACTATGCCGATATTCATCTGTAGTTCGTGAAGGAAACTGCAGAAAACCTTCTCAAGCAGAGCCGGTTCCTTCGTTCTTGTCCATACGCCGACAGTTTAGTCAATTAACCGCCCCTTTTTTGTATATAATTGACAAACTACCAATGCCGGGATTCGAACCCAATTTCCAAGTATGCATACTGCGCAGACATAACGCCTTAGACCGCTTGGCTACTGGTTCACTCTTATAAGTTATTTTCTATATTACAAATATATCCTGGGAACCTCTGAAAGCTTCAAATTCAAACAGACTAAAGTCCCACAACAAAATATTGGATGAATGTCAGAAAAAGGTTATTATTGGATCCTAACTTACCTTCAAATATCGATCCCCGGTTAATTTCAAATACGCTTCCATTGCTTTCGTCGCCAGACTATTACCACGGAAAGTTAATCGTTGATCATCCACCCGCAAAATATCCATCATAACAATATCCGCTAAAAATTGATGTGCCATATTCTCCGATTGCATTGTCAATACCAACGATGTTGCAATATCCTCTTTCGCTTTGACCCCAATCACCGGTTCCAATATTTCACACACTTTTTTGTAATCAATTTTCAAGTATTCCAAAAATTCCGAATAAATTTTCACCGGTAGAATATCAATCGATTGGAATCGACATTTAACACGTAACGATGTCGTCTCCTTTGTACTATTCGAGGAGTTTGAGGCATGCGATGTTGTTACAATCGGATACCAACGTTCGATTGGATACCGCGATGCAACATCTTTGATCCCAATATTGACGGTGCCAATTAATGTCTGTTTGTGAATGTAATTATTGTTGTTGTATTTTTTAAAATGTTTTTTATTCACTTTGTCGTCTGAGGTCCGATAGATTTTTATATAAATATTGGAGAGTAATGGCAGAGTATAGAAATCGAATTGTTCGCCCCAAAAGCACAGGTCATTCTTATATTTAATACTGGTTCGAGCGTACATCGTGTCATCTAAGTATATTTCACAAAAATAACGTTTTTTATTGACGATACCTTTCGCTTCTAGGATCCATATTTTTAAGGAATTATCTGTACGACGTGTATGTTCAACATCCGGTTGAACCGATTTACGTAAACTAAAAACAAAGAAGACAGAAATATACATTAAAATAGATTGTTTTTATTATTTATTAAGGACGTTCTAATGTGCTATGCCAGAGTCAAATGAGTACTATCTTTAATCCTAAATTTATTTAGGATTTTAAAACAGTTGTAAAGTATATCAATAATCTCCTTTTTTTTATTTGTCCTAAACAGTTTAAAAGTATTTATTGGAAAATATCAGTAAATGTAAATTAGAAATTAATTTGACTTGATTTGACAGATTTGATAATAAACTATGTTTTGTTATGACGTTCACAGTGTATATTTTTTTATTGTGCGCTGTCGCCAGTTTTCAAAATATGGTGGTAAAAACAAACCTAACAATACAGTTTTAATTTTATTAAATAATTCAAACGTTCGTCAACGCCATTTTTTTAATGCAAATTATATAAACTGCATATTTCAAAGAATATTAATAAACAATATTTATTATGGTTTCTACTTTAATAATATAGTTATTATCATTTTAAGTATAGAAAAATTCTGTTCTCCATAAGACGCTGTGTTCAAAGTTTGATTTTTAATCGATAATCCCTCTTTGAAATTATCGACGACAGGTTTTAAATTTTTGAGGAAGGATAACTACTGAATTGAGCGATTCAATTCACTAATAAAAAAATTTGTATCTTCTATCAAGCGTCATGCATGAACGTCCTTAGTTATTTTTTATTGCTAGAAACTAATTGTAAATCCCAGGGCGCTTTCCTTTAGGAAAGAATGGGTCTGAATTCAATCTAGAAATAGAAGCTGTCCTCTGCAATTTGATATACTTCTATAGAAATGCACAGGGTTCTCTGATGAGGTGTCTCAGAATTTCCACTATTTCTCTAAAAGGCCTGTAAACACTTTCGTTTGCAAGACCAAACACACAATGCCTTGTGAAGCCCACCATATCTTGCGAGACACTTCGTCAATGGGCATTGTATATTTTTGGCCCGATTGTTACACGTCTTCTCGATTACCTTGCTTGACTCTTGGAAGGTTTATTCAAAGCGTGACTCTGTTGGTGTCTTCATCTTTGATGGATTACTCGCGGTAGAAACGATTTTCTTAAACCATAGAAAGACTTTAGTTAATTACGGGAGTGTGGATGCCTCGCATCTCCATAAGGATGTATTCATTATCTTTTCCTACAAATTTTGTCTTGCAAACAAAACCCCTAATGGCTTATGAAACCCACTATGCCTTTCGAAAGACTTCGCCAGTGCCCGTTGTCTACTTTTGCCCCGATTAGCTTTCTTGAATTTTGGAAGGTTTATCCAAGGCGTGACTCTGTTGGTGTTTTCGGCTTTGTTGAATTACTCGCGGTAGAAACGATTTCTTAAACCGCAGAAAGACTTTAGTTAATTTACGAGAGGGTGGATGTCCAAATTTTGTCTTGCAAACGATACCCACAATGCCTTGTGAAACTCACAATGCCTTGCGAGAGACTTCGTCAGTGTTCGTTGTCTAGTTTTGCTCCGATTAGCTGGCTTGAGTCTTGGAAAGTTTACCCAAGCCGTGACTCTGTTGGTGTTTTGATGATTTCTTAAGCCGCAGAAAGATTTTAGTTAAATACGGGTGTATGGATGCCCCTTTTCTTATCAAGGTATCTCCATAAGGATATATTTATTATTTTTCCTTGAAAATTATGTGCTAATTATAAAAACCGGGATTAAGAACATCTTGCTAGGGAAAATATAAAAAAAAGGACTTACCTATAAATCCATTTATCCCGTTCATCCTGAGACTGACAACTAAAATATCGAGGATTATGTTCATCCGATGACAGCTTCACTTGAAAACAATGCGGTCGTCCTAATACTGATGGATGCACTTCCTTAATCTCAACATTCCCCGGATTCGAACCTAAATCTAATGATGTGATTAACGAATGCCCGGACAATAGACTCTCATGTGATCGTGATGAACGTAAACGTGAACTTGAACTTCCGGTACCATTGCCACTGGTACCCGTTGAACTATTTGATGTGTTACTAAGTACGGAACGTTTGCCACGCTCAAGTTTCGCTACAGATTTTGTACGTTTTAATGGATTGGCACGAAATGAACGTTTTGCAAAGAAATTTAAGATCCGTGAGGGTGTTATGTTATCGGATGATGTATTTTGATTTGTACTGGTATTTGTATTTGTACCCCCACCACTTACGCCTAGGACTGGTGTTGTTGGTGCACTTCCGCGTCGGCATGCTTTTTCATATGATGTATCTGAAAAGAAAAAAAAATTTCTGGATTATTGTTGGATAAACGTAATCTCTCAAGCAGCTCGGTGGTACTGTGAAAGGATTACGAAGGTTCAGAAGATATTTTAACAGAAGACCAAGGGACAGATGGTCAGGGTTAATCGTCCGCAGAATTTCAATGTTTTTTTGAAAGTATTTGAAAAATTTATAAATAAAATTCTTCGCTCAATAGATTTTTTAAATAAAAGAACATTAAATTATAAATTGTTTATAAAAAAAAAAAAACGGTTAAGTTTGTGGTTTACACGTATCGATTTAGGGTTCTGTAGCATATACTAAATTAACTTTGTTGGTATCTCTCAAAGTTGTGGATATCTAAAACAATTTATTCGGTAGCTATATGCAAAAAGGTCAGATATCCGGTAAAGGTGATATAGGGATTATTATCATTGTAAAATTAAGACCAAACATTTTATTTACACATTATAATGATATTAAAATAATCAATATACACTCCCGTTCAATAAAATTGAACAGACCTGAAATGTTCATTATCTTACATATCATAAAACTCCTCACTTTTGTAACTCTCTGTATAATGTATAATTTTATTTATTTATAAACAAAAAGATAAGTAGTATATTTTTTTAAGTGTGTAAAAAAGAAATGGAAGTATAAACTGAATTTATATTTTTTATTTGTATATACGGTGGTGTCAGTGACAGAGTGAGAATTTAAAAAATATATGTAATTTTTAATACATGTGAAGTGTTACATCTTACTCTTACGTATAAAAATTAAATTAAATGTTGTATCTGTTACTACAAGAGTAATCAAAATTGTGAGAGACTGATTCGTTTCAGGTCTGTTCATTTTTTTTTTGAACGGGAGTGTATGCACACAAACAGTATAACAAGTGGCGGAATATAAGCGACGTTTACGGATTGCAACTTATAAAAATGTTAGGTAATATTTGTATACACGTATAGACAAATATTTGTATGTGTAACGTGGTGTCTACCGGTACAGTCTTGGGCTAAAATTATGGCTCATTATTCTATACGTATACTCTCTATAACTCTTTGACAATATTCTATCACGACAAGTACCTTAAGAACTTTTGTAACATTTTCCAGAAACCTGAAAACAGCTATGCAGTAATCAACGTGTTTGTGACCTACGGAACCCTATGCAAGTCATCACTATTTGACTAAACTAACTACGTTTAACATTCTTTTAGAGCGTGACATAAAAATATATAAGATTTCATTACCAAATTAATTATTTTAAATAATAATATTAATAAAAAAAAAAGAATTATAACATGGAATGTTTTGTTAATAAGCATGTAACATGTAATTTAATACGCACACGGAGATCTAATGGCAGGTGGAGGGGGGGGGGGGTAGAGTGCAGAGAAAGAGGGTGTTACTACAAGTTACAAATACAATGTAAAAAATAGAAGAAAAAAAATACAAAAACATTTAAAAGAATTTGTTTTACTATCAAAAATTATAATAATTATATTATATGTATAGTTGTACACTCCCGTTCATAAAAATTGTACCAGTTGAAACATTCCATGTGTTATTGTATGTAATATTATACGTATATATAATAACATACAGAGTGTCCGCATAAGTAGTCGAGTTCCATAAGAGGGTAGGTAGAGAGTACGATTTTGGAACGAAAAGTCGTGAGACATTTTTTTATTAGACGTACCGTTAATTAATTAAAGAAACTAGGTTGTAAAAAAATCCCAGGAATATAGTCATGGATACTACACAAGGATACCGAACTCAAACGGGAGAATTGACAAAATATGGCAACGAAATGGTAACAGTAATATTTACTTGTTATGCCACTAACGTCGCTACGTGTTCATCCGTACTATAATCCGTACCGAAGTGAATGTAGTATAATAAATAGGGGTGAAGTAAGCAAGTAACCAGTTTTATTTCGTAGTGATTATTTTGAAGTATGCAATTTGTTTCAACTAATTCCTTATTGAAAAATTGAAATTACTTATCATTTATTAAAAAAAGTATTTAAATAATTCTTTGGCTGCAAATAATTTTTATAATACTACAAATGCGTAATGTTTTTCAATTAAAACTCGCGCCTTATACTCTCACCAATGTTTCTGGCATAGAAGCGACACTAATGACATCTTTTTTTTTTGCCAATTATTTGTTTACATGGAGTTCGGTATCCTTGTGTAGTATCCATGCAAATAGTCTTCGAGTAAAACGGCTGTAATTTTGTGTATAACAAAACCATATTAGGGTTCCTGGTCTGACACCGGAACCATTCAAACCGTTTATACTAACAAATTCAAAATGAAAAGTGAAAAAAAGTCATCCAACATTTTATTATTACTATGATGATTATTATGTTTTTGTTTTTTTTACAAAAGACTTCCGACATAATATAATACGATAACCAAAAATGGGTATGTACACATGATGATGTATTGTTTAAAGCAGAGCTGGGCAATACTTTAAGTAATAAATTATTTAATTAAACTCGGCCTTGCGCACTACCGTGATCTAGATAATGGCAGTGCATCTTTGTGTTTGTCCAATAAATGAAGAAACCCAGATATTTCTTTATTTTCCACAGCTAGGTAAAGAAAACATATTAATAGAAAATAAGTGGGGGGTGTCAATCTCTAAAAGATCAGGCACAAAGTGTGGAAATTGAAAATTGATAAACCCATTTGATTAATCCAAACAAATGAAACTTTTTAAAGAAGTAATGATATACTTCAGTTAAATATATAAACTTCAGTTAAAGAAGCTGCATAAACTTTCTCTTCTTGCGTTTTTAATTTATGTTTTTTGAGAAAAATACTTTTTTTTTACAAGAATTTCATTTTCTTGACTAAAGAATCACAAGAGAATTTGGCCAAAAACGACTCTCTTAGACCAAGATTAACGAACTCTATTTACAAAAAATTTTCAACACCGTTCAAGAATTTTAGTTTCTTTGCTCAACTAAACGCATGTTTTTGGTTCGACTGCGTAGTTTTGAATGAAAAGAAGGGTTTCCTTATTGAAGCAAATATTTTGAAGAAATTTATATTTTCTTGAGAAAAGAAATTTCTTCTATCAGTGTAATTAGAGTATTGTTTCATCGATACTTTGCCCAGCTCTATTGACTGAAGTAAGTTCTTATAAATAAAATAATAGCGGAATCGTGAAATGAAAACTAAAATTTAAAAAAACGTAAATAAATAAAATAAATACACACCGTTATAATAAATATCTTCATCAGATGTAAATGCACTCGTTGAGTTCTGATTGCTATTATTACCACGTAAACATAAATTTAAACTGCGACTTATACGTCGATCAGATGTCGAACTATTCGACGAAGTCATCTTTAGATTGTTTTTTTTTTTTTTAATTTAATTTATTGTATTGTTCATTTTATTCACTTTAATTAATATCATTTAATTAGTTGAATTAATATTATTTTATTGATTCAATTGAAAATAGGTCAATAGAAATTCAAAAAAATAAAATAAATATCAATGAAAATCAATTTTTTTTTTATTTGAAAGGCCGAATTTTTTTTTTTTTAATATTGCGTACAAATTTTTTTTTTAAATTTATTCAAAAATCCATTTCGCTAAATTGATTTTTTCCGATTTTTTAATAAAAGGATGAATTTTGCACACCATATTTAAAAAAATTTACGATTTCAATTAAAAAAAAATTAGCTTAATCAGCTACTGAGAATAATGGTTTCATTACTGGGGTAAAATCGTAAGGGACGAGTTTTCGTTTTCCGTACTTATTTAATTCACTCGGCCCTCGTCCTACTAGTTTTGTGTACCGTAACTGGAGATATGAAGGGGTAGTCTTGAATCGTAAGGGATGCTCTAAAGCAAAAATCGAAATTAGTTGTATTGTTACAGTTTTCGTCAAACGGAATGGAATGACATTTTTTATTTGTCCTAAATATTTTAAAAGTATTTATTGGAAAATATCAGCAAATGTAAATTAGAAATTGATTTGACTTGATGTGACAGATCTGATAATAAACTATGTTTGGTTATGACGTTCACACTGTATATGTGTATATTTTTTTACTGTGCGCCTGTCGCCAGTTTTTAAAATATGGTGGCAAAAACAAACCTAACAAAATAGTTAGTCAACGTTTCGTCCACACCATTTTTTTAATGCAAATTATATAAACTGCATATTTCAAAGAATATTTATAAACATTCTTTATTATGATGTCTACTTTAATAATATAGTTATTATCATTTTAAGTACAAACAAATGCTGTTTTCCATAAGACACTGAGTTCAAAGTTTGATTTTTAATCGATAATTACTCTTTAAAATGATCAACGACAGGTTTAGAATTTTTGAGAGAGGATAACTACTGAATTGAGCTATTCAATTCCTCTAACATTAAGTAAGAAAAGAATAGGAACTTTATACGGTATTATAAAGCTATTGGATGTTGCAATAAACTTATATTGAATATATACTTAACAAATTCTGGATAACATTTGATATATGTGGGGTGCCACCCTGTATACATATATGTGGGGTGACATCCTGTATTCATACATACTACACATATATCAGTTATTTTATATTTAAAATGGTATTAAATTCTAAGAATTAATAAAATATTTAATTAATGAAATTAAAATTATACATAACTCATAAATGGCAATAATTGACTGGAGCACTAATTAAAAATTATTGTTCAGAAAGAACATCGACTCTTCCGAAACATATTTCGAACCAATTCGAAACTAAAAACAAGTTTTGAATCCGGGACTCAGGCAGGCATGATATCAAAACATATCCCTATTTACAATAGCAATGGATATTCACATATACAATATTAAATTCCGATTTAAAACACGAATGCCGATGATTGCCGACTGTAACCGATCGTTACAAAAAAACGTGACAGTCTACTCTGGAATTGCATTTCACTACCCATATATAATCATACTTGTATGGTCTCGCTATAATTTCACATCAAAACAAAAAATTTCGTTGGAACAAAGTAGTTTTTATCTTATTAATGTTCATGGCGACCTGTGACCGATAAAGTGGCTACAGACACAAATATATAAATACAAATATTTTACACATATTTATATACTCTCTAGGGGTCACATTTTTAGTCCGATCAAAATGAAATTTCGTATATTATATACTATTGGTATTTGAAAGGCCAAGTTCGATAATGAGTAGAATCGATTAAGGGGAAAGGGGGGGGGGCTTAGGGAAAGTGGAAAACACAAAATATCGAATATATCTCTTTTAATATCGAAAAATGTATTTGTAGTAAAGTTGTAGAAAATCAACTTGATTACAATTCATGACCTGATCATTTTTTCTAAAACTCTCGAGATCTACAGAGATATTAAGGATTTTAATTTTCAATCGTAAATATTTCTGTAAATATTCGAGTAACAGAAAAAATGATAAGAAACTAAATTGTTGTAAAATTCATTTTCTATAACTTTACTTCTTATATATTTTTCGATTTTTCCAATATTAAGAGTGATATACCAAATTTTGTATTCTAAACTCCCTTTGTCCAAATGCTGCCTATTAAAGAACATGGCCAGACAATTACCAAAAGTTTCTTACAATACCTTCTGTTATAAAAGAAGACTTACTTGTATTATTTTAAAAAAAGACTTAAAGCGGCCATACAATATTTATTTTTTTGTTATCAATATAATAAATATTGTATTAATAATTATTTATTATTAAATAGGGAAACAGGAAACGTAACAGTTGTTATTCACATTAGTCCTTGTTTTCAAAACAAAACAATAACATCCACATCAACATATGACGGACAGGACACGATATCGATATTTAATTGTCATCAGACAAAATTACGGTTTTTTATCAAAATATTATATAGGGTGTCCCCCCCTCACGTCAATTAAACATTGAATTTAATACACCTTGTATTTTAATCGTATTATAGAATTAGTACTATTGTCCATAAAAGTTTAGGTCATTTTAAAAAATTTTATAATTGATTTGTGCTTTGTATTTATTCGGTTTTCAAAAAAATGCTTCGGGTAAAAGTTGTACATTATCAATATAGTAGTAACTTTTATTCGAAGATTAGGGCACAAATTAATTATAAAGTTTGGAAAATGACCAGGACTTCTGTGGCCCATAGTACCTTGGACGACCGATTTCCAGTTAGGGCAGATGTCAAACGTTCAGCTAGATCTATTTGACCCAAAATTTATGCATTGCATCTTAAAAGATCCAAAAATTAGAGTACTTTGTTGTCGAGTTCACACAAAATCATCACACACCAATGTCCTAAAAGTTGCCTACTTTTGAAAAAAAATTACTACCCATTTTCTTTGTTAGTGAAAAACGGGGAAAAACTATTTTTCCTAAAGATAAAACTTAGCTAGATTGACTTTTTGTCCACGAAACACCCTATTCTGAAAATTTTATCGAAATCGTTTGAACTGTTTACTTCTAATGGTTTTGAAAGAAACGTATCAGATGTGAAACTTTACGCGAGTTTCAATTTTTTGAATTGTCTCAAAAATGAATCCTAAATTTTGCTTTGGGTGTATTTGTATTGAAGTAGAAAACTATATGTATATAAATAAAAATGTATATACCTATAGGATGGATATCTCTTCTACTTGAATATAAAACAAATACATTTCTCTAAAATGGTTCCTAGATTTTACTTTGGATGTATTTGTATTGAAGTAGAATAATATCTGTATAAATAAAAATATATATACCTATAGGATGGATATCTCTTCTACTTCAATATAAATACATCAAAGAATCATTTTTATGAAAATTCGAGAAATCACTTAATGTTTCACTTCTGTGGTTTTTGGACGGTTTCATCCAAAATCGTCAGAAGTAAAGTTAGAATGTTCTAGTGTTTGCCGTTCTCGAAAATTTTGGTTGACACACAAACCAATATCCAAAAATAGTATTGTTTTTTTGGAATAGATAATTAAAAAACACAGTGGGGGGGGGGGACATCCTGTTGTATTATTTAGTTGTCGTTATAAAACATACACACACACACACACAAACACTACACGATGTTTGTAATTTAATATTGTTATTTATAAAAAAAAAATTGATTTTTTTTGTTGTTGTTAAATAAGGAAATTAAAAATTGATTTCCCTTTGCAATCATCATCATAATATAAATATTTATTTATTTACAAATGATATAATTTATTTTTTCTTGAGGAAGGAAATTGTATTTACTATAAATTTTATAATTTGTATCTGTCAATTTTTTATATTACACTTACTATACAGCCTGTATTTTTTAAAACACATCCCAAGCTAGACACAATGTACACTCTCGTTCAATAAAAATGAACAGATCTGATGCGAATCAAGTCTCTCACAATTTTGATTATCCTTGTAGTAAATGTTTTTGTTTACATAAATAAAAAATATAAAACTTTCCATTTCTTTTTTTACATTTAAAAAATATACTACTTATCTTTGTTTATAAATAAATCATATACAGAGAGTTACAAAAGTGAGGAGTTTAATGAAATGTAAGAAAATTAACATTTCAGGTCTGTTCATTTTTTCTTTTGAACGGGAGTGTTCAGTGTATCTATCGCTGTCTATATGTAATGACGATGATGTGGTGTCTTTGTTACATATACATGAAGACACACTCACACGACGGACAATAACGACGATGTATACATGCACGTGTAAGATGCAACTATATATAAATGATTGTGGTTAGAGAGTGATAAATATAATAGTTATATGTTATACAATACTGATTTTAATGCAGTTTAATACTCCTATATGGACAGTTTCTCTCAAGTGGAAGCTATCCCAATATTACTGTCTACATACTGTGCGCCCTTATGTTGGGGACATTCTTTCCTAACCATATAGGAGTATTACATACATGAGTTTAAGTGTAACAAAGACACCATATCACAGTAAACTACATATACGAGTAGACAGCGATAGATACACTATACATTATTTCCAGATTGGGTGTATTTTAAAATACAGGCTGTATAGTATTAAATAAATTCTATATAGTCTTGAATGAATCGACGCATGCGTGTCGGAAATCATTCGGAGGCAATTTATTGGTCAAAAATTTAAAGATAAAAAAACATTCGTTTTTTAAAAATAAACAACGTTGATTTGAAACTCTTCTTCATAAATTTTTCTCTTTTTTAGTACATTCTACACCTGTGGTTCTAAATATTCATGATTTTTTTTTTCGATTCGCCTGACCGATCGCTTTTTAAGAGCTTCTAGAGCCCGTCGTCTCATAAGGAAGAATATACTTAAGACAATTGTCAACCCATGCAAAAATAATTGACAATTTTTTTTATAATAAAACACATACACACCCCCTCATATATTTTTCCACACCCCCATATTAAATTTATAATATGGACTATGTGATGTCGTGATAATGATGATGATATCATATTATCTATCATGTATTATTAAAATGCTAATTACTAAACATGATCCACCTAAACTAAGCCAACCCAAACTCTGCTGACCATAATAATAATAATGATCATATAGTTTGTGTTATTAAGTAATACAACAGAATTAAGTTTAGTCATTCATTTTACTTAATTAATTAAACAAACATATAATAATAGTTAAAGCAATGGCACGTACCAGATGGATCGGTGAGGCAACCTGATGGCGAGTGGTAATCTGGGTCTTGAAGTGATACTTAATCTCCCCGTACCGTTCAAATGGACCCCAAATGGATGGCAGCGGAGATAGGAGGGGGGAGCAAAACGTCATGTTTTTTGACGAGGAAACTGGGTGAAAATGCGGTTCCTTTGAAGTTTATACCATATTTATATAATAAAAATTGTTTGCCATCCGAAACACACTAATAATAAGAGCTTAAATTTCGAATGCCATCCGATTCAAACAATTTTAATTATCGATTTTTCGATTCTTGTTTAAAAAAATTCGAAAAAACGGTTTTTTGACGACTTTGAAGGGTTGTTTCTCAGAAACTGTCCATCAGGATCGGATGGCATTTTTTTTTACACCATATAGTGGTACCAATAAATAATCTCACCAATAGGGAATATGCATGAAAATTTTTTTTCACATTTATTTTCAGAATATGAAAATACTGTTAATACTGTAATAATATTTAAAAACGATATTAAAATCCGACAAATATCAAGGAAGCTATAAGCTTTTAAAGATGATTATCTGTCTCTTTCTTGTAAAAATACTAAAAACGGAGTTTTACGTGTATTTTAAATGGTGGAAGTGTAATATGACGTCACATAACATATCAAGAGGGCTATCACCTTCTTTGTCTAATCGGGAATTTCCATCATTCATATCTCGCTTATTTTTAGAGTTATTTAAAAAGTAATTTTACCTTGATATTTGTCAAGTAAACATGCTTCAATTCAAGTGAACAAAAATTTTCATGCATATTCCCTATTATGGAGCGTTTGCCTCATAACTTTTTTTTTTTCTAAATTCGCGGGTGCGTGTTTCGGATGGCAAAAAATTTTATTATATAAATAGGGTATAGACTTCAAAGGAACCGCACTTTCACCCGATTGTCTCGTCAAAAAATGTGACGTTTTGCCCACCTTCCTATCTCCGCCCCCATCCATTTGGGGTCCATTCGAACGGTACGGGGAGGTTCAGTATCACTACAAGACCCAGATTACCACTCGCCATCCGGTTGCCTCCCGATCCATCTGGTACGTGCCATTGCTTTAACTATAATGACAGACGGGCAGGCAAAGAGACAGACAGACACATATACACAACACACCAAGTTATTATTTAAATTAAAAAAATGGCATATTATTATTTAAATTAATAATAACATATTAAAAATATGTAAATTATATATTTAGTGCAAATTAAGTAGTCTTGTTTTTTTTTTTTAATAATATTTTAATAATTATTATTATTATATAAGACTCTGAAAAATTTTATAAATGGACTATACATCAGCGCTCATACATCCTTAATCTAAATAGCTTCAAATAATCACTCAACAAACCTAGTCATATTATTTCGTTACCACCGTGTATTTTTCCTGACTTCAAAAAAGGAGGATGGTTCTCAATTCGTCTGTATTTTTTTTTTTTTTTTTATGTTTGTTACCTCAGAACTCCGTCATTTATGAACCGATTTTGAATTTTTTTTTTTTTGTTTTAAAGAGTTTGGTTTCTGATTGGTCCCATTGTCACCAAATCGCATTCTGATGAGGGGATCTCCGGGAAATCGAGGAAAATTCTCATTTTATATGTGATAACCGATTTCTGCGAAATTTTTGTTTTTTTTTTTTGAAAGGGTATACTCATTCATAATGGGAAAATAAGAAAATTTTTTTTTAAACCGACTTCAAAAAAATTTTTTACAAAAAAAAAACCGACCCCAAAAAAAAAACAAAATGCTAGTAAAAAAAACTGAAAATCTGTTATAAAAAAAATGCACTAAAAATTATAAAAAAAAAAAAACGGGTAAAAAAAAAAGTTATAAAAAAATTCACTAAAAATTAGTTGGTCGTTTAGTAGGTCTACCCATATTTAGACAAATAAAATCAGTTATAGAACTTCAAAGTCACTAAAAATCGAGAAATAAAACCTATTTTGACAAAATGGAAACCCGACTTCTAAAATCAAATATTCTATATAAAAAGATGCACTAAAAAGTAAAAAAATAATTGCATATTCTTGTGCTAATTTTAGTTCACCAAAGCAAAAATTTTTTAAATATATATGTACAATTATTGTTATTTTTGGAGGCGGTGTCCAAAAGTTATGTGAATTTCTCTATGCTGACACCGACTCCAAAAATAACAATAATTGTACATATATATTTAAAAAATTTTGCTTTGGTGAACTAAAATTGGCACAAGAATCTTTTGTTATAGAATATTTGATTTTAGAAGTCGGCTTTCCATTTTGTCAAAATAGGTTTTATTGAAATAAAACAAAAATTACAAAAGAATTGAGAAAATTGAAAGAAAAAAAATTGATTGAAAGTAAAAAACAAAGTATTTTGTACATAAATCTAAAATGTAATGAAGTGAAACTAAAACAAATGTCATTGTACTTCAGAGTTACTGTGATTACTTTAAGTACTCCCGTTCAGTACCCACAGTACTTGAATGAATACACACCACTGTGGTGACTTGATTTAAGGTATGCGCGTTTCTTGTTTGATTACAAAATCACATTTAAAAACAGAAGAAGAAAAAAAAAACAAAGATTGTAAAAATAAAAATTTATCTCACATCATTATTTGATTCATAAATAAAAAATGTAATTGTTTTTTTTTTTTTCGTTTTACATCAATTTAATAATTATATTGTTTATATTATATTACAAAATACAACAATGTGACATAAACAATAATGATTGTATTATTGTAATATCGATTGTAATAATTATTTTACTAACAAAAATGTTACATAATAATTATGTGAACTCATGTTTAATTATGTTAGTGGTGTACTAAATACTTTTAATTACACACCTAACAAATTTAATTATACATGACTTTATCTGGTGTAAAATGTTTGTTCATCAGTTTTTTAAATTAATCCGTAGCAAAAATTATAGTCCTGGCGTCACTTGGTCTCTTTATTAACCCGACTTCAAAAAAGGAGGATGGTTCTCAATTCGTCTGTATTTTTTTTTTTTTTTTTTTTATGTGTGTCACCTCAGAACTCCAACATTTATGAACCGATTTTGAATTTTTTTTTTTGTTTTAAAGGGTTTGGTTTCCCATTGGTCCCATTGGCACCAAATCGCAATCTGATGAGGGGATCCCCGGAAAATCGAGGAAAATCCTCATTTTATATGTGATAACCGATTTCTGCGAATTTTTTTTTTTTTTTTTTGAAAGGGTATACTCATTTATAATGGGAAAATAAGAAAATTTTTTTAAAAACCGACTTCAAAAAATTTTTTTACCAAAAAAAAAAAACCGACCCCAAAAAAAAAAACAAAATGCATGTAAATAAAATTGAAAATCTGTTATAAAAAAATGCTCTTAAAATTTAAAAAAAAAAAAACGGGTAAAAAAAAAATGTGTTATAAAAAAATTCACTAAAAATTAGTCGTTTAAGTCTACCAATATTTAGACAAATAAAACTAGTTATAGAACTTCAAAGTCACTAAAAAGCGAGAAATAAACCATATTTTGACAAAATGGAAACCCGACTTCAAAAATAAAATATTCTATAACAAAAAATGCACTAAAAAGTAAAAAAATAATTGCATATTCTTGTGCCAATTTTAGTTCACCTAAGCAAAAATTTTTAAATACATCTGTACAATTATTGTTATTTTTGGAGGCGGTGTCCAAAAGTTATGTGAATTTCTCTATGCTGACACCGCCTCCAAAAATAACAATAATTGTACAGATGTATTTAAAAATTTTTGCTTAGGTGAACTAAAATTGGCACAAGAATATGCAATTATTTTTTTACTTTTTAGTGCATTTTTTGTTATAGAATATTTTATTTTTGAAGTCGGGTTTCCATTTTGTCAAAATATGGTTTATATGCATAGGGTGTGCACGGCGAAAACGACATCTGACGACCGCATTGAATAATACTCTTTATAATCATTAAAGGACTAGCAAATGGTTATAAATTAAAGAAATACAAATTTCTGATCGCTAAAAAATATCTAGTTGAATACCACATCTGAAAAAGGGCCAATAAATATTAGCCCTTTTTGAACATTAATCTGAAATGGTATTGATTTATATTATTTTTAATTTCTAAACTCTCAATTATTTTATAAACGTTAGGTTAAAAATTTGTTATTATTAAAATGTCATTTAATAATATATTCAGACAAAGATGAACATCATCATTCAAACAAGATTTGAGGCAATATATCATAATATATTATTTCAATCTCAAACGATTCACAAAGGCCAACAGTTGGATTGTTTTGTAAACGAGATTTTACTGGAGTTAATCCGATATCAAATTTATAAGATTTAAAAAAAATTATTTTAACATTGGAAGAGGTCCAAAGAAGGTATGTTGTCCAAGATTCGAGTACGGGATAAACAAAATTGTTTTTTCTTCACTTGCAACAACAGAAGAGATGCGTGAACTAACGCGAGATTCCATTGTGTAAATATGATTTACACTTGATCGGTTTTTGTTGTTTTTATTTAATTTGATGGAATATTATAAAATTTTGCAATAAAAATAAATAAATAATTATTTATCTGTAACAATTATTTGTCATTGAAAAAAAGTATACGCAATCATCACCGCGAAATATTCAATCTTAGAATGTAATGTAATATTCAAAATAAATACCCACATAAACTAAATATTATTGTACAGTCTAAATTACACTAACACAATAATAATTATAAGTGTTGTAAAAATAAAGCTCACTATAAGAAACAACATTTAAATTTAATATCAAGATAATAAGAATTATCTCGGTTTGGTGTGATTTCCAGTTTTGGTAGTTATTATATTACAATTTTTCTCCAAGCTCAAGAAGAAGGGACTCTGCAGGAAAATGAGAAATTGTTTCAAAAATCGTACAAATATTATTCATTTGGTTTTCATCGTATATACTCTAGTAACATTTATTCGAAACTTTTTCCCCAAATCCGAATGGATAAAGTACAAATCAACTCAATTTTGAAAACTGAGCCCTAAATTAATGGTCCTTTAGTAGATAATTAATTTTCATGATATTACACAGTTTCAAGAAATATTGAACAATCAATCACATTTCGTTAGGCTTTAAACCACGTCAGATTTATTACTCGTTTCTTTAATTAAGTTTTCTACCATTGAAAAAGTATTCAGATACAAGTGGTATTTATTATTAGCGAAAAGTAAACTGACTCAAATATATTTTAGAAAGAGATTAGGTTATTACATCCAAGAACTTGGTTTTTCCAACCGAGCTGTTGTGAAAATTTAAAATGTTTAACTTAATGCTCGGTTTGGCCCAATTACGAGCACGGGATATGCTTAAGTTTTCTGTGTTACGTAATATCACATCCCATAATTTAATAGCAAACCTCTCCCACCAGTAAAAAATGTTACCTGCGGTTTAAGGATAGTTCCATAGCAACTGAATTAAGATGTTCAAGATATAGAAAATGTACTATATTATATTTGTAGTATTATGTTATTAAGACTAACACTAAATAGACTAAATAACATTCTATTTAAAGTGGTGAGTGGTAATCAATTATATTTTAGTTAAACAAGTAATAAATAATACACTGTAAAAACTAAAATAGGGGACCCAAATACATCAAGTAGTTGGCCGATACTATCTATAGGCAAATGAACAACACTTAAGTTTAATACCTTGAAATAATGAAACTATTTTTGTTGAACCAACTTCATGGCGTTATGATCCTATTGTAAGTTAGTGTATGAGAACATCATGTTCATAATAATAATATTACTATATATGTAATATGTTCAGAGTTAATACTGAAATTGAATTATGTAGACAGAGAGATAGTACAAAGATCAGGGACTATTTCAAGTCGTAACCCAAAGTGATTGGAAATTTGTTATACGAAATAAAACGATGGTTAATTCATCAAATGAAATATTTGTTTTGAGTTTCAATAATTTATATTTTTTGTTTAAGTGAGTTCATTACTGTCAATCATCAAATTTATAAATTTGCGTCAAACTTCTAGCAACTATGCCGCCAGTACAAAAGAGAATTGATTCATGCCGCGGTTTATCGCATTTATATCTATTCGCGTAGTTGAGTCATCTGCGTTTATACTTTCCTTCCATTTTTCGAATTTTTTTTACTGTGTACAGATCCTTTCAATTCTTGATCCTACGTAACTTAAGTACTATAAGTCACAAAAGTATCGCTCATTTTTCAATATATTTTGAGTTGATTTCTATCTGATTGATTCGGTTTTTCAGAAAATGTTTTCGGATAAAAGTTGTTAGTATATTTATAATGAACAACTTTTGTCCGAAGCATTTTTTCGAAAATCGAATCAATAAGGGACAAATCAATTATAAAATTATTGAAAAATGGGCGCTTGTTTTGTGGCTATGTGTACTAACTATTATAACTAAAGTGTGTAGTATTTTAAAATTATTTATTTGAACACATATTTTATGAAGCCATTCCAATTGAATATTTACAAAATTAACCTCATTTTTATCACAATTATCTCTATTTTCTTTTTCCGTTCGTCGTAAATATGTATTATTACATACGAATGTTTATCTTTATATTATTTGTGCTTATCAACAATGTCTTCCTTGTGTTTTTTATTTCACTAATTAGTTTTTAATTTATTCCAAAACCTCTGTTGTTTAACACACAAAAATTCCCGGCATTATTTAATTGATGTGTGTTCTGAGCTGTAACTTTTTAACACGATTGCTTCAAGGCAACTACCCAATAGTACATCTCTTGACTGTATACGAGGTACATTCAAGTCAACGAAGTATAGTCAACAATCTCAGTCTATTCATATAATTGATGATAGTTTTGATCGGAAACTTTTTAACACGATTACTTTTCAAGATAACTACCTTAAGGTAGTTCCAGCACTATCTTATATAATCAGGACAAAAAACCGGTTTGCTTTTATTATAGAACAAATACATATACACACATACACAACATATAGATATATTCACTATTCATATATACAACTTAATGTAATTTTGAAATAAAAAATAATTTTAAACTTTTATATTTCGAAAACAAAACGATAAAACGCGATTTAAAAAAAAATTTATTTAAGGTTGTTGTGAAGAAAATTCAATTTAATGGCAGGTTCTTCAAAATTTGACAGCTTATTAATTCAATAATAAAGAATATCCTGTCAAAATTTGAAGTTGATCCTATGTTTAGTTTTTGAGTAAAAAAATGTTAAAGTTACGATTTTTAAGAGATTTTTACATAGGTTAAATGGACTCGTCGGTAAAAACATCAATACAAAAATCTATATCTCGACAACCAGATATGCGCCAGTGTTACGAAAAACTGTCATAATATTTATCTAAGTCTTATAAATACCTGGACCAAATTTCAAATTAATCTTATTTTTTGTTTCTGAGATAATTAAATTTGTAGATCGAAAAATGTTCTAAATCTAGTTTCATTTTTAGTTATATTTATTTTTATCTAGTTGTATTTAGTTTTAGTTTAGTATTTATCTTGTGAAAAAAAATTAGCAAAATCTTTCATAAAGTGGTTTCATGCTGGGGAACATCCTTAACAGGTGAACACTGGTGTAGTTCTTATAAACAATTACAATTAGAGTCTACACCTCTTTATGACACGTATGATATTTTATTCTTTAATAATTATTACGGTTCCACTTCCATGAACAATACTGTTTTTGATAATTTTTATTTATAAAAATCAAAAATAGAATTTCACACCAAAAAAAAAAAAAACGCACGCATTCTCTCACAAAATCATAAACAGTGAATGTAGAGAGGGGGGGGGGGGTCTGATGTGTCACTAATTTTGTTTATTTTGTTTTGTATGTTAAAAATGAATCACCTACTTTTTTTTCTTATATAATTAAATATTTTTAAAATACTCGAAAAATTTATTTTTTATTTTTTTAAATAGTTTTATCATATGCTAATTAATATATTATTTATATCAGAGGTGGGCAGGAGTTGACTCGGCCAAGCTCTGAGTGAGAGGTAGGGAAGAGAGATAGAGTTAATACAGGGTAACCTGCCAATTATTATTTTCTTTTTTTAATTAAAACATTTTCTGAAAAAAATATAATAATACCAAATCTTTTTTATGGTCACTATTATACAAAGTAAATAATACAAGCAATCATTCAATACATACTCTGGAATTTTGGGCTGGTAATTAGGGTCATTAAATGTACCTTTTTAGTATATATCATATTTGTGTATGAATAAAATAAAAATATATAAAAAATATATATAAATCTTTTGAACCTTTAAGTTTACCGCTGGACCATTGTAATAAAAGAGGGAAATTTTTGCAAAGGATAATTTAAATAGAAATATAGTTTTGGAAATTCCAAATAATTTGTCTAAATATTTTACTATTCATATCCGAGAACTAATAAAGAATTATTTACCTGATTTAATTATTTTTTCTTCGTATGGAGTATGCTCAGTATAGTGTCATGGGAATTTGATGAATTAAGTTAAATTTTACATAAAGTGGGAATTTAAGTTCTTCGAGTTAGTCTACTTTGAATTGAAAAAATGAAAAGTACTTTTTGTAGTAGTGGAAATTATTTTTCGCATAATTTGTTTTTCAAAAAAAATAAAATATTGACTATACTATAGACGATACTATATAATTATTGGGCAATAATCGGTAGGCAACCTGTATTGAAACATCGTTCCGTCTTGCTTCAAAACATACCTTCTTTACTTACTCTCACCCAGCTTATGGAGAGCTCGTAAGGCTCAGACGAGCTGTCTGTGCCCACCTCTGATTTATATGTTTTAAAATAAATAAATAATTATTGATAATTATTTAATAAATGTAAATATTAATTTTTAACCCTTTGGGGTCCAAGTGGGGACCGTATAAAATGGTGTCGCATTTAATTAGGGGATGATACTTTCCGAAAAGATAGTACGTATAGGGTGTATTCTGCTTCGTGGAGCTGAACCGCGTGGCACTGAGTAACACAGTCAGACTGATTTGGGTATCGGGTCACTCTGGCGTTAAGGGGAACGAAGTAGCGGACTCGTTGGCACCAGAGGAGTCATCTCAAGCGCTCCTTTCACCCGAGCCTATCATTCTGGCAATGATTTGTCCCAAAACTTTTACTTCAACAACTTTTGTATGCAACTTTTTTTCATATCTATTGAATCCATTAAAAATACTTGTGCTAATTTGATGATTTGGTAAGAGATTTCATTTTACACAGAATTCAACATTACAACTTTTTCGCCGACCACTTTGTTGATTTAATAGGTTATTTGTTGTAGAGCTTTAGTTTACGCAAATTCTTTATAAATAGGTTTAAAATAGAAATAACACAAATTTTTCACATTTGTTTAGAGCTTTTTCCACATTATTTAATATAAATATTCAATTAGGTGGAAAAAGCTAAATATAAATCAGAAAATTTTATTATTTTTATCTACCCATTTAAATGGGTTACTTTCATTGGATCTTAGAAGTAATTAAAACAGTGTACTTCCATCCAAAAAAAAAAAATTTGGGAACTTATGATATAAAAGGATGGCTCAAAAGAACTGTACTTTGACCCTTAAGGGTTAAAATTTTACACTACATTTAAAATACAATAAATCAATTATGCTTAGTACACATAGCCATAAAAGTATCGCTCATTTTTCAAAATTTTTATAATTGATTTATGCTTTAACTCATTTGGTTTTCGAAAAAATACTTCGGACAAAAATTGTTGATTATAAATATAGTAACAACTTTTATTCGAAACATTTTCCCAAAAACCGGATAAATAATGAATAAATCAATTAAAAAAATTTTGAAAAATGAGCGCTATACTTTTGTGAGATTTGGTACAAAAACGCCTGTGCATAAAAAAAAAAAGTTATCTCTTAAAAAAATAAATAAATAATTATTATTTTAAATAATATCCACCCATAATTAATTTTTATTATGAAAACACACACGCTAGGGAACTACGCAGCTCCTTCGCAAATCATTTCGCCACTCGGCACATATCATAATCAAGTTGTTAGTGAATTAAATTATTCTACAGGGTGTCGCGCACAAGTACCTTCACGATTTTAAATTCAATAAAGTAATATGAAAAGTTTAGTAAATTTATATTTTGAAATTCATATTTATTTACGAAAAATAATCACCTTTCTTCAAGTTTCTTGAGATATCCCTAAAATCTCACGCCTAATATTCGCTCTCAGTTGTTTCAAGCATTGTAGCTTGTTTACATAAACCCTTTCCTTCAGATATCCCGAAAGAAAATTACCTGGAGAACATAGTGTCCATCTCAAGTCTCCATTTCTCGAAATTAATCGATATGGGAAATGTGTCCTCAAAAAAGCAATTGTACCTCTGGCAGTATGTGCAGTGGCACCATCTTGATGAAATGAGTAGTGTTGATCTTCTTGCCATGATGGTGTGTGATCAATTACATCTTGGAAAAAAAAGGTCCCAAAACTACCAAGTATTTAATAATAATAATCAGAAAGGGGAGTACCGCATACGGGTCCCTAGCACCTAGACCAATGGGTCTAGGTCAATGCACAACTTGGCCTGTCGCATGCCCTGCGTAAAGTCCCAGTAATCGAGATGAGCCTGTAACAGCCACCCCTCGATTCGGTAAATTACGGAGCATCTTGCTATGGGAATGTTAGACTCAGGTGAAAGGGGCGCTTGAGATGACCCCTCTCGTGCCAACGAGTCCGCTACTTCGTCCCCCTTAACGCCAGAGTGACCCGGTACCCAGATCAGTCTGACAGTGTTACTCAGTGCCAGGCGGTACAGCTACCAAATATTTACTTCAATATAAAAAAAAAGAAACTCAATAAATATTAATTCCAAAAATAATTATTGAAATTAAAAATCGTTTAGGTATTTTTGCGGTGCGCCACCCTGTAGGTACTACTCGACAGCAATATAATATCACATAATCAAGTCGTTAGTGAATTAGTTTAGTCAGACTTTAATTTTGTGTACCAATTCACACGTTTTACTTTGAATACAAAAAAAAAAAAATTAAATAATATATTTAAAATATCTGCATATTCATATCTATTTATACAAGGACCAACGTCAGCCAATCAATGACGGGACGCGACGCGACGCCATACGACTCGACGGGGCGCCCGCGACATGTATGCAATCAGGATATTCAAAATTATCCAAATTAATCTGTTTTCATTTAAATAATATTTATTTTTCAAACTTTTATATGAATTTATTATACCCTGTATATATATAGGGTGTCCACATAAGTAACGTTATGATTTAATTAGTGAATACATTTTTGTTCACGTATTTTTTTTTTTTCCGAATTAACTTTAAAAAACTTGGGAAATTTATGATGGAAAGACTCAGCACAGAGAACCAAAGAACCAAAGTTGTTCAATTTTATTTTGAAAGTCACCATTCGATTATTCAGACACAAAGATCATATCGAAATTTCTTTCATGTTCCGAAAATTTACCGATTGGTTCAACGTTTTCGGCAACATGGGACTGTCTGTGATCTTCCGCGTGCTAGAAGACCTCGTACAGTTCGGAATGATGTAAACATTGCTCGGGTGCAAGCAAGTTTTGAGGAAAACCCCGAAACTTCCACCAGGCGACGTTATCAGCAGTTGGTGATGTCTAGACGGTCTTTGCAAAGAATTTTACATACGTTACACTTTTTCCCATTAAGATTCAATTGGTTCATTAAATAAATCATGACGTTATTTATGCGCCACCCTTTATAAGGCCTACAAGGGTATATTAAGTTTAGTCCCGACTTTGTAATGGTTAAAAAAAACATTGATCGTAGAAAAAATTTAGGAATAGATGTTCATAAAATAACCTAATTAGTTCATAAACACTATAACTCAAAATTATGAAGAAATAATAGCTCTAAGATCGTTACTCAAAGTTAAATTTTACAATAAAATAATAGCAAGAGGCAAAGTTTCTAAGAAATTCACAACAATATACATTAAATGCTGCTAATCTTCATATTAGGGCCAATTAAGTTGTGATACAGACCGCTTTATATGAGTTAAGTTCGCACTTAACTAATAAAAAAAACCACCAAATTAAGAGCGATTGTCCGTCCCTACTTTGCAATAAAAATTATAGCAATGATTACAGTTTCTAAGAATAACCCATATTATATACACATGGAATTCGCCGTATACAAAATAAAATTCACAGACAATTGATCACATTCACTAACAAAAATTTACAACACACAACACATTTTAAGCAAATATTGAAGGTACGAAATCTTTGAGGGAGGTCATAATTTATCTAGACTTAAATCTAGCTGAGAGTCGCGTATTGTGTTTCTAACTTCAACAATCAGAAAAATTGATTTAAATACCCATAATTTTTTGTATCTCCAAAACTAAAACTAACATCCTCAATCAATTTGATATCAACTCTAAAACTACACAATTGATTTTACAACAACTCTTTCTATAACACATTTTTTTTTAAATAACATCAATTTTTTTTTTAGTACAATAATTATTTTGAAATTATTAAGTACCAAAAAAAATTAAAACTCAATATTTTTTGTATTACTTTTCTTAAAAAAAAAACAACAACAACAACAATCACTTTATTTATTAAAACATTTTTTTTTATAGATAATTTTTGTTCACAAAAATCAACACAGAACGGTTTTTTTTTTTTCTATTTAAAAGCAGCGTCATCATTTTGCTACACAAACAGCATCACTCATCTCTCTGGATGGATATTAAAAACTAAATTAAAATTAATTAGAATTGATAATATTAATTATTAAATAATTTTTTTTGTTTTTAAAACATCAACAATTCACTAAAGAACTACATTTTGTATACACTATGACTTACTGGTAGACTGGTAGATACATCACTGACTAGAAGTGACTCTGCACACTGCAAAATATTATGTTTACATCAAACACATATAAGACACAACTAACTCAACATATAAATGGTCGTGTTTAGACCAACTGAGTCCTTAGTAAGCTTAAGGAAGTTAACACAACTAGGCCGGCCATTCGACTGTGCTCGTTTGAAACTCAATAGAATGTAATTGAGAAGGGTGGGGGGGGGGGTGTTTTGACAAGACACTGTCGATTGAACTAGAATTTGATCTATTGTACCACATTTCCTTTAAAGATGTTCCAGAAGTCCTACGGTCTTAATAAACGTTAGGATATTCTTCGGCGACACCTCATTGGTTGCCTATCCATCCCGAATGGTAGGGTCTTTTGAGAGAGAGACTCCTCTTCATTACAAAATCTGCCAAGGTACTAAATTTTGCTTCAGTGCGCTTGCGTGACTAAAAACTTTATGCGTGTAGTGGAAATACATGTGATAGCCACACATACATTAACACGCATACTTAGTACACACACATGCCGCGTAGGCGCACTGTAACAAAATTTAGTGGCTAGTTGAGGAGCGCTTCAATTGGGTTTAATGGCGTCACATGGAATAATCAGTTATATATTTATAGGCCAGTTGAACTAACTCAACATATTATAATGGCCGTGTTCAGAACAACTAAGTCCTTAGTAAGCTTAAGGAAGTTACTTAAGATAGTTGTCTTACAATAATCGTGTTAAAAAGTTTCAGATCAAAACACACATCAATTATATGAATAGACTGGAGATTGTAGACTATACTTTTTTGACTTGAATGTACCTCGTATACAGTCAAGAGTCGTATTATTGGTCAGTTGTCTTGCGGTAATCGTGTTAAAAAGTTACAGCTCAAAACTCACATCAATTATATGAATAGACTGAGATTGTAGAGACTACTTTTTTTAGTTATCACGTGACAACTATCTTAAGTATATATCTAGCTCAGTTTTTTTGCCAGGACTTTTGACAGATACTAAGTCATTTAGATTGTGACGACATTTTGCTTTGTAAGTGCTGCCAGCAGATTGGAGGATTTTCCCTTAAATTTAGTGGATTTAATAAAGCCTAATAGAAAATCACAATGATTATTGATTTATTCTTATGATTGTCGTTTATTTGAACTTAATACAGGATTTAATATTATTAAGTCCACTAAATTTAGGAAAAATCTGCCAATTTGGCAACGCTGCTGACAAGTTGGTAAGTGTGTCATGAGAGAAATTCGCTGAACTTAGATACTCAGAAGTATATTTGTTTTAAACTGATTTACATAGTATATTAAGTACTTAGTTTTTCTGAACACGACCAATATATCGTACTAAGCTGAGTTAACTCATACTAATTCACTTTGCTAATAAGTAGAGTTGAATTAAAATTGAATTGAATTGTGAAGTATTTTTAAATGGAAGTAAAGATTATTATTTTATTAATGTTGATGTCAATTATTTAAGTTTTATTTTTATTTTTAAGGAGGTTATCTACCTAAAATGTGCAGTCTACAGTAGGAAGTGGGTAAAAAAAGGCAGCTTCGAAAGATTGGCAACGGTGTCCATATTTATAACTGCCATCTGTAGAAACTAATTATATTTGAGGTTATAAACGACCATTAGTGATCAGTATTTATTCCCCTATTTTTCCCAATAAAGCCTTTAAGGTTTTGTAAAATTTCTAATATTTTTCTGTCAAGTAAGTAACCGCCTTAAGAGAACAGTTTTTAAAATTTTTAACACTTTGCTCTGAATTAGGTTTACTTGTGAATGTATACCGGGGTGTTCCCTCTAAAATGTTACCAATTGTGGGACGTTTCAAAAAGTTATGGGATGTATACGTATAGTAAGAGTGAAGGAACGTATAGCATAATAAGCCATAATTTTAGTCCAAGACTGTACCGGTAGACACGTTACACATACGATACTTGTCTTTACGTATATACAAATACTACCTAGCATTGTTATAAAATTCCGCCAGTTGATATACTGTTTGTTTACATACATGTACTCGAATAATACAACGTAAGGTGACGTACAGTGTTGTCAAGTTGTATCTGTTCAGCATGCCGACACGTATATTTATTTATAAAATTCTTCACTTTGATTTTAAATTTTTAAGTGCGAGTGTTGAATAATACTCTTAATAAGTGTGCAAAAATTTGCAACATTCTATAATTATGCCCCATAATGTTTGTTTAGTTTCGAGTAAGACATTTTGTGAAACTTTCATTTTGAATATTAAGTGTGTAGAACAAACGTTTGGGTTGATAAAGAATCAAACGAAATGATTCATTTTAAAAAGTTTGTACGATTTTATAGTGAACACCTGGTATATTATGGGTATGATACATCATCCTTCCATATCGCTCATAAGCCTACACTGACTGGCATGATGTGTGTTGTAATTGAATCGAGTGTTTTACAGATGTCGTCCTATCTAACACAACTATTTACGTATTCACTGATCTATATATACTTTAGGGTTCCGTTTACAAAAGTCGTGCATCTATTATTTATACAGATTACTTAAGGACGACAATTTAAAAAAAAAAACGGTAAAGTGTGATTTAATGAGCCAAAAAAAATAACTCTAACATATTTTCGAAGCTTATTTCTTAGAAATATGACAGATTTTTGTAATTAAGTTTTCAATTTCTATATCGAAAAGTTTTTTTAACTTACGCAAATTTTTTATAAAATAAGTTAAACTTTATTGAAAAAAAGCGGATATTCTATATCTGGTGGCAAATTTTGAATGAACTTTGGTAGTAAATAAACAGACTAAGGAGATAAAATTGTCAATTACAAATGACTAAGTCATCCTAAGTATATCTAACTTAATTTTTTGCCAGGACATTTGACAGATCTTAAACAACTTAGGTTGTGACGCCATTTTGGTTAGTAAGTGCTGCCATATTGGGAGATTTTCACCTAAATTTAATAGAGCCTAGTAGAAAATCTAGATAATTTAGGCTGGAGATAATTGGGAATAAAAATCTTCATGTGCGCAGTAACCTTTCTTTTCATATCAGTGGTCCTGGGTTCGATTCCCATTCTAGATATGTATGATTTTTCATATCAAGCATTTAGAATAAAGAGAATGATGTCAAAGAATGAAATATTTCATCCAATTACGAATTGATTTATAGAACCTTTTATGTCATAGTTTATTCACATATTTAACAGCACAAAAAAACAACATATTCCATATATTTTTGAGAAGTCTGTTTTTTCTCTCAAGTAGTCTTGTTTTTTTGTTCTGCTCTTCTGTTATTCAAAACACATCACATCAAATAATTATTTAGAATAAAGAGAATGAAAAAAAAAACTGCGCATATTTTTTTGTTCTGTCGTCATCATACATAGAAATATAAAACCACTTCCGGTTTATACAATATTATGATTATTATTATATAAATCAATAAATACGGACCTAAAATCAATACGGACCTGTATAAGAAATGATTTCCTATTGAACATTTGTATAAAATAATATGTGAGAAGTTAATGGGAAAACTTTCTAAATATAAAATAAAAAAAATATTGTAAAAATAATTTTCACGTATTTAGTACAAATATAATAACTGATACGTGAGATCTACGATCTGTTTATACTATGGTCTTGGTGTTTTCATAAATATCACAAGTGAAAATAATAACTAACTGCGTTAATTTCAGTATATACACTGTATATACTGAGTGAGTTAATTATTAATGCGTGAACTATTTATTTTATTTTAATACACGCGCAGATGTTTAAAAAGAAGTGTGTGTGTGAACTTATGTACGCACATAAGAAGTTATACTTCTTTTTAAATAATTTATTAAAATAATATTAAATAAGGTCATCACTACTATTAAGACACAAAAGTTTAATAAAATGACATCGGATTGAAAAACTACAATAGAAAAATTATATATTATATCTAAAACCAATGATTCTACATTTTATCATGGTAGAACAGAACCACCATCACTTTTTACGTTCTAATTAGAGTTTGAAAGACTAACATTAAATCCATTATTTACATTAGAATCAGGGTTAGTGAAAATGATCAAGACAGATTTATCAATATACTGATTAATATACAAAGTTTACGAGCCCTGAAAAATGATATCATTGATAATATGGCTCGTAATTCTAATATTCTTTTTTTTATCAGAAACACGCAGTAATAATGATGAAGACATTCCTGTACCTAATTTCAACTGTATATCAAAATTTATATGTTCTAACGTAAAAAAAGCTGGCGGTGTAGCTATTTACCAAAATAATAACGATGATTCATTTGATTTCAATTTGAACTGAAATTATGGCAAAACTAATCAGTTTATGGAAAAAAGTTTAAAACAAAAGTTGTTTGATTAAAAACAACACTTTTTGTGTTTAAACTTTTATTCTATCTATTACGATTTTGAAGGTAGAGTTTTTTTTAATCAAAATTGAATTCCATGACTTAAGTTTAATGGATTTGAAAAAAAATTTTCTCAAAACCAGGTTTTCTAGGCTTTCCAGGTCTGTGGCCACCCTGAACGTAGCACTTTACAAGACAGTTATAGACACGTTCTAAATGCATGCTATATACAATTTCAAACACGTAAGAATTATTTTAAACAGATCGATTTCTCTTATAAAGTCATTAATCTTTTAAAAAACATTAAAATAATCAGATTGGATATCACCTTTGCCCCTGCTGTCCCCTTCTAATAATTTCCGAAAGCACCTCAAATATTTAATTAAACGTACACTTATAAGTCATTCTTTAATAATAATCTACAAATAAATTAAATACCGTTTAAATAAATAAGTAATAATGATAATGTTTTAATTGCATAAATAAGTAGATGGAAGCCCCCAAGTGGGACTGTGATCAAATATTTATAATGCCACAAATATCTCATAATAGTAATTTATACTATCATATAAAACTCGGCCTTGCGCACTGCCGTGCTCTAGATATAATATTTTCTTGATAAATTAGAGCAATGCTTAAGAACTAATGTTCATTTTTGGTACAAGTGTTCATAAAAAGACCTAACTATTCGTCTGTCCACCAACACGATAACCCAAAGGCAAAAAGGTATAACGAGTTGAAATTCCTTCAGTGTGTTTCTGGAAAATCTTTCAAACCGTCAGAGATAGAAGAATCTCGAAAATTGTCATTTTTGAAGAAAAAAACTAAAACTCAGTATATATCCTATATATACTGAGTTCAATATCAATGCGTGAACTGTTTTATTTTACTTTTTACACATGCACAAATGTAAAGAAATACAAAGGCGTGAATCAAGGTGTACTATACATATATGCTTTTATAAAAAAGAGTAATTACACATATTTGAGCTGAAAATATGGCTAAGTTTATGAAAAAAAATTTGAAACAAAAGTAGTTTATTTCTTTAAAAGAAACATATTTTGTATTTAAACTTGTCTTCTATCTCTTACGGTTTAAAAGGTAAAGATTTTTCCTCTAAACGGATGAACGTATAGACCGATTTTGCCAGTTCACTTTTTAGCTCTAGAACACACTTATAAAATTTCAGCTCGTTAACTCTTTTCGTATTTGGACTAATTATTTACAATTTGGGACTAAACTTTATGTTGCAGCTTTATATAATTTATATAAACTTTATGCATGCAAGTTTTTTTCATATCTAATAAATCCTCCAAGCTACCTATTGAAATAGATTGATTCAATATTTGCGGTGATTTAAAACACGATCTCGCTTGTGGTACTCTAGCACTACTACGCACTTCCTTTGTATAATAATTTAATAATTATAAATATTTCTTATTACAATACTTTTATTATTATAAACTGTACTTACACTAAACGGTCTGTATGTCTGTCTGTCATGATTCAATTAACAAACAATTACAATTAATCAATTATTTAACTATGTGTTGAATAATTGTTGAGTTTATGGAATTTGCACATTCTTAAAAAAATTATATTTAAAGGAGAAAATTAATGAAAAACACTAATTAATTACCTTATTCATATTGTATATCATTGACTTGAATGTCTGATGGCCTTATTTCGAAAAATATAAGGCCTAAGAAATTTTCCATAGAGATTAAATACTGCAGAACTTTTTATATGTAATTCTCTATGTATTGTATTTAGCGATAACAATTCCAGCCCGAGCAAAATGAAATTTTATATCTGATATGCTTTTGGTAATTGAAAGGTCAAGTTTGTTAAAGAGTTGAATCCATCGAGGGGAAAGGGAGGCTTAGAGAATGTGGAAAACACAAAATATTGAATATTATCTCTTTTAATATTAGAAAAATCGAAAAATGCATTTGTAGTAAAGTTGTAGAAAAGCAACTTGACTACAATTCATGACCTGATCATTTTTTCTAAAACTATCTAATATAATATCTACAGAGATTTTTACGATTTAAATTTTCAATCTTAAATATTTCTGTGAATATTAGAGAACCAGAAAAATTGATAAGACACCAAATTATAGTAAAAATCGATTTTCTACAACTTTATTTTTTATACATTTTTCGATTTTTCCAATATTCAGAGAGATATACCAAATTTTGTGTTTCCCCCTCCCTTTAAATCCAATACTAGCAAGAATCGATGGGCATTTGACACCAACAGCTCTATTTCCTTGTTAATATTGGTGTTTGTTCGTTAGAACAATGACAATTGGTGGCAATAATTAGAAACAGAGTAGTCAGGCTCAACTGTGGTAGTTACTAGCTACTACGTTAATAATATAAACAAAAAATTATTATATTACTCATCTTTTACAATAAAAAAATAACTAATTGTTGAAATGTTGCCTGACTAAAGTCGCCATTTTGGAATATGACGTCATGAGTAAACTTTACCAATTGTGAATGCCATATAATTATTGGCATACGTTCATAGATAGGCCTACGGACTATACAGAAAATTTCGGATCAAAACAAGAGTACCGTAGATTTTTTAACGGGTTTTTTTTGTCGCTTATTAGTAATAATAATAATTAAACAATTAATAAATATAAATAATAAATAATTAAATACATTTAATAATAATAATGTATTTCCTTATACGGTAAATGAACTGTAATTCATGATTAAATACTGATTTAGTACCGTTTTTTTATTCAATATTATTATTATTATTAAGGATGTACGAGCACTGGAGCATCAAAAAGATTAAGGCTTGATTTTTTTTACATGTAGTTGAAGTGCATATAAATCAATTATAAAAGTTTCAGGGGCGGGTTACGGGGGTCTTGAATTAATTATTTAATGTTAAAGTTCGAGTTTCAATGCATTGCTCTTATGGAGAAACCCCTAAGCGTCCACATATTTTGATAATTATCACTTGGAATAAAAAACAAATAAAAAACTACGCAATAGAAAATAGAAATATTAATAAAGAGATTGATCCAATAAAATTCCGGTATGACGGGTCTAAAAAAAAGATATTTTAGAAAAAAACTGAGATTTCGGCTAAATTTTATTTCTGTCGGCGGTAACTTACTTACCCGAAATCTCAGGTTTTTTTTCTTAAATATATTTTTTTAAAGTCCGGTATGACGGGCCTAGATTAAATTTTAATTTAAACTTAAGACAAAAAATAATAAACTTTTATGAATGTACTATAGAAGATTTTAAAGAATTTTATAAATGGACTATATCTAGTGCTCGTACATCCTTAATACGAATACTAAATACAAGACGACTTCACTTCAAAGTCATTTATTTATGAATTATGTAATTCATATAAAAAGATTGGCGACCTAAACATTTAATCAAGGTTTTCACAACACTACAGTGCCTGAATGTCAACTTATAAATCATCACTCTCTCAGAGTCTGCGGCCATTTGTAGCGAATTTTTTCTCAAAAGAAAATTCAGTTGGTAGTTTTGTAAGTGACAAATCCTCTATTTTTTAACATAAGGTGTGTTGTTGCAAAAGTGGAGGAGAGAGGGGTATGGCAAAAGAGGGGTTGTAAGGGGTATAAAATGGCAGAGCATTGATCTGGAATGCCAAAAGTTTTGGGTTTAGTTAAAATTATAAAATTTGCTAAAAAAAAAACGATTACAGAATTAAATTTACATAAATGCCATGAAAATTTATTTCTTGTTTTGGTGCCTTTGTTAATTACATCATATAACCACCCACCAGAGACGTAGCAAGTTTCGCGAATACAATAATTTTATGGAAGAAACAACTATGTGCAAATTTAGAAAAACAACATAAGATAAGAAATTCTTACCAGAACCATCATTTGATGCATGAGAATGATCCTCACGTAAGGAGACAGCATCCTCCGATATATTTAATCCACCTGGTGATGATAAGAATTCACCTTTTGATTCATATTCATTCTCGGGTTCTTCTGGTAATGATGGTGTTTCTGGCCAATGACGTATTGTACGACAACGTCCGCCCCCACCACCAGAACCACTACCACCACTATTGGTTGTAGTCCCCCCATTATTATTTCCAATACTGCCACAACATCCATCTAAACGTACCCGTGGCAAATCCACAAACAGCGAATCACTTATCTGCAAAAAAACAAGAATACAAGTCATTTAATTGTAAAGTTGGCAACAGTGTGCATATGTACAACTGTCATGTTTAGAAACTAATTATATATTTGAGGTTATAATCGATCATATTCGCTAAGGATGTTTTGGAAGTATGTCAAAATGCTTCGAAACAAACAGGAAATTTAGTATACTGTTCCTCAGTTAATGCTAAAGCCAATATAAAAATCAAAACTATTTACAAAGCCGTTTAAGGACGTGCTATATACAGAGTGTCCCAGAAGTAGTCGAGTTCCATAAGATGGTCGGTAGAGGGTACGATTTTGGAACGAAAAGTCCTGAGATATTTTTTTATTAGGCGCACCGTTAATTAATTATTAATTAATTAAGGAAATTAGGTTGAAACCAGAGTTGCAAAAAGTGCATTTTTTTTGATAATACATTTTTGATTTAATTATCAATTTTTGGAAAAATGTATTGCTTAAATTTTTCAAATTATTAATTTCTTGAAAAGTGCGTTAATTTAATTTTATTATTTTTTTAAAAATGTAATAAATAAATTGTTTTAATAATAAATTTTTTTTAAAATGGGCAAATTAAATTCGTTAAATTATAAAGTTTTCTCAAAAGTGCATTAAATTAAAGGTACATTCACTGCCTACTGCCCTACATTGAATTTAAAATAAAATTGGAAATTTTATTAGTAATGTTGAATTAAATAAGAAATAACAAATAGTTTGAACCAATTTTAACCTAACTTGTGGACAATGATTGTACCTTTAATTTAAATCAACAAAAACATATATTCCTTTTTTATTTCTATTTATAATTATTTTTTCAACAACCGTTTAGTGAATGTTAATAAAATTGTGCAAATTTTTTTAGTACTCAATCAATTTTACACCAACTCTATTAATAATAATATTCCAACTATTATGTGAGAAAAAACCTACCAAACAAGATAAATTAATATATCTGTGTTTTGTTGAATTGAATGGGAAATTCTTTTTCTGTTTTTTTTTTTTTAGTATCCTAACCTTATTTTTAAAACGTACAACGCGGTGTGAAAGTTAATAATTAGAAAATGCGCCGCACTTTACAGAAAGAAAAAAAAAAACACTAAAATCAAGGTCAATTATTGAATTTTATAGAATAATAAAAATAATAATCATTATTATTATTATTATTGCAACGAGATTTACTACAAATTTTCTTTTTATCATTTTTTTTAGAAAGTGTCATTTACTCGTATGCAGTTTGTAATGATCGTTTTAGATAGGCAAGGTGTGACAGAGGGCACTGTTAGAGGTTGCAGTGGGTCAGTGGTAACCGTAAACATGATTCAGAGTAAATGTCATTGATCGTGTTCAGAATAACTAAGTTCTTATTAAGTATGTACGAGCACTGGATATAGTCCATTTATAAAATTCTTCAAAATCTTCTATAGTACATTCATAAAAGTCCACACAATCAAGTTTATTATTTTTTGTCGTATGTTAAAATTAAAATTTAATTTAGGCACGTCATATTGGGCAAAAAAGATATTTAAGAAAAAACCTGAGATTTCTGATAATTAAAAGCAAAATTTACACGAAATCTTATACCAGAATTTTATTGGATCAATCTCTTATAGTTTTTTTTATTCGTCTTTTATTCCAAGTAAAAATTATCAAAATATGTGAACGCTCACGGGTTTCTCCATAAGAGCAGCAATGCATTAAAACTCGAACTTTAACATTAAATAATTAATTCAAGACCCCCGTAACCACCCTGAAACTTTTATAATTGATTTATATGCACTTCAACTACATGTAAAAAAAATCAAACCTTAATCTTTTTGAAACTCCAGTGCTCGTACATCCTTAATCTAAGTCAGTCAGTCTAAAAAATATATATTTCTGAGTATCTCACTTCAGCGTGTTTCTTTCAGGGCATACTTACTAACTTGTCAGTAGTGGATTTAATAATATAAATTAATGTAGGCCATCCTGTGTTGAGTACAAATATACGTTTTGTATTCTGATTCAGTTAGATTCAACTGGAATCTAAAAATTTAAAAATACGACAATCCCAAGAATTAATCACCTAGATTTCCTACTAGACTCTATTAAATCCACTAAATTTGCCTTTCGGTTATGTTATACTAACGGAGGTGTCTAGAGTTAACTTAATTTTGACATTTAAGTAATATGTCTGATCAGATTTGTAACATTATTTTGATATTAATAGCATCAGGGCATTTCATTTGGTAGAGCACTGATCTATAATGATCAGAAGTCTTGGGTTCAATCCCCAGCCAAGATATGCAAAATAATGTTTTTTAAGTTTTAGCTTTATTTTAATCGTAATTAAAATAATTATTCTGAAGCTTACTTACCGATAATTCTTCTGTTTTGTATGCCGTTAATGTTTGTTCATCTTGTAGTAGTACACAAAAATTTGGTATCCATGCTGATTCTGGAATTTCTCTATACGCAGAGGAATCATGTTTATGATGTGATGATTCGTTGTCAATACTCTTATCTACAAAAACAACAAAACAAACATTAAATTAAAATATTTTAAAATTTTGTAATTTACTTCACGATTTTAAATTGTTCGTGTAATAACTTTATTATAATTGTTATTGTTTCAAAATTTTGAGTATAGCTTGTGGATATTATAATAAAAAAATCAATCTCCATTTAACGGTATTGAAATATTTTTAAACGATAACTATTTTTGTTAAATTAATAATTACAGTTACACGTTTTTTTTGTTGTAATTATTTATTAAAATCATTCATTCATATAAAAACAATTATGTGTAACTTAGGTAACTTTTAATACTTATATGTGATATAAATTGCCTATATATACACACATTCAATTATTAAAATGAGTTATTATGATTAATCATTTGCTAAGTTAATGTCAGAATACGCTTATATAAATCTTGTGAACAACTTAATAACTACTCCTAGTAGATTGAAATATTAAGCTCCAGAAATCCTATCATAAGAATTGGCTAAAATCGATTTGCCATATTCAAAACAGGGTGGACCACAAAAATATCAAAATAAATGTCATTCCTGACCTAAAACAAATGCCATGTCTATTGCAGGTTTTCCAGTTCTATAACCATCCTGAAAAACTATGTGGTCTTTTTTTCTCAGAATGTATTGAAGTTAGATGGCCTCTTTAACAACACGTGATATTCAAATATTAGAAAAGTCGTTGACATAAGAATTAACACATATTGTCTCTCAAGATGTGAGAAACATATAAACTCCTAATAAAAACAAATAATAGCCAATTATATTTCGAAAAAAATTTCAAAATTTTCGTACGGCAATCAATTTTTTTTTCTTTAAAAAATTCCCATCATCAAATATTTATGAATTCATAAATCATTTTAAATAGAAAAATAATAAACAATGTCTTATATTTTGTAATAACTAATTACTATCCAATCTCCATGACATAACCTCAACTATAATCGGCTTTGTACACACTAGGAGATACAATTACACGAATGTCGTTACTGCAAGCTTTCCCAAAACCTGACACTTTTATGTACAACGAATGGAATAATCAATTTTTTTTTATGTCAAATAAATTTTTTTTTCTCGAAATTTTGAGTTTGAATTTTGTTAGTGCAAGTATTTCTATAGAAACTCTAAATTATATTCGAGAGCTAGACCGACTATAACTTATACTGCATACTAAAACTGGTTTCTTTTTTGGTCACCAGATGTTGCGACCAAAGTGGTCAGTTATCAATAACGACATCAATTTGAACGACGTATCGGGAATTACGACAAAATGTATCCCGACAAATCTTGTATCACATGTGCATAGCGACAATTAAAAGATCATAGATCAAAGGCTTTAATTCTCCCGTCTTTTTACTTCAAGTGAGAAAATTCGCTAAAAATGTAAGAATAACTAAATTTTAAGGATAATCTAGGGGTATTCTTCTCTTTGCTTAACTTTAATCGTAGCTTAAAATCACTGTGAAAAAATCGGACATTAAATAATCCAACTCTAATAACTAACTCTAATTTTAATCTTAGTTTAAATAAACACAGAAGAAATCGGGCTTTATTAAACTTGTTCTCATTGATTTTTAGAAAATCTATTTAAAAATTGTTTGCAAAGAAACATGTCTTGTTATTTAAATTTCATTTTGTATATTTATTTATTTAATATTTTTACAATAAATTGTACACACAACTTTCTTATAAAACATTTTTTTCTGTTCGTTTTTACTTTTTTAAACATTTTATAACTTTCATCTATCAAAAAATTGTTGATTGTAAAAGAGAATTATTTATATTTATAGTTATTATAGTTGCGTTTGAGTTAAAAGATTAATAATAAATAATCGGTGGAGATTGTATAACAAAATCATTCAGCAAAGATTATTATTTGTATTACATATTACTCTGTTTATATAGTTGAGGTTATATCATCCATGTGGAGATTGCAGAGTAATTAGTTATTACAAAATATAAGACATTGTTTATTTTTTTAATTTTAAAATGATTTATGAGAATTTATAAATATTTGATTATGGGAATTTCTTAAGTAAAAAATTACTATCGGTGTTTGTTCTTTAAAACTGTGACATCTGGTGGCAATAATTAGAAACAGAGTAGTCAGGCTCAACTGTTATAGTTATATATAGGGTTACATTAATAAAATAAACAAAAAAATTATTATTTTGTTAACGAAACTCATCTTTTATTATGAAAAATATAACTAATTATTGAAATGTAGCCTGACTAAAGCCGCCATTTAGGAATATGATGTTACGAGTAACTTTACCGATAAAAATGAATTAAAAAAAATTCATAACGTGAGAGCTACGCAGACTGATTGAATTTTCTCAGAACTAGACTTCATAATGAAGACGAAATCCAAGTTCCTAAGACGACAGTTGTAATTAAGGAAGTTGCCGACTTAAAATACGCGGTGTACAAGAGCAAAACGAAGAGCGGCATTTATTTTACTAGCTTCGAAAGCTTTGCAACAGTATACCGTGTGATCATTTGAATAGTTTCCACTTAAATATTTTTTTTAAATATTCATTTTAGAAAAAAAATGTTTTAAACAAAAATTACACAGTTTAAAGGAGAAAACAATGTAATAATTATATTTTTGTCCAATGCGTGGTTTAACTTATCTCTTAAACGATGTAAGATAGGGAAAATCTTTAAATACAAAAAATGTTTCTCTCATAAAAACCAACAACTTTCGTTTGAAACTTTTTTTAAATGATTTCCTAATTTCTTCTTAGAGAGTTAAAATGCGATTAAGTTTACACATGGTATATCCCTAGATTAATCCTAAAACTACATTCCTTCGGATTTGTTTAACATGTTCAAGATAATCGTGAAGCATAGTTAAACTGTGATTCAAGTAATTTTAATGTTTTATCACCCCATAATTATTGATTTAATTTCAAAGAAGTTAAGGTTATGAGGAAATAGGTTTTTCATTTACTTAAGATATTTCCCACTTTTATCATAGAAACTCTTCCGTATTGCGATATTACATTTTTCTACCACATCCGTTTGGGTGTTTGCTACAATAATTCCTATATATTTTCCAAAATTTCCAAGAGTTCTTTCAAAACCTTGTATAATTTTTATGCACGGTTTACCCAGAATTCGCAATCACTGTTACCTTACCCTTTAAACGTTTTATCGGTCGATTAAATATTTCAAAAACGTCACAAGTAATTTATCAATAAAATTTGTAATTCCAGATAATACGTTTGTTTATCCTATAAAGCAAAGTTTGAAAAGATACTATTCCGTTATTCCTGAAAGTTACTCCTAACTTTTTTCCAAAGCTCACAAATTTACATTTTACACGATAACATCCATCATGAGAATTGAAAATATTGTGTTATTTTACCGAAATTAAGGACCAAGTCACTTAGAATCCCAAAACTTAAAGATTCGGTGAAAATTTATTTTTATTCTATACTAGTACTAAAATGTATAATTTTTTCCAAAATTATATTCTTCAAGATTAGGTTAAAATTAAAAACATATATATTTAACCTTGACAGAGTTTTGGAATAAATTAAAGAAAACTCGGACAAACAACCTTATTCACATTTCCGAATAACGTCAAACCAAGTATAGATAAAATGTAATGAAATTGCGGGTCCTATGTTAAGAAATTCGGTGGTTTCAATTTCCTTTAAAAAATTGATTCACAAAAACCGACACAAAGTGTATAGTCACACAGATTTCAAAATAACAATTCCCAGATTTTCATAATAATTTGTCATAGTTTCCCCCCCGAAATTTCACAACATTTGAATTTCAGCCAACAAAAAATTTAATGCATTTCCCGGTATCTTTCGTCATTCGAAACTTTGAATAATCTCCATATGAAGAAGAAAAGTGGACAATTGAAATTTCACGAACAAATTATTATGACTTAAACCTAAGAATTTATTATCTTTAAGTAGAAAAAAAATTAATATTTACCATAAAGATATAACCATCCTTCAACTCGACATGGATATTCAATTTTATTATAACGATTATAACTCATACTGAATCAACAAATCATTTATAAATCAATCACAATACAAAAATCGATCACTAAATAATATTTTTCACTCTCAAATCAATATATTCTAAATAACATTCATTAAAAACAATTGCAATGATGTTAAGTTTTAAGTGTGTTTATAACCTGTAAAAAGGTAAAACAAAAACACAACACACACTTTTGCTGATGAATCACTTACAAGAGAACATGATCACTGAAGTCATCACAAATAATTAATTAATTTGAATAAGGTTTTTTTTTTTATTATTATGTCATGTTTTTTATATGTAAAATAATATATAAAGGGAATTTTATATAAATAATATTAAGATTTGTTTTATAAAATGTATTAGTATGTTGCCCATACTATCAGTCCGTTCAACATGTTAACTCACAGCACACAGTTAACTAACATATAGATAGTAGACACCTCTTTAGGTACCCATACGAAGGTGATTCATGTGGAGTATAGTGTACTGTTTAGCTTATATCAAGTTAAGTACAATCTACAGTTATGTGTGATCTGTTTATAATATGTACTCTAGTGGTTTTATGTATGAAGTTAGTAAACGATAAATTCATATGGATCTTTAAAATTTTGTTTCAATTGGTACACATATCCTTAAACAAATGAGGGAGGGTGTGGTTATAAAAGAAGGATTAAATGCTTTGTTTTTACAAAATATCTCAAAAACTATCAGATTTATTGTAAATGTTGTCATAAAGAAAATTAAATTAAATCGAATTTGAATAAAAATGGTTTTATTCAAAACATTCTTTTGCGTAAGTTATTGGTTTCGAAGATATGAGAATGATTAATTGTTAACACATTTTACCGAAATGAGTAATAATTGCTACGAAAAGTATATTTGCGAAAAGCAAGTGTATTTGTTGGGATAAAATGAAATTTCAAGCTAGTTAATAAATATGGTGTAACTCATCTCACCCCACCTTTAAATTTTATTTCACAAACGTTTTTTATTAACGAAATTCGATTGAATTGCACACAAATCGAATGTAATTTCGAAGACTTGTTTATTTTTATATAAATATCTCCCAAGAGATTAAATTTCAAATTTTGCCCCAATTCCTAGAACAATTATTTGTATTTTATAAATACGTATTTCGACTACAAACATTCTTTGCGAATTTTTTAAAAACTTATTTGATTATATATTGGTTGCAAGTTTTGAAGTAATTTTTATAAATTTTTTAATTAATAAAAATAGCTGTAATCGTTTCCTAGGGATAAATTTTTTCGAGGAGATTATTAAGACATTATACTAAAAGAAGATATACAAATCCAAAAATAGAATTTTGTTAAGAAAATTTCAAGAGTTTTAATAAATGACATTTGATATTGATTCACGTAAAACCATATCAGACTTAGTAAAAAACAGATCTTAATAAATTTAAAAATATTTTTTAAAGCATGCGCGTATAATGATTATAATATGCCATTTCAAATAAAAACTTTTTGGATGAAAATAATTAAAATTTTTTTGTTTTATTTGAGAATATTATACAACCTAAGATTGCACATCGTACTACGCCAGACAATCTTCTAGACTTTTTCATTAGTCATTTTTAATTAATTAAGTGTTTTATTTGTTTTTGAGCACTTAAGACACCCCTGTGCATATAACGATATTATTTATTTAGTTAGATAAAAGATTACAAACAGAATCCACGTTCAATAGAATTTACTTTTAAAAATAATGTCAGGGCCACTAGAATTTATTTACATTGGTATCATATACGTAAATTATTTTAATATTAAAAATATTATTACTTACTTTTTTCTGTATTTCCATTACGGAACTCTGGACAGGAAATTTGAAAGGTTAAGGAATAATTATTTTTTGCTTAATTGATGATGTATCTTCTTTTTTCCCTTGAAATAAGTTTAATCTGTTATAGAATAATAAAATTTTTTGCTGACATTATAAAAAAACTTATCAGTTTATTCAGCGCTTTTTTTAATTAGTGAGTTCGATTATTACACGATTCAGAAAAGTAATACATACTTTGCGACATATTCGATCGTGGAATCAAAAATTTGACTCCACTGAAATTGATTTCGATGGGAATCACGATGTTGGATTCTAAGGAACAAACACAGATCTGACAAGGTCTCCTTTTGGGGAAAATATTTTTTTTTCTCGTTGCTGCACTGATATCGAAATTTCTGAATGACAACAATAGGTAATTGAATTTGACCGCATGCGTGTACTACCACTTAGGCGTGTTTGACCTTTGTGCCCTCCTTGAACACGATACATTCACTGAAAGCAAAGGTTCAGTTGTAAGCAATTAAAACTTTAAGATCTTTTCAAAGCCACTAGACCCCCAATCTTGGATCTAAACATTCTACACCTAATTCTATATCATCTATGGGATCAACGGAAATTTCCCAATCATAGAGATCGAAGCCTGCACTTGAATGATCTATCTGTGGTTATGCACAGCTTGGCTTGTCGCTTCTACCATATTCCATGAGTCAAAAGGACTTGTCACTATCTGATTTGGTAGATAACTGAGTATGTTAATATGAAAATGACAGACGAAAAGGGCTTTGAGATAGTCTATCCGATAGCATTGTCGATAGATTTGTCAAAAGTTGATGTATTCAAAAAAGCTCGATCAACTTTTTTACAATGCGGTTTGAACGCTCTTCCTTGTCCTTTAAATACAGTTTGGCAGGAACTAATCTAGTTGACATCGAATGTTTTGTACAGAACTGTGTTTCTGATTCTAAATTTGAATATACAGTAAACGATGCCCAATCTTCACGATTATATGAAAATAGGATGATAACACAAAACACACGATCATAAAATAAATCTAAAGTTTTATTAAGCGCCAAGCAGCGTAACTCTGAGCACTATATTTATATAAGTTTTGTATTCCTCATATTAGGAAAAAAAGAATGAAAACAATTGACAAAAAAACAACCACAACAAAATAAAAATCTAAATCATAATAATCTGAAGCAAGAGTTTCATATTTTTTTTCTTTTTCTTAAAATATTATTTATTACGTACAAAACATTCTCGAGTGTTTTGTATCAACACTTCCACAAACAGAACACAATCACTTCCATAATCATCATTTCATCACATCACATCATCACAAGAAAAACGAAACCAATGTAGTCGTCAGTTTAGTTGTCGGTCCAATTTAGAATTATACTCGAAAAAAAAAACAAAACAATTTCGCTGCAAAAATTTTAATTATTTTCATCTGCTTCAACGACTTTTTATAATACCAAGTGAAAATAACAACTCTGAGTTTAATACTCTGTATATTCGGAGTTACCAGGCCAGGAAACTTTTTATTTTACTTCTATACATACATAGATGTATAGAAATATGATTGACAGCAGTGTATATTTAAAGATGCTGTTTACAATCAAGATTGTGGTAAAGTTTATGACAAAAAAAGTTTCAAACAAAAGTTATCTTTAAGGTATTTTTTGCCTTTAAGGTTGACCGGATAGTACCCAGCAAATCATAATAAACAGAAACACTTTTTTAAACAGAAATTAAAAATTTTAATCTGTAAATTAATGATTTAAATTTAGATAGCATTTAACATCACTAGTAATCGAATTTATGTAATTATTTAATTACTAAAAATAATAAATAATCATCTTTTGACTCTATTCAAGTATGGCGGAAGAAAATTTTCGTTAATTTTTTATCTTTTTAATTAAGATATTTACAAAACTCTTCGTCAGACTATTTTTCTTTTAAATTTTAATGTAATGTACGAGATTTAATTTATAAAAGTAGAAGTTTTTTACTTTTTAATCTATAGAAGGTGGAGCAACATTAGCGAAAATGTATGCGTTCATTCAATATTTGCTATTCACAACATGTTACTCCAATTTTTAATGATTAATTATATGAAAACCCTTCGTCAGATGTTTTCAAAAAATCATTTTACACGGATGATTGTGTCCGATCAACCTTAAACTTTTCTTTTATCTCTAACGTTTTTAAAGGTAGAGATTTTCCTCCATTTACTTATGAACTTAATGTCACTTTTTAGCTTTAGAACACACCCACAAAATTTCAGCCCAATATCTCTTTTCGTTTTTGGTCTAGCATATTGGCACAGATAGACGGACGGACATACGAAAATGGACTAATTATGTCATTTTATGAACCGTTACACTTGTCGGGACTAAACTTATACATATTATATATATATATATATATATATATACAGAGTGTAACAAGACTTATCATTTTTTCACCCAATTACGCCAGCTATGTTGTAAAAATTTGTATTCGTTACTCTAAATAACTCATTTTCTAGAGAAAAATTTTGCGGATCAAAAATTGGTGAGAAATTTTCAACTTCTACAGAGATATTTTTGGAAAGGAAATTTTAAAATAAACACTCAGTTTGTTTTCACATATCTTTATTTCTAGAAACGACGAAGGGGAAGGTATCGTGTTTAAAATTTTGGAATCCATGTTTGTGGTTAAAATGTAGATTTAAATCGGCTAACAAATCAATTTTTTCCGCCACCTCCATCCCTTAAATTGTACTTCGAAAACGCTAAAAGGTAGGAAGAAAAACTTTAAATTATGAAACAATAACAACCTTTATTCGAAACAAAGAAAACTTTAGGTTACTTATAAAAACACTAACAAAACCGAATGAATTCGGTAGAAATTGAATGTAAAAGTCTATCTAGAATCGGTTACAATCGATTTTTGCCGAATCCATTTGAGCTTTGAAAACGTGTTTCAGGCAAAACTTGTTAGTATTTTTATAAGGAACAATTTTATAATTTAAAGTTTTTCTTCGATGACAAAACCGTTTAAAAAATAAAATTTCGGGGTTAGAGAAGGGGATTAATAATTAGATTCATTAATTAGAATTGAATCTATATTTTAGCTTAAGAACACATGCCCATAACTTTTTGGATACGATATCTCCTGTCGTTTTAGAGATCGAATACCTGGTGGACCAAGCTTAACTCTCTCTCTGTGCCATCTTATTTTTAGCCAGGTTCTAAACCAATTAAACAAAATTCAATTAATAACCAACAGATGGATTTAATAAAAGTACGTAATAAACACTTGAAAATAGATTTTCCCGAGGATGAGAGATTTTGAGGGTGGTTTTCATCAAAATCATTAGGACCGTTTTTCGAGAAATTTGGTAAAATGACATTTTATGCATTTTTCTAGGAATGCATAGAAGAAGTTCTTCCAGAAACAAAATGATGATTTGTACGTCATTATTTCAATATGGCGGCGTTCATAAAACTAATCTTCGGTCATTTTTCGAATATGGTGTGGGATGGTATAATTGGGTCGTTTTACTTTTCAAGTATTATAAAGGAAGCAGATTATCGAATTAAAATTGAAATTTTTAGCGAAAGTGTCTTTACACAATGGACCGTATGGACTAACGAGAAAACAAAAAAAAGAAAAAAACAAAAAAAAAAACCTAAAAAAATATCACAATTAAATGTTCCCTGTTCCCGATGTAAAAAATGAAAAATTATTTGATGGTCCAAAATTTAATGGTGTCTTTGGACTATTACAAGCGTATAAAAAGTCATCGGATGATGGTGATGTCCTATGTAAGTTGGGTTCAGATGCTGAACGATGTATTTTTGGTAGATTGCGTATTAGACCCTCCAATGAGACTAATATTTGTCGGAATAATGGACGATCATCACGATTAAATTTTATACAATCTTCAACTAAACGTTTTAATGCTTTCGGTGCATCCGATCGCATTTTATCCAGATCGGGTCGTAAATAACCGCGTCCAACCATAAACAGTATTTGATCTTTGTTATTAATATTCGTGTATGGTAATTGGCCAGTTAGCAGCTCATATTGGACCATACCAAATGCGTAGACATCCGATTGAAAACTGTACGGGTTACCAATTGACATACGTATCACTTCTGGTGCCATCCATAAAATTGATCCGGATGGTTGATGCGAAGCTGTAGATTCAGACCAACCGGTTTTCGCTGTTGCCAGACCAAAATCACCTATTTTGACGGTCATATCGTCATGTAAAAATATATTGTTGGATTTTAAATCACGATGTATGATACTTTTCGCATGTAAATAATCCATACCTAAAAAAAGGAATACACTTCAGTTTAAATCCAAAATTAGATAAATCTTCTTCTATTCTGAATGATAATTCAGATCATTCGTATGGAAAATGAGCTTGAAAGGTTAAAATAAAGGTGAGTAAATCTACTGGACACAGTTAGCTATAATATAAAGTTTCGTAAAAGCTTACCTTGAGCGATTTGCCTAGCGATTTCAATGACCATCAACAACTCAAACTTATTCTCATAGACATGCAAATGTTTGTACAAACTGGAACTTTCGCACCATTGTGTGACAATCGCCAGTTCCGGCTTACTCACACATCCCATAAATAGTAAAATATTGACATGTCGCGTCTTTCGTAGCACACTCACTTCATTCTTGAACGCTTGTAATTGAGCTTGTGTAGGATTCTTAACATTCAGTGTCTTCACGGCGACGGGACCATGCCAATGTGCTTTGTATACCGTTCCAAACGATCCAGAACCAATACGTGGACCTAATAGAATCTCATCGGCTGGTATTTCCCAATCTTCAATACTTTCACGAGGGCCCAGCAACGGTTTACTCTCATCGGCACTGCGTGCACGAGGCCGTCGTGTTTTGTTTGATGATTTCGGTGATTGATTTGAGCTCCGTGTATGCTGTGGTAATGTTTCATCGCTTGTTTTACGTGAACTATTTCCACTGCCATGTTTACTGGATCCTCCGGCCGGTGTGTGTCCTCCCGGTGTTGTGTAGTCACCACCTTCAGCAGTACTGGCACCTTGATAGCGTGATGATGAAGTTGCGGCACGTTCATCTTTGTTACTTGGATTTCTAGCTAAATTTACGCACACATTTGGTGCGGAACTCGATCGATCGCCGTGTGCCAAACTACGTGGATGTCGAACAGGTCGATTTGATACTGGCACATGTAAACTATTCGGTGATGGTTGTTCGGCTAATAATGCTTGATAATATCGATCCACTAAATGATCCTAAACAAATTAAATACGTTAAATTATAAAGTTTTCTCAAAAGTGCATTAATAAAATTATTTTATTGATTAATTTTTTTAATAATGCAATAATTAAATTTTTGGAATTATCAATTTTTAGAAAATCGCAAGACATGCACCCCCATAAAACAAAGATCCCACCCCTTAAATTTCACTTTCCTGTAGTTTCCTTAATTAATTAACGGTGCGTCTAATAAAAAAATTTCTTAGGACTTTTCTTTCCAAAATTGTATCCTCTACCTAATCTCTTATGGAACTCGACTTCTTACGGGCTATCCTGTAGATATTAAATAGGAAAATTTACCTGATGACATAATGCCGGAACACCACTAAAGCATCGTTGATGAAAACGATATCCACATGTACGACAGTAAAATCCTTGGAACAATAATCGTCGACAACATTCACAGAAGGCTAACGAGAAGAATGTCTTTCGCACAAAATTATGTGATATACTTGTAGCAACTGGGAACCGATCTAAAATTTTCACCGTAATCTCACAACAATCTAACGTTGAGATATCGATATCCCACGGTATTCGTAGGCCACAATCACTTTCGTCACCCCGATAAACACTACACATTTGCCATGTTAAATTACGTAATTTCATTGGTTTGGCTAATGCCTTCTTCAGGGTCATACCGGCTCGCACTTGGACCATGGTACGCTGTTGATTTGGTAGATGTGCCCGTAAAAATAACTTTTGAGAGCCACTCATATCCATTTCATTGGTTGATGTTGTATCACTGGCACCCTTCGAACAAAAACAGAAAATACAGTTGAACATGAATTCAGAGAATTTGAACGCCATGACTTTTCGCCCGATTCATGGGATACTTAATACTTTGATAATTATGAGATTATTTATGTCAATTTTGAACCAATGCAGCAGCATTGCCATCAAATTCTCAGAAGCTATTCAAGCAATAAAATTCGGTTTAGTACGATTTATTACGTATTTTTAGCCTGAATTGATTCCACTATCGATATTTATGTAGTGTAATTAATTCAGGCTAAAAATACGTAATAAATCGTACTAAACAGAATTTTATTGGTTGATTAGCTTCTGAGAATTGATGGTAATGCTGCTGCATATTGGTTCAAAATTGACATAAATATTCCCATAATTATCAAAGTTTTAAGTATCTCAGGGGGAATAGTCACGGCGGAATTTGAAATGTTTTTCCTAGATCATCTTTCAACAGTCATTTTTGGTGAAATTGCAGTTTAGCGACTTTTGCCAAAACAAGTTATACAAATTTTTTGATTCGAAAAGGGGATATATTTGGGTCTTCGGATCAATAAAAACCGAGGGGGAGTGCGACATTTTCGATTGTTTATATTTACAAAAAAAAGGTGAAAAACTGTGCAAAAAAGGTCGATCAAAAGTATCACTTAGTTCTTAGATTTTCGGGGGTTTTGAATTGTTTCTAGGTCTTGATATCATCCTTTCACGCGAGATATTCGGTAATTGTGCTATTCAAATTATCATGTAATTTTGGGAGGAAATTCAATATTAATTCGGTGCTTTTATAATATTTCCCACGTACGATGATGATTAGATAGATAGATTGTAGAGGCTAATTATAAGGTCCATTGTGATGCCTAAGATTGTGAGTGGAGTGAAAGGAATTTGTGAGTAGACTAGGAATTGGTAGGATTTGCGGCTGTAGCCGACTATGATAGGAACTATGCCGATATTCATCTGGAGTTCGTGAAGGAAATTACAGAAAACCTTCTCAAGCATAGCCGGTTACTTCGTTCTTGTTCATACGCCAACAGTTTAGTCAATTAATTGTATAATTTTATAATTGACAAACTGCCGATGTCGGGATTCGAACCCATAACATCCCAGTTTCCAAGTATGCATAATGCGCAGACATAACGCCTTAGACCGCTCGGCTACTTGGACTGGTACGATGATGATTACTCATAATCGAACAATTTGTCATAATATTACGAAAATCAACTTGTTGAAACTTGTTTTCGTAAACAAAAAAACTTGACGACAATAATTTCCAAGAAATTAAAATTCAATGACATTTGTGACATAAAGAAAACGACGCTAGTCTTCTAGAATTTGTCTTACGTAACCTAAATGGAATTTGGACAAACATTGTATTGTTGACGGTTAAGTATACACAAATAAATATATGAATTTCCAAGAAGTTGTTTTCGTAATATCTACGAGTACAAACTGTTCACCCGAATTAGTTTTTTTCCCGTATAATTGCTCAAAATTAAAATGTTTTTTCCTGATATTCTTTCCAAGGAAAACTAATCAATATATTGTTATTTTTTTGTGGTACACATGGCCACAAAATTAGCGTTCTTTTATACAAATTTTCTAATTTAATTTGTGCGCCTTATTTGCTTGGTTTTTGAAAAACTGATTCGAATAAAAGTCGGGTTCTTTTTTCAAAATTTGATAGTTAATTTTATCAAAATATAAAATAAAAATCGAACTATAAAATTTTTAAAAAAAGAACCGACTTTTATCAGAATTTTTTTTCCAAAAACCAAATGAATAAGGCTCACAAATTAAATTACAAAATTTGGATAAAAGAACGCTAATTTTGCGGCCATGTGTACCAAGAAACAAACAATATATTGATAAGTTTTCGTTAGAAAGGATAAATATTTTAATTATGAGCAATTTTAACTTAACAGTTTGTACTCGTAGATATTACAAAAACAACTTCTTAGAAATTGTTTTCGTAAATTTATTGTTTACGCAAACAAGTTTCAACAAGTTTATTTTCGTCATATTATGACAAAAATGGTTCGATTATGAGTAATAATCAACATACGTGGGAAATATTAAAAATCCATCCAATAAATATTGAATTTCCTCCCAATTATATGATAATTTGAATATCACAATTACCGAATATCTCCCGTGAAAGAATGATATCGAAGACCTAGAAACAAATCAAACCCCCCGAATATCTAAGCACCAATTGGATACTTATCGAATGAACTCGAATAACTGTTGCAAGATGATTGAGAAAATGTATATCCAATAAAACCAAAACAAAAAGTATACCTTTGCTTCCAAATCCAGTAAACGTGTTTCCGCACTAATTCTTCTCTTTTTCCGTCGACTAATTCGATCCATTAATTTCTGTTCCTTGATTTTCAACTCATGTAGCTTATCCGTTAGATCACGGTACTCCTCCAGATACATGGTCGGTGGATTTTGTTCGCCAGCAAAGCGATCATTTATTGCATCTACATTTTCACGCGTTAACGATATTATCGTTCGAATATTTTTTAATTCACCTTCAAGTGGATTCTCATCGTCACTGTTATCCACCGATGACATACTTGAACTACTCGAACTTGTTGGTAACGATAATGTTGGAATAATGCCATTTATTTTTCGGGATGTGTTTGTTGTTATGTCAAAATCCAATAACACTGCCATTTTTTTTTTGCACAACACAAAAACAGGGCAGGCCACAACAAGCAAGAAAGACTACATACAACAAAAATTTGTTGTTCAGTCAAAAACACAGACACTGATTACTGCTGTCGCTGTCTACTAGTGTCTGTGTGAAACTGAACTGACTCTGAATGTGTGCGGTAGACGGACTCGGCACTTGTCTACACTCATTCGATACATGGAGGTCTGTCTGTCTTCGTCATGTTTTTATTTGTTCGTATAGCTTTCAATTTGAGTTTATTCTTGTTTTCATCTCGAATTAAACCGATCATCGACCGAATTCAACGTCAATATTTTTTTTATCGTAAATTCAAAAACTTTAGAATTTTTTAAAATCTGCTAAAGAAATACTTGAAATTTTTTTACAATAAAACATGATGCTACTTTGTCCTTTTTAATTATCACTTTCTAATAAATTCACTTTAAAACACATCAGAAAATCGATCAAGCCCTGAGATAAGCTCATGTAATTGATGGTTCTGTATTTACCTGTAAATCTACATCAAAATAACTTATATGATTGAGAATATTAAATTTTGAATAAAAAGTGAAAATAACTAACTGAAATAATTGCTCAAATACTCTGTAGCACATTATGAATGGTCGCCCAGACAGCATCCAAATCATTAAGAACTCCAATCTCCAAATTAAGAACTCTTTCTTAAAGAGTTCTTTTTTGATGTACAAATCATAAACAAGAACTCTTTAGGTATTCATCAAGAGTTCATCTTGCAATCTGGGCAAGTCAGTCCTTAGTAAGCTAAATGAGTCAATCAGTCTAAAATTTCACTTCGGAGCGTCTAAATTCATATGTATGGACCGATTTTGGCCATTCACAAACTTGAAAACACTCTAAGCTCTAGAATATACACACAAAAGTTGAGCTTCCGTTTTCGAGTTATCATGTTGACGGGCATATAGATATTGATTTTAAAAACTTTCAAGTTCTATTATTCATTTTGTTAAGTTCGGTCAGGTTACCAAGATAGTTCTAGCTCGACGTACAGATCTCTAACTTCCCTAATTCAATAGATTTGTCTGTGTCTTTAATATTTGCATTCGTTCGTAACTTTCAATTTGAGTTTATTCTTGTTTCCATTGAATTAAACCGTTCATCGACCGAATCTTACGTCAATATTTTAACCGTAAATTATGACACTTGGATTAAATTAATTCCTAGAAATTTCTACAATAAAATATGTATCTTTGACCTTTCTCATTTTAAAAGCTAAATAGAAATTCGTTTTGAATAGAAAATCGATCAAGTGTGAACTAAACGAATGCAGTTAATGGTTTTACCGTAAAACTGATAATACTATAACTCATTCCAATTAGGTATACTTCGAGATAACTTTTCGACTTTAACTTAATTAAAGATATGTTACAAATATCTCGCAAACTATGAGAATTTTTCCAAACAATTTTATCCAAAAAGGGTAAATTTAAATCATACTTACCTCAAATTATTTAACTTTCACTCCCGAGTTAGCGCAATAATTAAAACTTCCAATAACATCACTTTAAAACTTACCTCCATTTTCAAAGATCCACGATAAATGGGAAATATTTCGTATTAATTCTGGGAATATTGGAAAAGTTTATACAAACGTATTTCAGAAAAAATTGATTCCTGTTGATTCCATTAATTGAAACATTGTTTTTCTTCGCCCGAAAAAGGTCCACAAAGTCTTGAGATCATTTGTTTTCAATTCTTTATGAACTTGTTCTGAGAATTTAGATAATGATCTCAAATAATTTTGGAGGCCAGTAGACTCTCGTCGGATACAAGGAAGCTGTCAAAAAATATACAGCTTATGATAATCGCGATTTATCTAACGGGGCAGCGTCAATCCAACAGGAACTTGTAACGCTACAGTCTGATAGTTCGGAACATTGTGCAATCTAGCACTCACTCCGCGAAACATTGCCTCGCTCAGTAGAACCGCCAAAGTTTGTCGTACAAAAACTAACGTTTTAAACAAATTTTTAACGGTATACTAACGGTATAATACTGAGGGAGGCAAAGCTTCGTCGAGTGAGCGCTAGATTCCTGTTGCTTCGTAGCTTGGCGCAAGTGTACCCCACTAGTAATGACATCTAGATTCCACCTCTCTAGACTACGATTTTATCGTGACGCCGGATTATTTGATCGATTAGTGCACTTCCAGACTACAGAGAGTCTATTGGACTGATTATTTGAGATCACTAAGGAAGTTGAGATTTCTAAAAATACACATATCAAAAAATATACAAGCTGTTCGAAAATATTGAACAGTTACTGCCAAAGAATATTATACAATTACATAAAGAATAGAAACGAGCGTATGTTGGGTAGTCAGTTCCAACGTCGGACTAGGTCTAAGGGGCCCGACTGGCATTCTGATCAAGGGCCCGTCATTCTCTTAGGATCGAGGTAGACGAGACTATTAGGTCAAGCAACAAACCAAATGTTAAAAATAATCAATGTCCAGAAGAACTTTATTCTCTGGTAAAAAATTGCAATGAGATCAGATTGGGCCTTAATTGAACCTGTTTAAAAAAAATTCAACACGATCTCTTGACCCAAGTAAACACTAACATTCAGATTTTCTCATTCTAATTAGCTCTTATGGTTATTCACGTTAATATTCTTTGGTTGTCACTTTTTCCGTAACATTCACCTCAGTGTCAATTAATTACGAACACCCTGTATATATACAGTTGAAACCGGCTATATCGACATCGTTACAACGACGAATCGGTTATTACGACTAAATGGCAAGATCCCGGCCGAATCCCCATATAAACACTTATGTAAACATACCGCCTATAATAACATCGGATAAAGCGAAGAACCTTTATTGAAATTTATCGGCTATAACGACCAGCCGTCATATTTTTTCAGTAAGTAAGGATTATTTTGTCTTATTATTAGCTACGCACTTCTTCCCATCCCACCCGCGCCTCTTGCGCGTTCTGTGCCATTTCAACTATCGGATATAGCGTCCTTAATTATGTGGTCCCTTCAATGTCGTTATATCCGGTTTCGACTGTATATTGCTTATAACAACTATCGGATATAGCGTCCAAGTTATGTGGTCCCTTCAATGTCGTTATATTCGGTTTTCGACTGTATACCAATATTGAACAATATAAGTGTCTAACATTTCTATAAAAATGGTGTCTAAACAATCATATTGTGTAAATTACCGTTTTATTTGTTTCAGTTTTCATTTTGTTTTTTTTTTATTCAAAAATCACGACCACCTCTTTAAAGCATATTTTATTTTGTATACTAGAATTGTTGTTTTTTTTTGTTTGTTTTCATTTTTTTTTAATAATACTTGCAACTCATAATTTATTTACAAATTAACATTTTTACAATCTTATTAAATTCTTAAAAGTTCTTTTTTTTTTTAAATTATTAATATGTATATATATAAATTTATTTCTATACCGGGTGTTTAATGTGATACAGTTAAATCCTTTATTAAATGTTATAGAGGGGGAATGTCTGGAAGACTTATTCACACAAAGACCCTCATAAGTTCTCATCACTTTTACTATTTGAACAGAGAAATAGATTTAAAAAAAAACATTACAAAATGATTTAGCTGTATCATTATTTGTGAATCACACGGTATATTTTTATTTTATGTATTATTTATATAGAGTAAATTCCAGCGAAAATGAACCTTCAAAAAGTACATTTAAATCTTATAATTAATTTCACGTTTAAGGAGGTTACCTACCTAAATTGCGCAGAGTACAGTAGGCAGTCGGTATAACGGCATTTATATTACCAACTTTGAAAAGGGTGTGCATATTTACAAGTACAACTGTCACATTTAGAAACAGATATTAATATTTATTTAAATAATGTTTATTTGTTTGGTATAAATTCGTTAAGAGTTCATCCATTATTTAGTTCTAACTTGATATACAGCAATTTAATCCTAACTTGTGCAACATTGCGAGACATTTTTGATAGTAGGAATAAAATTTGTGATATTTATGTAGTAAATTTCTCGAAAACTGCCGAGTAAATTTGTTTTGAAACTTACAGGGAAAATACTTGGCGAACAACATGGCGAATGAAATTTATAAGTTTTTGATGTGAAACATCTAATGCGGCGGATTAGACTGGCTGTTGGCCTGGCAACGCGTCCAGGTGTCCACGTCCTCGTTCAACAAGTTGTTCATAGGTGATATTACACATAACAAATCAGTTTTTAAAAGTTGCTCATAGATGCCAGTACATATACAGGTTCAAAAACTCATTAATAGGTGGCAATACGTACAACAAATCATTTCGATGTTTCTCGTCGGCTCAATTAAAAAAAAAAGAATTAATCTGTGATCATTAAAATTTATTATAGAACGCATCTAAAACGGCTTTACCAATCTTCGCCATGTCTTACAGATTTCTGACCATTTTCGCTTAAGTAGTTAACCTCTTCAAATGGATAAATGTCAAAAAAGGATACATACTATTTGAGTTGAATCCAATCAATTTTCGATAAGATCGAATTGGATTCGGCTCGAATCTATGGTAAACATGTGACGATATTACTTTAACCTATAAGTCTTGTATTTCTTTAAGCTTTCCACTAACGAAAGGCGTGTGTAGAAGGTTCATTCTTGCTAGAATCGACTCTATTTAATATACGTTATATATTTTTTGTTTTAGTTTTAAAAATTTATTATATATATTATTATATATATATTTGTTTGTTTAAATGAATATCCAAAAAATTGTTTTGATCCAAAAAATTTGATTTTAAAACACGTTATAAATATGGCTGCTAGTCTTTCATATATATATATAGAAATATATGTAAAGATGTTCCAAAAGTAGACCTTGACCAATAGTCTATCAAGGAAAAACATACAAATATTGTATTTATCTTGATGAGGCAACTTTTGGAACAATCTCTGTAAATGTACAGTCCCATTCATAAAAATTGAACCACCAGTAAGTCATATTTTAAGCTCGTATATATTACTAAATAAATGTATATTTCATACAATAACGCTTAGAATGTTTCAACTGGTTTAATTTTTATGAACGGGAGTGTATGTACCTTCTTAATCAAAAGGATTAATGTATTATTTTCTTATTGTTAAAAATATTATGGAATACGTATTTTGTTACATCTTGTAATAATATTTTTTTAGTTTTTAGTAGAGATCACACGGCAAAAACTAAATTTTTCATTTTCACTAACTAAATTCGTGAGCAGAATAAAATAATAATATTAATCATTCGATTCAGTTTTTTTTCTTCGTGTAACGAATACGATTTTTCTTCGGTCATATTGATTTTTGATCTTTAAAACCATGAAGCATAGATAATAGGAGATTGAACGACATAGGCAATTCGTCTGTTTTTTCGTCCTCAAAATCGTGTAGAGATCATAGTTATTATTTTCGCCACTAGTGGCAGTGCGAATATACCCGTACGGAATTATTATTATTATTACATATTAAAATCAACGGTTATCGCATCTTACAAATAAAAATTGTAAGTATAAAAATTGTTTAATTTTATAAATGTGAAAAAATGGGACGATGTTGTACAGGGAAAGCATAAATATACTGTTATATATCTATGAGTGGAAGGTTGTTTAAGATTAGGAATGCGTGTCTGCATTTACGAAAGGAATATGGTCTGTAATTACCGGTTGTCATCTTCTTTCTTTATCTAATATATGTTAGTATTGTAAACATATATTTGTAATTATTAATTGCAATTATCACTATGATTCTTCATCTTTTAATTGATTGCAGATTATTAAGAATTCTCTATTATTAATATTTATTTAATTATTACTTGATAATCGAAAACAATTTTTTATTATCTATAAAACTAAGACTTCTTATTAACTGAATGAAAGTGATTTCTTGGCGCCTACATTTAAATTCCGTACGGCACTGAGACCAGTGACCCCTACTGATAAAAGATAGTTACACCAATTCTTGACCGTTTTTTTAACATTACGTTCGCTCTCCTAATATATCTATTCTTCATGTTTAAAACCATTAGGCTAGTTGACACGTTTTTGAAATGGATCTGAAATTGTTTGTAATGTGTTAATAAATTGTCAAAAAACGCTGTCCGACTACGATGGTTTAAGTTGTGACATCACTGTCATAATAAACATCAACAAATGGCATCGTTGTTTTGCATATACCTTAAGTATATTATCTATGGTTATGATATGCAAAACAACGATGACATTTAGGGTGTATTCGTTTTAGACGCTTACACACTTTCAGCACGAACAAACGTTGTTTTTAGTGTTCATATTGACGCATTCTCTATCGAGGTAGGGTAGCTAAAACGTGAGCACCAAAACGAATACTGTATGAGCGTCTGTTTATTTTCTGTCACAGTGTACATACACAGTGTGTATGTTCCATTGCATTTTTTGAATGTTTTAAATCTTTTTTGTCTCTGAATAAACAAAAAAAAAAAATTCCATAACATACAAAAGCAATTCCAAAATTCAAATCTGTCATTATCGAATCGTATTCCATACAGGAGAAAAAAAACGCCTCAAACTTTCTATCGAAAATAAAAATGATTTGTTTTAAAACTAAAGACAAATAAAAATAAAATAAATACAAATAAAATAATATCATCTTAATTTTTCGTTTATTTTCCATTATTTTTCTCTAATACTGTTTGTTTTTAACCATGTAAATTCAGTCTATTTAATATCAGTTTGAATATTTTTTTGAAATCTATACCCAGTTCATGAAGAGAACGTTTCCTTATTTATATGTTATGATGAAATTATTTTTACATTATAAAGCCTAAGGTTTTAGTATAGAGGGGATGTATAATGTAGTCTCTTCATCAGGCGGGATTTAACTAATGTGGTGAAAAATTTACAGTCTTTTCGTTCGAATGGGATTTAGAAACCCTATTTACAAAATCTTTATAAACAGTCAAAATATTCAAACTTAAAAAATGATAAATGTTATTGTTTTTCCAATTTGGATTTGAGCAAATCAAAATGAATCCATTTTCCCCATTTTGTAAATGGTGGTACTCCATCGGTAACAATTTTGTAAATTAAAGTTTTTCTTCTCTATTACCCCCAGCGGCCAAATAAAATTTAAGGGAGAGTTTAAAATTCAATTTCCTCCAACAAATACACTTAATAGTTTGGAATCGGATATCTTTCGCCGTTTTGGAGGGAACCGTTTAAAGTTAGCCACTACCATGTCTCTCATGACCCCCCCCCCCTCCTTCCATCACTTTGGCAAAACATCCTATTTTAAAGAATAGGGTTTAATGAATTTGTGTATCAAGGCTATTAAGACGAGGCTGGAAAAAACACTACGAAACCACAGACAAGTTACCCAAAAAAACCCAATAATCTAATAACCTTGGAGTCAAAAGACGCAATGGATTTGATAGGCCGGTCTAGAAATCCTGGACGAACAAACCACACTCCGTTTTTTTTTACATATCGTTTTCAAACAAATCCAAAGATTGAGAACTTGTGTGGAAAATGAGTTCATATGGAAAAACACTTATAAATTTGTAAACGAGCAATGAAAAAAATAAATAATATAAAATGATTAAAGAAAAATAATGTTTGGTTATGTTTTTTGTTGTTTGAATAGTGACTAAAAAAAATAGTAAATAACTTAAAATTTATTAGGTGTCGTCCAAAAAATACGATACACACAATTTGGGGATGCATCTTCACAGTGGCTGTAGCATGGATACTACACAAGGATATCGAACTCCATGTAAACAAATAATTGACAAAAAAAAAGATGTCAGTAGTGTCGCATCTATACCGGAAACAATGGTGAGACTATAAGGCGCGAGTTTTAATTGAAAAACATTACACATTTATAGTATTAATAAAAATTATTTGCGCCAAAGTATTTTTTCAATAAAATACTTTTTTTAATAAATGATAAGTAATTTCAATTTTTTAATAAGGAATTAGTTGAAACAAATTGCATACTGCAAAATAATCACTACGAAATAAAATTGGTTACTTGCTTACTTCACTCCTATTTATTATACTATATTCACTTCGGTACGGATAAACAACTAGCGACGCTAGTGGCATAACAAGTAAATATTACTACTACCATTTCGTTGCCATATTTGGTCAATTCTCCAGTTTGAGTTCGGTATCCTTGTGTAGTATCCATGGGCTGTAGCTTGAACTCTATCTAAACTTTAACAATTGGTTTGATTTGTTTGTTCATCAGTAGAGATTAATAGTTAATTAATTAAACGTGCGATTAATTTTCATTATGTCTTACAGATTAATTTCTCCTTTTTTTTTTTGTTTGTTTAATAAATTTTATATAAATGCATTTTGTACTACAAATTTTTTGCTGGGAGGCGAAGATATGTTTTTTTTTTAAATTTTATGTTCATTAGAAAATATTTTTAAGGCAATTTTACATCTTCAAATCTATCCTTTTTTTACCGAATTCTGATGATACAACACAATTCAAAATATTTTATTCCAATCGTATTATAGAATTTCGTTTCCTATTGTAATTCCAGAATTCATTCGAGGCCAAATTTTGTACTTTAAAATTGAAAAAAACGAAATTTTTGTGTCCCCACGCAAAAAATATTTAATTGTTTTTGTAAACTACGCGTCTGGTGGGTTAGACGTAGAGCACTTGTTCGGAAGGCCAGAGTGGGTTCGATTCCCATCCAAAATTTGCATAATTTTCCATATCAAGAAATTTGTTACTTAAAAGACTGATACCATAAAAAAGAATGTGTTTTGTTTTTCGAGATTATCTTCCTCGTTGATCAGTTTTCGATCAAAACTCACGATAATCAAAGCATTAGAAGGAAAAATTCCCTGACTTTTAGGAAGTCGGCGTTTTGTTGTCCCAGATCGAAGAAGCTCCAAAATATTGTTGGAAAAAGAATTTCCGAACTCAAAAATCACAAACTCATTGACTTTTCCAGGTTGGTCGGCAATTTGGTTTTGTTTAAGTCTTAAACGGATGGATTTATTTTTTATATTGTGTCTTAATTTTCGAACTAATGCCTAGAAAGCAAAGTTGTAGAGGACAAAATCCTCCATATTTTGAATTCAAACCACATTGACTGAAGAAAACTGCTTGAGAATAAATAATCTTGGATTCTTCGTGTGCCAAAAAGGAAATTCTTCCACTATGCCTGGATTTTGATAGAAAAAAACTTCTTTTATTATTGGGGTTGTGTAGAAAAAATTCAGAACTGCTGGTCTTATGCCCATTCTACTCCCCCTAATATTTTGAATTTATGAATTCTAGAATTACAAATGGAAGAAACTGAAAATTTACAAGTATTTCTGGATGGAATATTTTCACCAGAAAATTTATATGAAATAAGAATTCTTTTCTGTGTAAAAACATTTCATTTATACATATTTTCGAAAAAAATAAAAATAAAATATAGGTTATGTACAAGAAAAATTTTAACGATAATAAAATTCAAATTTTGATATTATGGTCATTTAGTCAGAAATAAATGGGCTCATATTCAATATTTTCCACGTGGACAAGCCAAACTTTCATTTCTCACAATTTTGATTATTCTTGTAGTAAATGTTATTCACTATAAGTTTTATTTGTTTATAAATGAATTATTATACAGAGAGTTACAAAATTGAGGAGTTTTATGAAATGTAAGAAAATTAACATTTCAGGTCTGTTCAATTTTATTGAACGGGAGTGTACATAAATAGCTAATTTGTTTGTCTGATATTTTTAAATATCCTCATCGAATGAGTTTTTTTTTTAAATAGTAATTACGTACGTCATTAAATATCTCCGGGCTGATGAGATCAATCTCCTGATTTTCGGAAAACTTTGAGTTGGTAACCCTATCTAAAATTCAAATATGTCCTTAGGGAATAAATTTAAGTACTTGGTCCACTAGCCTATGCCAAAATTAAAATCTGTCAAAAGCGTTTAGTTTAAAATATTGCCAAAGACGTTTGACCCGTTTACTTCGTACAAATAGGAAAAACGTCTCAAACGTTGTCAATTAGCCCATTTGTCGTTCCAATCTCTGGGAACGTCACTATCAATCGATAATAGACAGATTTATAACTCGATCGAACCGCTATCTGACCTGATGATGACCCTATATCAAAATTTGAATTGAACATAATTTAATAAAATAAAAAATGAATTCATTGCGTTTGCGCCATAGTATTTGATACTATCCAACTCGAAATTAATTTTGAATTGACCATTATTATTGACCTAACGCGGGGGGATGGATGGTGTCTTGTCGTCAGATGTCGTCGAAGAACACTATTAATGCGCATATTCGTAAAACCCTCTCTATATAATACCACACTTTTGTTTCTCACTTTTTTTCATTTTGTTTATATTAATTATAAAATACTTATGCAAAATTTTGGTCAATATTTAGTTGTTTGTTTGGGGAAAATTTGGTAATTTAATATCACAAAACTTATTTAATATAAAAAAAAAATAAACAGAAAGAAATGTTCTTAAAATAACGCACATTTATCAAAAAAAATTTGTTGCCCTGCGCAGCTTTTATGTGAGGGATCATATGGTTTTGTTTAGGGAGAAATGTTTTGATCATAGATGTGAATACTACTAAAAAACCTAGATATAAACAGCTTGCTAGATAAATGCGCCCTTGAATATTTTATTTAGGATTCTACATAATTCAAGCAAACAAATTATGATTTAAGTTGAATATTTCCACAAATATTGGAACTCCAGTTCAACAATAATTTAGCCATCTAGGTATAGTAAAGAACATCTATGGTATCGGACATACTTCATTCATTGAAAATTGTCGTTTATTCGAATCCGCCACAGATTCGAAAGAGCTCCTTAGAATCTACGTTGAATCTTTTTTATTTCTCAACAGTAATTTGTAATCCTTTTATAGCACGGTAGTGCGTAAGGTCAAGTTTAAGATGGGCGTGGCCTTGCATACTGCCAATGACTATTACTACATGAAATATTAGGCCTCCTTGTATAACTTTTAAATAAAAAGAGCTGAGCTTTCGAATACAGATAAATATTTCTCGTACCGTGAGCCTCAAAAGTAACATTTAATTTTCAAAATTTTATAGTTGATTTGTGTCTTATTCATTCGGTTTTCGAAAAAAAATTCTTCGGATAAAAGCATTTTTCTAAAAACCTATTAGAAATATAGGTTATTGGAGTATCAGTATGTGATCATATTTCATAATATGTATTTCTATTGTTCATATTAATTACAATGAAATTTTAGTATAATTAATATACAACGGACGTCATTTATAATGTATACAGGGTGTCCCCCCGCAAGTCACTGACACAACTGAAGGTATGGATAGAAAATTGCGTACGCATAGGTAATTAATTAAAATAAGTAACCAATCAGAGACGCGCACTGGGTTACGACAGACACACTTACATACATTCCCTACTAACATACTTACAAACACTCACTCACACACGCTATTGGGTGCCTCTCTGATTGGTTACTTATTTTAATTAATAATTACCTATGCGTCTGATTAAAAAATGGTAAAGGACTTTTCGTCTCAGAATTCAATTTTCTATCCATACCTTCAGTTGTGTCCGTGACTAACGGGGGGGGGGGACACCTTGTATATATAGAGTGATTTTTAACAGATATTTGTGAATTAAATCCCACCAATGACGTATTATTCGAACAAAACCGAATGAATAAGACGCAAATCAACTAGAAAATTTTGAAAAATGCACCCAAATTTTGTGGCCCATTTGAACCAATACCGCGACAAAGTTTTTTTTCAACGAATGAAGTCGCAAAACTGAATGACTGAGAGTGAGGTGGGGTGGGGGAGATTGAAAGAAAAATAAAAATGATAAAGACTGTTTAAAACGGTTTTGTTTAAATTAATCATATTTTTGTTTTTAAATTTATTTGAATTTTTTTTTCTTTATACAAAAAAAAACAAAAAAAAGAATATTATATATTTTAAACAGTGCTTTTTTTTTTCTTCTGAAGATACAAAATGGCCTTTAAACTTTAAAATATATATTGTATATATATATAAAAGCAGGAGGGGAGAGTAGTTTTTTTCTTTTTGTTTTTTAAAACATCCATTTTAAAATAAAATCGTGTGGTTATTCTGTTTCTTGGAAATCTTAAAATAATCAAGAGTCTCGCGTAAACACGATATATTTTTCTTTTAAATTAAATAATACACATAATTTCTTCTTTTCTTTTTTTAAAATAAACATATGATGGGATGGTTTCTGAGATATCCGATTTGAAAAAAAATTCATTTTTTTTTTTACATTGCCACATAATTGGGTGGCAATAAATATCAATATATACATAATTTTTGAAAGGGGGGTGTAACAAGGCACATATTAACACCTCGAGTCATTTTTTTCTTCTTCTTCAAACTCGGATATCCCCACGAAATTTACATCCCAAAAATAACTAGGTAAAATATGTTTTTTTTTTTAAACAGTCCAAATGTGGATGAATATGCTCACGAAATAATTAAACTAGGAGATGGAGTCTGTAGTCTGGTCGATAACAACAATATTTACGCACTAAATTTCTCACTTTTTATATAAAAAAAAACACATCGATTCGACCATTTTTTTTTGTTTGTTTAAATATATGGGGTGTTCAAATATCTGAGCCACTTTTAATATTCAGGATTCAAAGATCTATTACCATGCATGGTAACAGGTCGACTTCGGTTCAGCCGGGATTCGAACACGTTGATTTGACCGTTATTATTTTAAATTAATCCCCACTCTTACAGTTTTGCAAATTGTTCTTAAAAAAGTATTGTAAGCTTTTTCTCACAATTTTATTACTCGGAAGATAAATGATTCGAAGATAAACAAATTGATTCGTGAAGCTTATCATCCGTGGTGTAATGGTTAACACGTTAGTGAAATCCACAGGTGCAGGATTCTGCCTGGACCTCAAGTATTGAAAATATTAGGAATGGAATCTGATATTTTCAATACAAAGCATTAAGATGGAGCGGTAGTTAATCAACGGGGTAATATGAGTCGCTATTTTGCCTCCAACCTAACAAAATGACGATAAGCTGGAATAACCCTCGAGATCGAAATATCGATTTTTTTTTCGATATTAAAACTACCGCAATTTTATATGTCTCTTGTCTGACGACAAAATAGCAATAAATTGAAGGTTGAATACTTCAATTTCTGAAGTTTAAAAGTGATTCATTATCGGTTTTCAAGATTAATTTTCCCCTCTTATCGTTTTCCCTAATTTAGAACTAGAGTTTTGTTTTTCTAATTTGGAAAAATAAAATCTGCCGCCATTTTTTCTGCAGTTTGATATAATGGTGGCCGAATTTGGCCACTAAAATTATTCCTACTATTCGTGCATTAAAGACTAATAAAAAGTGCCGAAGATTGAGGCTAATATCTGTCGCCAATTTGTAGGAAACAAAACGCCAGTAAACTGTAGATAAAATGGCGGCCAATATCATGGCAATTTGTCATTAACATTGAACACGAATAAATAGAAAAGTATATCACCATTTTGTCTCCTATAATATAAATGGGATACAAAATTTTACAATTAATTTGGTTTACGAAAAACTGTTTAGAACAAAAGTTGTGATTATTCGACTGCAAGAATTTGTAAAAAGCCTCGTTAAAAATAATTTAAATACCTTCGAATTTTCGAATTTAAAAGTACACTTTCAGATATTTGAACACCCTTTACTAAAACCATAAATACAGGAAAAACTAAAATGAAATGTCGCCGATGTATGATGAATGAACCGATCGATGTCTCTCATCGCACATTGAATCGAAAATTCTCTCTACTTCGAAAAAGAAAATTAATGGTTTTTGTGTTTCAGAAAAAATTATACACAATGAGAAATAATTAATGAATATTAAGAATAAAAAATAATATATTTTGATATAAATTAATTAAATGATGACACGTTTGTTTCTTTTTTTTTTTTTAATGTGTGTGTATTATGTGATACGATCTCAGAAACGGATCCATTAGACGGACTTAGATGGGGGGGGGGGGAGTGTGCCTATCATAATCCCCTCACTCACATAAACGCATTTCACGAAAACAAATTATACTAATTGAAATTTAGTTGCAATTATCGATTGCAAGATTAAAAATTAATGGGATCATCAATAAGATCTCGCCCACCCTCCACCCACTCTGTCGTCAATCCAATGGATCCGTATCTGATTTATCTTATGTGGACAACTATAGTAGCCTTGTTTTTTTTGTCGTTCTTACTCGGTAGTAAATAATATTATGCCAAAGAAAAATAATAATAAATAAAATGCAATTACACTTGTTTTGTTTTTTTTCTTCAATTTTTATATAACAATTAATTTTATTTAATTATCAATTTTAATTTAGGGGATGATTTATATTCCGAGGGAGCAAGGAGGATGGGAGGATGGATGATGACTTAAAGAAGGGGGGGAATAACCCTAAATAAATTATTTAACATCGTTATTTATTATTATCATTAACAAAAAAAAAATCATTATGGAAGTTAATTAGCGAGGGGGGGGGGGCGCGCGGCGAGTCCAATTTGTGTGAAATTCAGGGCAACAATCAACAAAAAATTATGACGAAGCAAAGAATACGAAACCTTTTATATCTCTTGGCTGTGTTTTTATATTTATCTTCTCTGTGTGTTACTTTTTTTTTGTGGAAAATTGCTACGAAAAATTCCTAATTTTATTTTAAAACTATTTTATTTAGTAGTAGAGTTTAGAGTAGATAGTTTGAAGATATTCAATGCTTTTTTTTTATTTAGGGGGATGATATACAGGGGGGGGGGGTGTAGAAGAGAGATGGAAAGTGGATGGACGGGGGGAAAAGATTTGATCATGTAACATATATGTATCTGCTATAAGGTTTTGCTCGGCTACCACATGTGGTGTACAATCTGATTTGTTTTAAATAAAATTAAGCCCATTTTTCTGTCCAATTACTTCCGAGTTTAAATCAAGGCTGTAGTAAGTAAATAAGCTGCCTTTTACGTGAGCAATTTTAATCTAGAGCTGACAAGTGAAATAGAAAAACAAAATTGTCTTCCACTTTCGCAAAATTCGGATTTTTTCATCTAAAGCAAAATATGTGGTTATGTATCTGTTGAAATGTTGTATTTTCATGGAAATTGTTAGACCTCGGTCATTTTAGGATAATTACGATCTATTTCTGTGTCACAGCCTAAATAAAATACACTAATTTTCACTTTTAGATTAAATTGGAGATAAAAATACGATAGAATCAAGAAATTTGCTGTAAATTAAATCTTAGAAAGGACTAGATCCTGGGGGTGATAAATTAACCACTATTATGCTCTTTTGTGTCATCATTTAAATTCAGCCTTTTTGCGTAGAATACCTTCCATTAACATACAGAATTGGATAGCGCAAAGTTTAGGATTATCGTATTCATAAGCGGTGTAAATTTTTACAATTGAATTTGTTCTGAATTCATTCAACAAAATTTGTGATAAATATTCGGAATTCGCAACAAATCAACTCGTAAAATTTTGAAACCAAACATGGTCTCCATATTTTTCACTCTTGTCATTTTTATATACAACGTGTGCATGCGTTTGTCTATTTCTGGCAAAATTACTGGAAGGTTATCATCAAGCGCGCGGGCAATATCCAATTTTTCTAGAGGCGTAATCATTTTGTGTATGTGTAGAATATCGGTAAGCGAATCTAAAACAATTTTGGATGGTTTTTGTATCCAGAAAGTAGTTCCTAGAAAAAATCTGTTCTACGCATGACTATAGCTATTTAGAAGAAAACTTTACAGAGAATTGGAGACCCTCTGTCAAGATGGCAACAGTTCTAGTATCAAATTTAGATGTTACCAAAGATTCCCTTAAAATAGATATGCCTGCTCAAAATTCACGATTGTTTTTTTTTTTCGTCTCAATACATATATGTTAGAAGAAACAAGAATGATGATAGAATGAAGGGTGGATGGAACGATAAGAGGGCGGGGGTAGGTGGTGGTGGTTAGGTAATGAGATAAAGAGATATTTGTTCTGATTTATTTATATATATAATATATATATAGATAAAGATGTCTATATGTATTTGTTTTTATTTATTATTATAGGGGTAATGTGGGTGTTGGAGTTAATGCGCCAGCATGAAGGCCTGAATCACGTGAATTGGACTGAGATGTTGCACGTAATAATGTCACAGCTTCTCGTTCAGGTGTATGTTGAGCTGCTGTTAGTCATTTTTGTCGTCCTGATTTTTTCTTCTTACGTTTAAAGAAACAACAGCATCTAAAAATGGATGAATGAGACAATCTTTAGAATTATAGGCTCTATCCCATAAATTTTGAAATAAAATGAACTTTCTCGAAACTAATATTTATTTTAATATTCAAATCGGACGTTGCTTTCTAATAGCGTTTTCCTTTGACTACCCTCGTGTGCACTGAGTGCACTCTAAATATAAACTGTATGTTCGATTGACTATTATAGATTGCTCGCACCGATTTTTCGTTTCCGATTGACGATAGAGAGCACTCCTAGTGCGGCCTCGTCTTGCTCTGACTAGTGAGGTCAAAGCAATAGTGCAATGCAATATGGCGTCGAAAATCCTACGAATGTTGACATTGTTGGAACTTTTATCATCGTCAGAAAGTTCTGATGATGAAGACGCTTTTATTATAATTACAAGCTGCATCCATCCTGTGTATATGATGACCTGCTTCGTTAATAATAGTACAAAGTGTCATCAGTGCCATCAGATTCTATTTTATTTACATTTTTACTTAATAATATTTATTTGACGCACACGGACGGACGGACATATTTATAAATCAAAGAATATATTAGATGTAGAGTGCTGACAGTGCTGCCTCTACAGTCTGATCAGTAATCCAATACAACAGCTAAACTGTACTTGAAGTATTTGACACTGACAGTCAACCTAGTAATAAACGATCATAAATACGTTCGATACATTTTCCCCCGTCCGTAAAAGACGCGAAAATTTTTATATAGAAAGCTCATTCTATTTAATATTTCATAAATTCAAGAAACAATTCAACAAATAAAAATGTTTTTATGTGATGTTTTTACACAATACAGGGTGTATTTCACTGTACTTGTACACCTTGTACCCTCCTTTGTTACGATGGTGAAATACGTTGTTTATCTATCTCTCTCTATCTCTCTTTCACATTATATTTTCAAGTATAAAAAGAACACAAAACTCACATTAAAAAATATTTTTGATATATTAAAAATAAAGGATTATTTATTTGATTCGTTACGGTTTAGAGAAGTGGGATGGATTTTCTTTGGAAAATATGGATGAAAATGATATACTTTAGATTTTCTTTGACTCCTAGAAACAGAAAAAAAATGGTTCGAATATGAAAAAGAATCGAAATGATCACATAAAAAAAAAAACCAGAGAGAATATAGAATGGTAGAATGCTGAGCACATATCTAAAGAAGTCTCTACTTAAGCATTACAATTGAGAGTGAGACACGTCAGACACCATTTATCACTTTATTCACTGACTGCTACATAGAATTGGAGGGGGAATCAATTACATGCAGTAATCTGTCATTGAACAAATTTATACTTCAATCAAGAGGGTGCCCACAATAATCACAATAAAAATCCATAACTTTTTCAAAATCGGATAAAATATATATGAGATGAACCAAAAGAGATTTTTTGGATTTTGGTGACGTCACAGAGTCACGTCTAAGTAATATAATAAAAACAAATTCTATGACTATTCCAGGTTTTCCAGGTTTATGGGCCACCCTCGGCCAAGCTGTGATGTCTGATTACAATATTACATATGTAGCCGGGTACAATTAGCATTTTACCCAGGAATATGGTCAAACTGAACGGATTTGGATGATTCTTTTTTTGGTTTTGGCATTTCTAAGATTAAGTATTCAAAAATTTACCTTTTAAAAACTTTCGTTCTCACCAAATTTTGAAATGAGAAGCATCAGATGGCAAATTCAAATTGCTTTGTTATATCTTTTTATACACTGACTGCAACATACGAGTTGCAGGGAGGGGATCGAATTACATGCAGTCATCTGTCATTGAAGAAACTTCTTACTTGAATGTATGCCGCGAGTTAAATTGTTTGACTTCACAATACATTTAAGCTGTGATGTGTGATTACAATATTACATTACTATCATACGTACAAATTATTAGAAAAATATCCAATTTACCCATAAAAAAATCGTTACGCAGGAGCTGCTTCAACTTAGCGAATTTCCTTAAAATACATAAATCACTTTCTAGCGGTCACAATTTTAGTCTGATCAAAATTAAATGGCGTATTTGGTATGATTTTAGTATTTGCCATAAAATAGGAAGAAAACACTAAATATAAAATAACTCTCTTAATATTAGAACGATCGAAAAATGCGTAAGAAATAAAGTTGTAGAAAATCAAATTTGCTACAATTCATCATCTCATGATTTTTGCTCAAACTCTTATGTGTACAGCGATATTAAGGAATTTAATTTTCAATCTTAAATCGTCAATATTTCTGTAAATATTCGCGTAACAGAAAAAATGATAAGAAACAAAATTATAATAAAACTTAGTACCTACAACTTTACTTTTTATAACTTTTTCGATTTTTCATATATTAAGGGAGATATGTCAAATTTTGTATTTCCCCCTCCCTCTACCCCCCCCCCCCAACTTTGTCCGATTTTACCCATTAACGAACTTAACCTTTTGAATACTAGAAAGCGCCTCAAATACCAAATTTCAGACACATATATATAAATTTTACAGATGGTGATTTTTGACATCTACTAGGTAGGATCGATGGACATTTGAAGAAATTTTTGCGAAATTTTGACTTCGGTACGGGACCAATAGCTCTATTTCCTTTCAGGAAATTCGCTAAAAATTGTCGATTGAAAAGCTAATTTATAATTCTACACTCTTTAATCATTTCGCCATAAATCTTTTCAATCCATATTCTCTCTGGTCGAAACATAAACTTAGACAATCATACATACAGACACAATCACACATGAGAATGATGATAATTAAAAATAAAGGATGAAATATACAAAAAAAAAAGAAGGGGATAAATACCTGAGGATCAAAAACTGTGGAAAAAAGGATGTATATTTTCCTAGAAAAAAATCAGTTAAAAAAGTATGCATCTTACTTTGTTTCATCGACAATTTCTACTTCTTGTGGTTGTGTAATTGGGGTATTACTATGGCCAGCTGTTGGGTCATCTGTATTTAATTCACCATTAGTTGAACTCACAACCTTTAAATCAAACAGAAAAAACACAATGTCAATACAACATCCAGAAATTACTTCATCCAAAGAGATAAAATCCACTCCTTTTCTATGTATGTGGCGATCAAGATTAGTAAGAGAACTTGGGGAGACGAAATATGTTGCAAGGGTTAACAAGTGAGTCATGGACTAAAAACTAAAACTAGAGCGTTTGAATATGTAATAATTAGATCGTCATTTCCTTTCCAGTTTTGATAAAGGTCGGTAATATCCTCCTATTCATTAAAATGGAAACAAAATGGCGATTGATAATACTATTTGCTGTATATTGTGCCATACTAAAATGAACGACGCTGTGAAATGATAGTTTTAACCCTTAACTGATTTTTATAACTCTTGGATATATCCTAAAGCTCCTAAGTTCTCGAAAATTCAATTAATTCCGATCTGACAAGTTAAATTTCATCAGGGAACGGTTGGTGCAAAACTTACTACATCAAATTTTGATTGTATCCAAATCGGTACAGTAGTTTGAGAAGAATAGACAGAAATATAGATCGACCAAGCATGGAATCGAATCTATCAGAGTCAAATCAGTCCTGGGAGGGTTATAAACTGTAAAATATTATGGGAGGTTGAATGAAACTAAGATAAACCTTCTGTCGCCTTGGGCTAAGAAGGCAGAAATACATATCGGACAAACACAAAATCAAATCAACTCTGGAGGTTATACAATTTTAAATTCAACCTTCTAGAGGATAGAAATACAGTTCAGACAGACACGGTGGTATTAAAACTCTTCTGAAATAAGATCATCGTAAGAAATGAAGATTTATTCAATCGGATTCTAAGGATTTTCGCGAATATCTTAGATAGATATATCTTGGGGGCTCATTGTAGTCCTCCTTCTACTTCAGTTTGAGGAGATTCGCTTCTCCCATGTGTTGGCAATAGCCTGGAGCTTGTTTATCAGTTCCTCCCAAAGGTTCATATATTCGGGGTGAGATGTACCGAATATCTTGTATTTGCTGTAACCGAGATATTCGCAGTTAAAGATAATGTTGAATGGATGTTTCCTCCTCCTCGCCGCACAATCTGCACATAATGGATCCATTGTGGAGTCCTATTGTGTGCAGATGCTTCCGGAGGTGATAATGCCCGGTGATGAATCAAGTAACCTTCCGCAATTATACCCATTTTAGGTTTACTGTATCGAGAGATGGCCTCTTGGATGCGTTCCGAAGCAGTATTTTCCCGAGCCTTTGCTGTGAGTATATTTTCCCAGTGATCACGATGTCTTAACATTCATCCACTCGTTTCGCGAATATTTTTGTCGACTCATGAAGAAACTGGCAAAACTTGTCGCTTTTCCCCATATATACAAGCTTCTCTGGAGCTTATATACAAATGTTTCGGCAGACTTAGTAATTAAAGTAATAATTAGAAAGAGGGGTACCGCAAACGGGTCCCTAGCACCTAGACCAAGGGGTCCCCTGTTCCCTTCTTAAGAACAACCTGTCACCCGAAGGCGTAGGAATTAAAGTAAATGTTTGAAATAATTTTGATTGCAAGGATTTTGTACTCATCCAAAACGCGTCGTTTCTCACCATCTATACATTGATGGTCAAGAGAGAATTTTTGTCCAGACACGGATTACAGTTAAGGGTTAAAAACAATGTGTTGATTTCAGAGAGGGGGGGGGGGGTGGAAGGGTGTAACATGAAATATTATCTCAATGAATGAAGTATAAAGTTTTTGACACCACCCAAAATGCGACTGATAATTTGTATAACCTGAATAATCATATTGTGGGTCTACCTGACTCATAAAACAAAGACGTAATAGCCAACTGCAATTTATCTAGAAAAAGTAATTGATTTATGTACCTTCCTTATCCACTCTGTCATTTCTGAATCAAGACGGGGGGGGGAAGCTCTCAACAAAGTCCGTATAAACGTCACACAGTTAACAAGAAAATCCTCTTTTTTTTCTTTGGGATACACAAAAATTAATTGTAAAAAAAATAATAATTAAAAAAATCGCATGCTTTTTAAAAAAAAAAAAAGTTTAAAAACAAATTAAAAACATTCCTTGCAGTTTTTCTATTCTAAGATTTTTTTGGTGTGGACTATTTTTTTTCTTTTTGGATAGCAAAATAAAAATTACGCAAAAAAAACACAATCACAGCCATTTTTGGGGTTGGAAAAATTTACCTGTACAGAGCCATGTCTATCTGCGGGTGTTAAATTGCCGAGTGTATTTTGTTTTGGTATATCCGTCCAGGCTGAAACACCTTTATTACCTCCACTTGTCAACTATAAAAAGCATTTTCAAAAAAGAAAATTCATAACATTAAAACGTTAATCGAAACGAAACGGAAAAAAAAAACAACAAAACAATACAAAATAGTAGCAAAAAATCTGATTAGGACACACAAAAAAAAATGATGCTACAAAACTCTATATATATATATATATATTCTGAAATGGAAGTGGGGGGGAGGATATTTTGTTATGTTAATTTACACAAAAATATATATATTACACTACAGATCAGATACTGGGTGGTCCTCAGTGACGGATTAATAGGTTAGTAAAATTAGCACGTATTAGATGCTCCCTCCGTATATTTAAAGGACCCTTTGACTTTTTGTATTATTTGAGGAATCATTTTCTGTCCATAAAATGTTAGATCAATATACAGAGTGGCGCAAAAATACCTTTTTCAATAATTGTTTTTGGAATTAATATTTATTGAGTTTCTTGTTTTTTATATTAAAGTAAATACTTGGGAGTTTCTTCGGGCCTTATTTTTTCCAAGATGGAGTTGGTCCCTCACCATCGGTAAATGGAGAACAATGAGGGGAAATGCTGAAAAACTTTTTCCAGATCAACAGAACTGATTTCACCAAGATGGTGCCACTGTACATACTGCCAGAGCCACAATTGCTCTTTTGAGGACACATTTCCCGAATCGATTAATTTCGAGAAATTGAGAATTGGTTTATGTAACCCTTTTACATAATGGATCCATTGTGGAGTCCTATTGTGTGCAGATACTTCCGGAGGTGATAATGCTCGGTGATGAATCCGGTAACCTTTCGCAGTTGTATCCTGTTCAGGTTGAATACAACGAGGGATAGCCTCTTGGATGCATTCCGAAACAGTATTTTCTCGAGCTTTTGCTGCGGCATATTTTCCCAGTGATCACGGTGTTTAATCCCAGTGATCAACTCGTTGATCACCTGTTTACATGCTATCTTTGGAATTCCTAAAATAGGCTCTAAGCCTATGAAGGGTATTCCGATTCCCTTCTTTGTTTAGGTATCTGATTTTTAGTTTCTTTCAAAACCACTGTGGCCTGGCACCCAGATCACAGTGATCACATTGTTCCGTTTGCCCAGGCTCTAGTAGTTTCTCTAGACAATCCTTGACTACCCTTGAAAGGACTTCAGTTGCAAGGCTTTTAGCGGCTTGACGGTCCGAGAGAATACACACGTTCTGGTTTATGTAGGTTCTCACGGGCGCAAGCCAGTATGGCGTAGATTTCTGCCTAAAAAATTATGGCATATTTCCCCAAGTTGAGGCTTATGTTTGCCTTGGCTCTTTCCCCGTAAATTTCCACCCCAATCCCTTCCCCAGTTTTGGAGTCTTAAAAAATCTTTGGTAACCTTAAAAAAAAATCGCTTTTTAATCTACAATTAGAATCCAACAAAAGATTTATCATTTTCTCAGATCGAGACTAAATAGCCTCTGACATTTTCTCCCTAGTTTCTCGAAATTCCGTGACATTTTCAGGTTTTCAAGGCCGCTCATTAGCCTGTATTTTCAAGAGGGAACCTTGTAAAATACCGCTAGACTTCAAGACAAATTTTTTATCTACAATTTTCAAAACAAAAAAACTCGTTTTAGAGTAATTTGAATCCAACAAAAGTTATGATCCCCCCGCTTTCCAAATCTTATAATCCGTCACTGCACAATGGATAAGTATTAAATCCAACCCAATATTGATTGAAGAGTTACTGGTAAATATCTCGAGAGATATTTCGATTTTCTACAGGATGTAAAACACAAAACATATACAAAAAAAAAAAATCATTATGATTTACGACGAAATATCTCTGTTTAGTTTTTAAAAAGCAAAAACAAAAAACTGGTTTAGAAATCACATTTGAAAAGAATAAATAAAAAATGCTCTCTCCAAAAAAAAGAAATAATAATAATAAAAACAAAGTCTGAAAAGTAAGAGAAACACATACCTTTCGATCTCTATTTGGTGAGACAACAATTTCATGACCCGTTTGTAGTGAACCAACAGGTGTTGACTAAAAAAAATGGATATCATTTATAAATTTTAATGTTTTGTTTCGTTTTTAGTTTAAAACCAATCAGTTTTTTTTTTTTTTAAAAACGGTTACAAACGTTCAATATTTTACACAACTTTTGTATTTAAAATTTTGTTTTAACAAATCCGTCCCTTTATTAAATAAATTAACGAGCTCTTTTTACCTATTTAGGATGTCTCTCTATTAAGGATGTACGAGCACTGGAGCTTCAAACAGATTAAGACTTGATTTTTGTTTTGCATGTAGTTGAAGTGCATATAAATCAATTATAAAAGTTTCAGGGGGCGTTACGGGGGGTCTTGAATTAATTATTTAATATTAAAGTTCGAGTTTTAATGCATTGCTGCTGTGATGGAGAAACCCGTGAACGTCCACATATTTTGATAATTTTCACTTGGAATCAAATAAGACGAATAAAAAAAAAACTATGCAATAGAAAATAGAAATATTAATAAAGAGATTGATCCAATAAAATTCCGGTATGATATTTAAGAAAACAAATGAGATTTCGGGTAAATTTTATTTCTGTCGGCGGTACCTTAATTACCCGAAATCTCAGGTTTTATATCTTTTTTTTAGACCTGGTATGACGAGCCTAAATTAAATTTTAACTTACGACAAAAAATAATAAACATTATTGTGGACTTTTATGAATGTACTATAGAAGATTTTGATGAATTTTATAAATGTACTATATCTAGTGCTCGTACATCCTTTAAACAAATTAACGAGCTCTTTTTGCCTATTTAGCATTAAAAGTGTTAAGGCAATATATATGTATGGAGGGTGAGAGGTATTTTACCGCCATTTTGTTTCCAATTCGATGAAAATACTCTTAGAATATCCAAAACTTATCAAGGGAAAGCTGCTATGAAGTGAAAAGCCATTGTAATTAATTAAGGGTGAATTTTTGGCCATCCTGTCTCCAGTTTGACCAAGAGAAATCTATAATTCTTAAAAAAAAAGGATGTTTAATGGCTGAAATATTTTGGTATCGGTCTAGTGATTTTAATTATTTCTGTTAGTAGATATATAAAGCTCCTGCTTGGACGAAGGAAAACAAAAATGAAAATTTGAATTGAGTTTTGTACAAAAAGATACCATTTTTGGTATAATTTGCACCACGTATTGCCTTGTCAAATTAGTTGCGATAAAAAAAAATCCTTCATTCGCGCACTAGTCAATCTGATCTTGAAGAAGTCTGCAAAATTTGAACAAGATCGGAGCATTATTTTTTGAGAAATCATCATGTCAAGCGGCTTCAAAAATAGAGTTTTGAGAAAAACGCGATTAAAGACAGACAAACAATAGTTAAGCAGTTACCTCAGTATACTTCCCAAGGCTCTATCTTCTAGACTTTTACTCTAATAGGGAATATGCATAAAAATTTTTGTTCACTTGAATTGAAGCATGTTTACTTGACAAATATCAAGGTAAAATTACTTTTTAAATAACTTTAAAAATAAGCGAGATATGAATGATTGAAATTCCCGATTAGACAAACAGAGTGATAGCCCTCTTGATATGTTATGTGACGTCATATTACACTTTCACCATTTAAAATACACGTAAAACTCCGTTTTTAGTATTTTTGCAAGAAAGAGACAGATAATATTCTTTAAAAGCTTTATAGCTTCCTTGATATTTGTCGGATTTTAATTTCGTTTTTAAATATTATTACAGTATTAACAGTATTTTCATATTCTGAAAATAAATGTGAAAAAAAATTTTCATGCATATTCCTCCCTATTGACTTGAAATTTTCAAACTCATGTAACCCCTTAAATAACACAACATTTAACCTCCGTCTACTAAACTGGAGACAAAATATGGTTGATGGTATTTCATTACTAAAAATTGATTTTAAAACTTAACACTTCACAAAATATCGAACGTATATAACCCGTAGGTCACTTAAAAAAAATTTGCCAATCAATTAATAAACAACAACAACGAAAAAGTATTTAAAAATATGAAATCATGCGTACCTTATCCGATTTGGTTTTAACAATATGCGAAGGAGGAAAATTACGAACTTGTCTCAGAGCAAAAAAATTAGCAGGCTGTTCATTTTGTGTGTGTGTGTGTATAAAATTTATTTATTTTTTTAAATAAAAAGCGAACGCAGCATGCAATAAATAATTATTTTAAAACAAACAATAAAAAAAAAACAAACAACATAAATATTAAACAGTTTAAAATATATATTTCAAAACACCAGAAAAGGTCAATAGATCCAAATTTAACTAATAATAACTATAATACAGTCATCTCTTGGTTTCAGTGACGAATCGTATCAAGGATCATTTCCCACTTGGAATAATAATGGTAGGACACAGGGTGTACACAGTGATAACATCCAAAAATGAACAGTTTTCGAGATACGAATAGATTTAATATTGATAATATGGATATGGCGGTCTGAAAAAAAAGGTTGGATAACTTGAATAATGGGATGAGGTGTTTTATTTCAAGGATTAATCCACTTATATTTAACATTGAGACTTTGGAAAAATTAGGACAAAGATGGTTTTTGGTATACAGCCTCTTTTTGGTATTCTAATGAAACTGTAAACAGACCCTATCGATCCGTATATCTCCCTAAAGGTGACTTTTACAAAACCAATTTTGTAGCTTAGGAGAAATTTCCTACAATTAAAGATCTTCTGATTTGTATTACATAAAAATAATCCTCTGAAGAGTCATAGCTTAAATCGCAGCTGCAGAAAAGTGTGGTCATTGCAAAGGGCAACCTTATTTAAATACAACGCCCAATATTGCTGACTTGATAATTGCCACTCAACATAGTAAACTCAAACTAGAGAGCCCATCCGTTTAAACAAACGAAATCACGTGATCAGAGCACATGGTGCAATATGATTGGTTAGTTTGATAACTTGGACCTTTAAATCTGAATTAACACAAGTCTCAGTTTATTCGTATGTGCGTTTTTGCAGGAAAGCTACCAATTGGTCTCTTAACTTTTTGGGGGTCAATTCAAAAAACTGATAAGTTTCGTGTTGCAGCTACATATCTATCATCTACATAATACAAAATGTATTTACACCACTCGATAGCTAAAGGATCAAAGAATTCGTTACGTTGAGTGAGGACTGTGAGGTTTCGATGCATCACATAATTTCCGTTTAGTATAACTTTTGACTCATAGAAGCTAGGACGTTCGTTTGAGTTTCAATCGTCAGCTCACGTCAAGATCTATCGATTGCGTATATCAAACATTCGTGTGAACTAGTTATAGTGATTATAAATGGTGTTCAAGTAAAAAATTAAAATAAATAATACAATGTCGGCCTCGACTCGTCGAAAAGCCAAATCAAATTATAGAGATCGTATACGGTTGGAAAGGGCTTCTCAAGAACAATCCAATGATACCCTGTTACGTACACGTATTCACGTAAAACACACGGTCGAGTCCACGACCCAGCGACACAGTAAAAGTTAAGGAGATATTTCTCGAAAAACTATTTTCTGCAACATTTGACCCGGATAGACAGTTCAATAAGAACATCAAAAAGAAAGCTGTATACCAAAATCCAAGCTTTCCTCAAATTTAACGAAATTTTGCTCATAAATATGCTTATTATTATTGGGCTAGATAAGAATTACCCGAATTAGCATTTTATCAATCTTTAATCATCCGTTATCTCGTAAAACTATCCATTTTCAATTCTTGAAGAAGAGTGTACACACCAAACTTTTGGATGATGCGGAGGGAGAGAGTAAGATCTATTGTCACACACCATTACCATCATTATTTATAGGTGTCGTTTTGATGGAAAATTTCGGGATCTCATAAATATTCTTGATAATATAGGTCTGTCCTTGTATCTCTGGTCACTGTTACCCAAATTTGACTGTATTTAGTTAAAATTGGATTTGTAAAAACAATCAATTAATATTAGTGAATGAAAAATTAATGACAAACACAATGGACTCGTCCACAAACGTTGATTTCAAAAAGAAAACATTGAATGATATTTATGATATAAAATTTTATTCGGCCATAAAAATGCAATATACAATCGTAAAAATTCAATGGTTTTTCTGTGGACATGAAAGGAGTCTTGGAGTTTTTCTAACTTTCACACGTCGACCAAGCTTTTTCTTCATTTGTTTTGTTTTCTAAACGTCAAAATTTATAAATGAATACGAACTGAAAGTTGTACCCGTCGTATACAATTTTTGCTCAAAATGTTTCATATTGGTTATTTTGAATATATCTTGAGCGAAGCGTCTCTCAAAATATTGAAACAACTCGAATAAGCAGAAACATGCATTTTGGGGGATAATATATCTATAATTCGATTAATTTTCATCGTAGCGATGATTAGATCAATTTTAATCGCGGTTTTTAACACTTTTTCTTTCATTCTAAAGCATATTTCCTAAGGTATCTCTGAAAAAAACACGATATTCGAACAGTCTCAATACTTTGGGTCATCTCTCGTTTAAGAAATGTTTAAAATGATCATGAAATGAAATTTTTTGATCAAAAATTTGACTGGGATTCTGGAAATTTAACTTAGTTTTAGTCCATTTTAGACGCAAATTAATTGAAGTTTATCAATATTAATCGTATTCAGAAGAACCAAGTTGTCTTCTCCTAGCAAGAGCTAGACAGTGGCATAGAAGGTGGGTCATCGTTTCCTCTTTCTGCTCAATTCAACAAATTAAACCCACTAAATTTAGTCGGAAAATCCCCCAATCTGCGAGCACATACTAAGCAAAATGACGTCACAATCTAAGTTGCTTAGAATCTGTTAAATGTCCTGGCAAAAAACTAAAGTAGATATACTTAGTGTACTAAGGACTTGTTCTAAACACGACCATTCTGATAGTTCGAAACATTCTGCAATCCAGCACTCTTGACGAAGGCCTGTCTCATAAGCTTGGCGCTGGAGTTAATAATCAATAATAACCGGTCAACATGGTTTATAAAAATATTGTAATTCAAAAGAAAGTTTTCATAGATTATGGAGTTGATTTGATCGAGTTTTAACGATTCAAACATGTTTTTTTGAACTATTTTTAAACATTTTCATTAATCACATTTACTGGTAATTATTAATAATAACCAATCTATCACTTAAATATGACAAACAACCAGTATAGCCAACTGAAATATTTGTATGTATTAATCATATTTCCCGGTAACTATTAATAATAACCGATTGATCATTTAAATATAACGACCAGTATAGCCAATAGAAATATTTTTTGCAATACTATTCTGTGAAAATCACCATAATTTGCAAAAAGAATTTAACGATCCAATGAATAAATTGTGGACGATTCCATTTGATAACACACATGCATGCACACAACAACACACTATAATTAATAACATTAATTAATAAAACCTAACCCCATCACCACCAAAAAAAAACAAACCCAAGTGAAATTTTTGACAGTTATGTGAGAATGTGAGTCAATAAAAAAAAAAATAAAAATTAAATGAAAGTGCCACAAACATTTCCACATATTAAAGTGCCACCCACCACCACATCACCACATGTATTAAAAATGAATGTAATAATAATAAAAATAAAGAAAAAGAGTTGTTTACCATAGTTTTGCCTGTCCAATCAAATTCACCATCATCAACGTAACCTTTTTTATCAAATAAATCTTGGAATAAACGTCTTAAATATTCATAATCAGGTGTTTCAAAAAAATCTAAACGTCTTACATAACGTAAATATGTAGCCATTTCTTCTGGTTGTCCTTCACATAATACCTGCGCACATCAGAGTTTAATAATTGTATATTTATTTTAGTTCATAGAGTTCTTTTAGGTGGTTTTTATTTAGGCCAGCAGCTTTCATCAACTTTGATTAAAATGTGGATTAAGTAATCATGGTTCTATATTGAATCGACGAAAACGACATCTGACGACCGCATTAAATAATGCTCTATAGCCATTGAAGGAATAGCTAATTTTTTTTAAATTAAAGAAATACAAATTTCGGATAGCTAAGAAAATATAAGTGGAATACCACATCTTGCAAAGGGACTAATAAATATTACGTATTGTGTTTAAAAAAAGTAACAAGTATAAATTTTAATAAAGCCAACTGACAGCTAATAATTTTATTATTAGCTGTCAAAACGTAAAAATAATCATAATTTAAACAAATTTTTGAACATTTTTCTGAAACGGTATTGATTTATAGATATTATTTTTAATTTTATAAACGTTAGGTTAAAAATTTGTTATTATTAAAATATCCTTTAATAATATATTCAGACAAAGATGAACATCATCATTCAAACAGGATTTGAGGTAATATATCATAATATATTATTTCAACCTCAAACGATTCACAAAGACCATAACAATAGGGAATATGCATGAAAATTTTTGTTCACTTGAATTGAAGCATGTTTACTTGACAAATATCAAGGTAAAATTACTTTTCTAAATAACTTTAAAAATAATCGAGATATGAATGATGGAAATTCCCGATTAGACAAAGAGGGTGATAACTCTCTTGATATGTTATGTGACGTCATATTACACTTTCACCATTTAAAATACACGTAAAACTCCGTTTTTAGTATTTTTGCAAGAAAGAGACAGATAATAATTTTTAAAAGCTTATAGCTTCCTTGATATTTGTCGGATTTTAATTTCGTTTTTGAATATTATTACAGTATTAACAGTATTTTCATATTCTGAAAATAAATGTGCAAAAATATTTTCATGCATATTCCCTATTGGAATTGTTTCGTAAACAAAGATTTACCGGAGATAATATAATGAATCCGATAACAAGTTGATAAGATTTAAAAAAATTACTTAAACATAGCAAGAGGTCCAAATAGTAATTTAGTTTCTTTGTTATTCTACGGACTGTAATATAAAACGTATTTTAATAGTTAATTTAAATATTCAGTATGGTAGTTTTGTTTACCAGTCCAAGTGGTCGAGCGGTCTAAGGCATTATGTCTGCGCAGTATACCTACTTGGAAACTGGGAGGTTATGGGTTCGAATCTCGATATCGGCAGTTTGTCGATTATTAAGAAAAAAAAAGGGGCGATTAATTGACTAAACTGTCGGCGTATGGAAAAGAACGAAGTAACCGGCCATGCTTGAGAAGGTTTTCTGCAGTTTCCTTCACGAATTCCAGATGAATATCGGCATAGTTCCTATCATAGTCGGCTGCAGCCGCATATCATACCAATTCCTAGTCTATACACAAAAATTCCTTCCACTTCACTCACATCCTTAGGCATCAAATGGACCTTATGGTCGATGTGGTATCTATCTATGGTAGTTTTGTTTAACATTTATAATAATTAATGCCAAATTGAATGCTTATTTTGACTACAGCGTGCACTGCAGTCGATTCGATTACCCCCTCAGTTTGGTTAGTACATGGCTACGGAATCCTAAATAAAATAATAATAAAAAAGAATCATGGAACACAATTATTAATCAAAGTTGATGACAACCACCAACCCTAAAAATAAAGTTTGTATTATGTGTTGTTTGTTTGTTTGATGATGATGTCGTTCGTTAGTTACCTCAATAGGTGTTGCACGTTTAGTATCACCAATTTTTTGATATCGTTCTTTTAATGTATCCGCTTTCAAACCTTGCCATGGCAACGAACCACGCAAGAAATACATAAACATATGTCCTAACGCTTCCAAGTCATCACGACGTGATTGTTCTTTACCTAAATGTGTGTTTATGCTCATGTAACGTGCCGTCCCAGTTAATGATTTGTGTTCTCGATATGGTATATGTTTATTTGTCTCTAAATCGATATACTCTTTAGCTAAACCAAAATCTAAAACAAAAAAGAAAAACAACAAATACAATTCATTCATTCAGTTACAGGATGTTTCAGTGATTATTATTATTATTAACACAGATAGTAGATATCTAGTCCAGCATACTGGACTAGATATCCAGAGACCCGAGGTTCGATTCCTGGTTGACGAGTTAATTTTTTCATATCAGTATTTAATTTAATTAAAAATTCAATGAAAATGAAATTTGTCGGAGTATACGCTAGCTAAAGTCTTCTACAGTTTGTCATACGTATTCGAAAGGAATTTGGACAAACATCGTTATGTTGACGCGAATGTATACACAAATAAACAAATATTAAATAAATAAATAACTTCAACAGAAGTAATACTGTCTAAATAAATTAACACAGATGTTTAGATTTAAATTCAGATCGCTAGTTTACTGTTGTGAGTGACGGTGGTGTCAAGCAGGATTTTATATTTATGTTTGATGCGAGAAATAATATGAAATGTAACAATAGAGAGTCTACTTCCCAAGACATACTCCTTCTTAAAACCTTTCACTGTAGTATGTGATAGAGCCATGTGGTCAAAAGGAGAACCACCACCCTACCTCAAGAAAGGAATCGTCTGGTATACAAGACGAATCCAAAACTGAAGAAGGAACCGGGACGGGAATCTACGGTGAGAGACCTAATGCAAACATAAGCCTCAACTTGGGGAAATATGCCACGGTCTTCCAAGCAGAAGTCTACGTCATACTGGCGTCCGTGAGAAGAGGCTACATAAACCAGAACGTATGTATTCTTTCAGACAGTAAAGCTGCTTTAAAAGCCTTGCCTGGAACTGAGGTCACCTCAAGGGTAGTCAAGAATTGTCTGGAGGAACTTCGGAAACTGGCAAAACGGAACAATGTTAAATTGATCTGGGTGCCGGGTCACAGTGGTTTCGAAGGAAACGGAAAAAGCAGATACCTTAGCAAAGAAGGAAGTCGGAATGCCCTTCACAGGCCCAGAGTCTATTTTTAGGAATTCCAAGGACTGCATGTAAACAGATGATCAACGAGTGGTCAAATGCTAAACACCGTGATCACTGGGAAAAAGTACCGCGGCAAGAGCTCGGGACGGTACTGCTTCAGAGTGCAACCAAGAAACTATCTCTCAATGCACTGAGGCTGAACAGGATGCAACTGCGGAGGGTTACCGGATTCATTACCGGTCATTATCCCCTGCGGAAGCATCTACACACAATGGGACTTCATAACGGGTCCATTATGTGCAGATTGTGTGGCGAGGAGGAAGAAACATCCAGCTACATAATCTTTAGACTGCGAGCCTCTGGGTTACAGCAGATACAGGATATTCAGTGCATCTCACCCCGAATATATGAACCTTCGGGATGACCTGATAAGCAAGCTCCAGGCTATTGCCAACATATGGGAGAAGCGAGTCTCGTCGGACTGAGATAGAAGGGGGAGCACAATGGACCATAATATCGAAGTGCAATAGTTTTTATCCCGATATTAATCAATGATACCTTAGTGAGCAGTGTTTTAAACAGTATTTCAGAGCTGTGCGTCCTTGAAGTCAGAGTCGAAGACTCCTGGGTTGGGGAAGGGTCAGGAACAACTTTCTGGCAACCAATTACAGAAAAGTGTAATTTGATAATACAAAGATATGAAACACACATTTTCGATCATTGTTAGCGATCTAGTTTTAAGTATAAACATCAATGATTTAAAAATAATATTGTAACATCGCACATAATTCTTACCAATAATATGAATGATTTTATCTCGTTTTGTAGTATTTCTTCCAATAAGAAAATTTTCAGGTTTTACATCTCGATATATAAGATGACGACTATGTACATATTCTATACGATGCAACTAAAAAAATACAAACATTTATTATGTTAATTTACAAGCCAACAAAAACAAACAAACAAACCAAAAAAACAACAACAAATTTATAGGTATCTGAAAATAAACAACAAACTTTGTCTGATGAGATGAGAAACGCAGCGAAAAAGCCAGTTCTTCCAATTTTAACTGATTCGAGTCCAAATTTTGACGTATAGAGATTCGTAAAGAAGGGTTGGGAAGTATTTTAAAAAGTTATCAAGGTAAAATCAATCAACTCTCATTGCAGAAAAGCAGAAATTTTAAATCAGAGATATGCCGAAGTATTACTACTTCGTGCTTTTCTTTCAACATATTAATTCGTCTTCGTCCTAATGGCTGATTTACATGCAGCTCCGTAATTTACCGAATCAAGGAGTGACTACGACAAGCTCATCTTGACTACTGGGACTTTGCGCAGGGCAAGCGACCGGTCAAGCTGTGCATAACCACAGTTAGGCTCGGTTGAAACTCACTAGAACACAGTTGAGAAGGCTGTTCGAGCTCTTGACAGGACAGGCAGGCATAGAATGTTTGGGTCCGAAACCCTAGATCCATCAATCCTGGGAGAAATCCCGGGGGATAAGCTGCGAGCTTTCTGTGCAGCGCCTGACCTCAACAGAATCCTATAGCATCATCTGCTTAAAATAGCACCTCTTACCCGGAGACCTCTCGCCTTCGGGTGACAGGTTGTTCTTGTAGAAGTAATTGTCAACGCCAAATTGTAGAAGTAATTGATTGATATAATAAATAATTATTATTTAAATAAATAATAAATATATGTTAAAGATATAATTGATCTTTATTAAATTGATTTATGACATGTTATATATTTATATGTAAATTATCAAAGTTGTTAACATTCAAAGCAACCGTGATAATAGAAGGAAGTTATAGTTGTTAAGCAACAGATAAAAATGATAAACAATATTATTATACTATATATTATAGGGCACAGAAAACCCCTTGGTCTAGGTACTAGAGACCCATTTGCGGTACCTTTCTTACGTATTATTATTATTAAGGCTAAACAAGCTCCTGGCTATTGTCAGGATATGGGAGAAGCGAATCTCGTCATACTGAAGTAGAAGTGGGAGCACAATAGGTTATAAGATCGAAGTGCATTACTGTTCATACCCCAAGATCTATCTATCTCGAAAACTTCAAAAATCCATACCGATCCATGGTTTTCGATATAACAAACTATAATCGTGGATACTTGTAAGCGAAAGAAGATGAGATTAAAATTGAAAAAAAACTTTCGTTGTCACGTTTGGCTTCACGCTTACCGTTTCGATCAGATAAATTTTCAGATACCTATATAGATATTGAATAAAGAAAATATTTGATAGTAAAAAAATAATGGACGAGGCGAGATTTCTACTAATAATAATCTAAAATTCTAAAAATCTATAAAATGTAAGATGCTCAATTTATTAATAATTTGTTGGTTGGTGGTATCTCAATAAAAAATACTTACAAGTTGAATTGCTATCAATAAAACCGTTTTAAGTGAAAAACGTCTGGCGCATAGATCAAATAAATCCTCAAGACTAGGTCCAAGTAATTCCATAACCAAGGCATTATATTTTCCACATGGTCCAAAATAATGTACTTCTGGTATTCCTTCTGTTTAATTTTTTTTTGTTTTTTTTTTTTTTGGATAATCATAAACCACCAGAAGGGGGACGAGACGGAACGAACGGGACAAGTTACAGAATGGGAGGAAAATGAGAATGGAGGGGGATAAAATTGAAAGGAAGGAAAGGGGTAAAGAAACAAAATATATTAGTATTTTGATTATGAAATTAAAAAGAATTCTACAGTTTGTTTGTTTGTTTGTCTGTGAAGTGGTCATTATTGGAGCCAGATTTCGAAGTAGTTTAAGAAACTTGTTCGTAGAATCAAATCGACATTCAAATAGGGAAGATGCATGCATGCAACGGGAATGTGAAGTGTCTCAGAGGATTTAAAGTATCTGAAATCATCTTTGGAATTTGATTTCTCGATATGGATTTTTACAATAATTCGTTATTTTCTTGAAAGAAATTGACCTCTTTTAATTGTAATTTCACAATTAAAAATGGTGAAGTATACAGAGGGTTTCAGAATAGCTGTTCCTGAATTTCAGAAGTGGTAAATCTTATTAAAAATTTCTACACAACTCTTTTGTTTACTTTTTTTTTCCAGGGTAGCGATCGAAATTTTATGAAATTGTCTAGACTTTTTCCCTGTGTATTCTCTGACTATGGGAAAAATTCTTTGACCATTTTTAAGGTCTCGTCAAAATTCCTCTTAATAGTAATCTTAGATAAAAATAATTATTTATTCCGAAGGAAAAAGAAATGCCCCTAATTAATTGAATTATTTGCGAGGAATAAGAGATCGTGTATAGAGGGGAAAATGGTCAAATTAACTAGATGAGTTGATAAGCGGTTTACGAGATAAAAGGGGAAGGAAATATAAGCATATACAGTCGAAACCGGATATAACGACATTGAAGTGAATACATAACTAAGGACGCTATATCCGATAGTTGAAATGGCACAAAGCGCGCAAGAGGTGTTTCGAGGAAAAAAAAAACAATATAAAACGGACATATCTCGAAAACTCTCTGCCAAATCATCAAACCAACTATATTTTTTGGTTCAATTTACTTTAAAACTAATTTTCATCAACGGGTTACTGATTTGATTAAAATTCACCATATAAGGACCCTGAAAAAACCCTGGATATCCTAAAGGGAACAAAACTAGTTTAATAATTTTTCTTAAGCAGAAAAAAAAAGACCTTATCAATTCAATTATTTTTAAGAAATAGATTCTGAAGGAATTTTTTTATTATTTTTGCTCGATCGAGATTATAATGACTATTTCAAAATCTCAAAACTATTTAACTGCGAATTTCTCGATTACAACAGGATACTAGATATTCGATACATCTCACTCCGAATATAAGCAATTTTCTGGCTGTTGCCAAGATATGGAAGAAGTGAACCTAATCAGACTGAAGTAGACGGGGGGGGGGGGGAGAGAATACAATGGGCCATAAGGACCAAGGGCAGTACTTTTTTATGCCCCAAGATATATCTATCTATCTCAAAACATGTTAACAAAGTTTTTCAGATGGGTTGGCACCCTGTTTTTCGATAGCCATATTTTAGTTCTAAATAAAAGTTAACAAGATCTATCACTCCAAAAAGTTAGGATTGATTATTCTGAAACAAACACCACCCTGTAAATAATATAAGTACCTCGAAAGTCTAAGATTTGAGCCTTGGAGATTAGTAGTATTTTTTCGCAAGTACAATACCAACATATAATCAAATTCCAAGATTGAACTATTTTTCGACCTCTAAACGCAAGCGCCGCACAACGATTGATTTTAGAAACGTTTCATTTTGTCTCTCAAGTTCATGCATCTTCCCTATTCAATTTTTAATAAACTGAGCATTGCAAATTAAAAGTATTGTAAATATTGTTTTTTTTTTTTTGTATTTTGTTGAATGACAACAAAAACAAACTTATTTTTTTATCTCTCACGCATCTCTTAAATATCTGTACATACAAAATGTGGAATAAAAAGTTCGAACTCACTAATTGATTTGCAATCATTAAAACAGTTTTTAATTTAAAATGTCGATTACATGTTACAAATAAATCTTCAAGACTGGCTCCTAATAATTCCAAAACCATTGCATTCCAACGCCCAGCACATGTACCCAAATAATATACACGGGGTACACCTTCAATGACGCCATCTATACACATATCAATCAATAATTTGGTTCAATCATGAATCAATCATTAGCTAAATCATTATTACGAAGAGAGTAGTACACTTCGCTCTCTGTCTATCTCTCTGATGAAAGGATCCATCATCAGAGAACCCAAAAACAAACAAAAACTAAAAAAATTAAATAGTGGAGTCCCGTTCGGTTTTTAATTCGACTTTCTATTTCTAGTCCTTTAATAATAAATATAATAATGGGGGCGCAAACTATGGAAAAATTATGAGAAAGTTGGATTTTGGTATAGTTTCCTTTTGATGATAGAATGGTGCGTCCAAATATGCGCGCTGCGCGCCGCTCGTACACATCAAATTCGTCAGATTTGGACGTTGCGCGCGTGCGGCGCACAGCGATACATCTGAAGTCGGTTTTTTCAACGAACACTTTGTATGTTCGCAGTTCATATTTGGACGTGTTCATTATAGGTTCGTCGTTTTTAGCGCGCATGTGATTATTGTTTTTTAGATATTAATTGAAATGTAGTATTTTAGTTCAACTTGAACATTTTTCAAGCTGAACTAAAATGTAAACATTTTAATTAATATCTTTAGATTATTTTCAGGCTTAACTTCACTGCAATATGAATATATGTTCGTGGGTTTCCTATGGATCGCTGGAGGTTCGTTAAAATCAACAATTCCAACGAACCAAAGGCGAGCGGCGCGCACATCGCTCGGGTTTCGTGGCGCGTATATGTGGAAGCACCTTAATATAATCTCCGGAAGGAACTGTGTCAACTTACGGGGTTACATGGGTTTGAAAATTTATTAAATAAAATAGTACAATAAGTCTAGAATAGTCTCACAATTTTTAAGTAAATAAGAGTAAAACTCTCTATCGGTCATAAATTTAGCCCACTTTTCTTCTGTCTGATTTTGTTCTATACCAAAATCCAGTTTTCCTCTAAATTTTTCGGCGGTCAATATTAAATATTTCTGAATTATCCCTGTCAAATGAATTTATAGTTCAGTAGCTACGTACTATAAACTCCAAAATGGCGTGTTTTTTTTTTTCCCTCAAAATTCAACAGTTGAAATGTGGCGAATCGATTTGTTTATTCGAAACATTTTTTTGAAAACATTTGATTCATTTTGGAGTTTCTAGAAAAATCAAGATTTCCGTCTCGAATTGATTTCGATTAAACTTTCTGCGGGGCATAAAAACAAGCAAAATGTTGTTTTTGTTTAAATCTCTCGTTGTTTTAATTAGATTGAATATGACACGGCCTCACGGCACTCCACTTGACAAATAAAATTGAAGAATACTAACCATGTGTTCCCAATAATTTATAAAATCTATATTCTAGATGTAATTGTGGAGCCTTTGATTTCATCGGCTCCATTTTAATTGCTACATGTTCATTATTATACAAATTTTTTCCTAAAAATAATAAAACAAAGTATTAATTTTTTGATGTCCTTGCGCCAAATTTTGAAATTGTCTTATTCATTGATGCCTTTTTCTACGATATTGTTCGTTATGGCGTAATTTCTGACATCAGAATGTTTTCAAGTCTTAGGGAACAAATTTGATTTTTTATTTCATACCTATCTGTCCGAATAGGCATATTCTATTCCAATTTGTATGGAATTCTGACCAATGTTCTCCCAGGGGTAATAATCTAAGAAAAACTTCAGTCGTAATGACGTAAAACTGATAATCGAATTTGGAAGAGATTTTGCTCAAGTTTTTGATTCAAATTTCAAGAAATTCTTGTAACGCGAAAGATATGTTATTGATTTATTTCGAGTATGAGCTAAATCGATTAAGTACCCTAAAAAGTTCATTTTTTGTCAAAATTTTTCAAAATCTAATCATAAAAAAGAAGTCAAAAGTACGGGCAAATCGGACAGACTTTAATTTGTGATATAGTTGCAAAAATTTACTTCAAAATCTTTATGTCAATCAATCTTGAGCCTCCAGAGAATATCTTTGAAATTACTAGATAAGGATTTTGAAAAAAAGGTCGAAATAAAATTTCTCTAAAATCTAATATTGTGCCAAATCCAATATTGGACCTAAAATCCAAATTTTAAGTCCAATATTGTGCCTTGGTCAATTATCGTATTTATTTGAAATAGAAACACAAAATTTCAGAAAGTAATACATTGACCCACAAAGTTTGAAGGAATTATCTCTTAAGGAACTTTGAAGGAAAATTATTTGAAAGGTCCTAGAATCTTTTGGAGTCACATGGAATTATCGCAGAAAAAGACATCAAATCAAAATATGTTTGAAAATAATATTTAGTTTAAAACATACCTAAACGTAATTCACCAAAGTTTCCACAACCAATTTTTTTACCAACACGAAAATTAGGGCCGACCATTAGGACGCCCGAACTTGAGCTAACAGAATGCCGTGATGAGTGCATGTTTGTGCCAGCGATAAGCCCGTGACGGGCAGTGGCACCTGTAGCTATTGCCCCGGATACACCGTGTGTCAAACGTGATATTTTTTTTGCGTCCGCTAGCTCGCGGGTTGGCCCAGCTTTTTGCATGCCACTTTATGTCACCCTGCATTCAGAACATTGCGCTACAATTTTTGCGTTATACCTTTTTTTTTTTAATTTATTTACGACTCGATATGACGTTTTCCTCAAATATTTAGTCCCTAAAACAAAACAAAAAAAAACAAATTATATATCCATTTTCCACAATTTTTTCCATTCCATACATCTTGTTTATCGGAAACTTAGAATTTATCTGATGCATCAAAATTTGGAAAAAAATTTATTCGGATTTTGGAGCCTTAAAAATATTAATTTAAAACATACAAATTTTTTTTTTGCAATTTTTTTATAAAAGGAAAAATAGTTTTTTACAAAAAATGTATTTTGGGAAAATGTATTGTTAATTAAAAAATATTTTCACTGAAAATTTTAATATTACAAAAAAAAAATAACAGAAACCCACGCACGGTTACTGTCAAATTCTTTTGGAAAACTGTACAGAGTGATCTATTTACAATTATACAGAATAATTTTGAAACATTTAGTTTTTAAATTGTGACAAATCACATTATTTTTATAGACCTTCTTCCGTCACTGCGACGTAAAAGATCTATTGTGACATTTGCCTTCTCTATTAGGATTTCCAAGAGCAAGTCCAGGTCCCAGAAGCGACAAGTATCAGTGTCCAAGTAGAAGTTCAGTAATGACCTTAATGTCGGGTTTGTTATGTGATAAGATCATCTTAGCGCCCTCCCTCACGAGTGGTTTATGCAGAGCTTAGTCTCCCTTCACTCTGGGGGTAGATCCAAGTCCCAGAAGCGACAAGTATCACTCTGGGCCTTGCTGATCTTGAGTGGGCAGTGTCCAACAGAAGTTCAGATATGATCTTAATGTCAGGTCAGTAAGGTGATAAGATTATCTTAGTCCTCCTCCTGGCTAAGTTCTGGAAGTGGAACTGAAGCTTAGCGCTCTCACGACCCGGTACCCAAACAAACATTTTAATGGAAATTGAGATCTATTAGGGCATTTATGACAGTCCCATGCAATCCTTGACGCCAAAGTGGGTGAACTTAATGTCTTCAGGACAACCACCGTACGAGCTACACTACCCACACTGCCAACTGCCCATTTGATGTCCTTGAAAACTAGAGACCAGTCTACTTAAGACTTCCCAAATGGGAAGAAGTTAATGAATTCGTTCTAAAGTTTGATTTTGAATGAAAATCAAAAGCTTAAAGTTACCAATTTCAATTTTACGCGGATAAATGGTCATCACAAATCAGGAATTTTTAGGTGATGTGTTCATTTTAAAGAATATACCCTCTAAACTAATTTTGGTTTTACCAAACTCAAAATGGTGGTATAATATGTTCTTGAAAATGAATATACTAGGTGATCTATTTATGTTCATAGAAAATAATTAGCAAGATTATTTTTAAATCTAGATGAATCATATTTTGTTTTTTTTAATGTGATTAAAAGTTTTAAAATATTTTTAAATTTTAAGTTGGATGATTGACTGATCAGCATCAAAGAGAAAGAGAGAATTGTACATGAAAAAATTAGTCGCGTCAAAGGTACAAAGCGATAGACGAATTTATTGAAAAATATGGCTTCATAAGATGTAAGTACTTATGATTATCTATCTATATATATATATGTATGTATGTACGTATTGGGTGGCCCACCCACTATCATTACAGTTTTTGGTACACATGGTCACTAAAGTAGTGGTCCTTTTTTCAAAATTTTATAGTTGATTTGTGCCTTATTTAATAGGTTTTCGAAAAAATGTTTCGGATAAAAGTTGTTCATTATAAATATACTAATAACTATTATTCGAAACATTTTCCCAAAAAGTGGATGAGTAAAGAATAATAAATTAACTTTAAAATTTTCCACTATTTTTGTGGCTCATAGTACAAAGCCTTATAGTTGAGGTTATATCAAGGAGATTGTAGAGTAATTATTAGTTATTACAAAATATAATACTTGATTCATGAATTTGTAGTGGACTCGCTAATAAATTTCAATATTCATATTTAGATATTACCTTTGCTGAATCACTACATATGCCCCTTGTTATTTCGGTAACTACATGTTGTTACCTCAGTAACTATGAACAAAACTGTATTTGACATTATTTATAAGGCAAAATAAAGTTTGGTTTCAATCCCAAAAATTTGTCTGTTTAATTCATTGTAGAAATAGGTTCCAGATAATTGGAATCATCTTTTCTTCAACTCTAACAAATTCATAAATAGTTGATGATGTCGGATTACGCCTAATATGTCTCGATTCGGAAAAAATTACTTATATGTAGACCAATTTTTTTGTAATAAGTCCCAAATGATATTAGGGACACGAATTACTTGTCTAGAATGATTAGAGATCGAGGGTTTGTGATATTTTATTATTTATAACTTGAAACTTTTTCTGGCATGACTTCCCAAAATGATGGAGAACATTCATAGGTTGATTGTGTTTATATTGCCTAAAACGTTGAGTATTTTCATACGTTTTGTGGGAGCCTTATCAACTAAACATTTTGGAAAAAGCGAATAAGCATATTTCGTACGAAAATTTCATGAGGAACAAATTATGTGCTATAGATTTTTCACCTAAATAAGATGCTTACAAAAATTTTCGCCTCGAAATATGTACAAACAGAATCCGACGCGTAAATCTGAGTTTAGCTCAAGTTTTTGTTGATTAGCGCATACATGGATTCTTTTCCCTAACATCATTTGAAACGAATCTACTTGAAATCAGGTACAGATTATTTGGGACCCGCGTTTTGGCTTTAAGGCTTTCTACGTGGTTGTTGATTTTGACAAGATTCCACAGTTCATATAATGCCTCCTCAACGGAACCTGTCAAGTTGTCAAGTAGGAGGCATCTTTATTCCAGCGAACGACTTGCTCTCAAAAAGAGGCCACATAGAAGTTTATGGCCCCTAAAGAATAAATCGACCTAAATTCGAAATTTTAAATGCTGCAGAATATCTCAACTCGACATGAACCTTAATGAAAGGCCAAGCCGTAAGCGTTCCTGCTGCTATCTCTTAGATCAGGGTTTTCCAAACTGTGTTCGGCGCAAAGTTAATATATCAGCAAAACTGAAACTAATACTAATAAGTGCTCTGCGAAAAAATGTAATAACAAAGATTTTTTTTCGACATTTGACGGATATAAATTTTATAGCCGACCACTGTTGACGCTAGGAAACGTCACATGCTCTTAATTACCAATAACTTCACGCATTTCTTACAAATAACCTTATGATTATGTTCTTATGAAATAACCTTATACGGTTGACAGTATTGCTGATATATTCTACATAAATCTGATTCAAGAGTAAGTTTAAAATACGTGTTAAGTGTTCAACATACCGGCGTCTAAATTTTGGAGGAAACAAGCCTGAAGTTAGTCTGTGTTGTTTTAAGACATTAGACCCATATACTTTTGTAAATATAAATTTGTTCCTTTCAAAATAACAAGGTGTTCCAGTTAAAGTTCGAGGATTCTAAAAGTGTTACATCAAAGAAAAAGTTTGGGAACCCCTGTCTTAGATTGTCTATATTCTCTGATATTTGACTTTGATTTTTCGAAATTCTACTCCTGGGAAGGGGGTATATTTATCTTACGGGGCTACATGGGCTTGAAAATTTAAAAAAATAGACTTTTTTTATTGTCTTATTAAACTCCCAAAGTTTTAAGTCGTAAAATTCAAGGAGATAGAGCCTTGGGGAGTATATTGAGCAGTTACTTAGCTATTTTTTGTCTGTCTTTAATCGCGTTTTTTTCAAAACTCTATTTTTGAAGTCGGTTGACATGATTTCTCAAAAAATAATGATCCGATCTTATTCAAACTTTTACACACTTCATCAAGATAAGATTGACTCGTGCGCGAAGGAAGGATTTTTTTTTATCTCAACTAATTTTACAAGACAATACGTGGTGCAAATTATACCAAAAATAGTACTTTATTGTACAAAACTCTGCCAAAAATTCAAATTTTATTTCCCTTCGTCCAAGCACGAGATTTTCATAACAGAAATAGCTTGGCTTTTTTAATTTCGGATGAATCGATCATGAGTTATTCTGACTACGTCAAGGAAACTTTATTCTGAGGGTCATAGAAAATAAAGTCCAAATGACTGAATTTTCAAAATTTTGAAATGAAAATTTCACATATTTCATATTTGTGTGATATTTTCATTTCATATTTGTCAAATGTTGATCTTTGATATTAGAGAAAAAAAATTAGAGAAATTATGGTTTTTTTTTTGGCCTTCGAAACCCATGGAATCCCTTAAATAATGAAAAATCACTATATGAGAAATAAAATCAGTGACTGACTAAAGACAGTAAAAAAAAATACTTAGGAAATAGTAAAAATAGATCAATAAACAAACAGAAAATGTTTTCAACCTTTCAATTTCATTCATATTAATAATAAATTAATGTTTGCTATCTTAATAACCAGTTGTTTGTGGAATAACTACCCTCTGCACTACATGAGCGTAATCAAAGTGGAGGGATATATGGGGCGTACTACTCTATGCAACACTTAAAATTATAAATTTATATAAAACAGATCGTTTTTTTAATTTTCTTTTTTTTTTTTTCGTAGCGTACACAAAATAGTTATGTATCAAAGTATAAATATACAGACCGTTTTCAAAAGCATTCCTAATAGAGAATCAATGTTAAATAAATAAAATATTTACTATAAAGCCATACATACACATACATACTGAAACTGAATGTCTGGACTGGAATATTGGGTGACCATATTATAGGACCATTCTTCATTGACGGATCTTTAGATTCTCAAAAATGTGTGAGTTTGTTACGAAATTATATTTTGCCAACTGTTAGAGCTCTTCTTAATTTAGACCTGGAATCTGTATGGTTCCAACAAGATGGTTGCCCTGCACACAATGACATGATAGTAAGGTTGTTCTTGGAACAAACTTTCCAGGAACGTCTTATGAGTGGTTTTGGAAGTGGCCAGCCAGATCGCCAGATCTATCTCCTAAAGACTTTTTTTTTGTGGGGTTTTCTCAAAATACAGATCTATTCGCGGAATAGGCCTGCAAATTTGCAACAATTAAGGCAAAGAATTGTTGAGAATTGTGCGAATATTTCTCCTCAAGTGCTAGAAAATACACGGGTAGATTTCTACAATCGACTCGGATTTTGTTTAGCAAATAATGGAGGAATATTCGAACCGTTGGTTAAACTTTTTTTTTGTCGGTATTCTATTTTTTTCTTTTTGGGGTTTTATTTTTCTTTTAATTTGTGTGGATTGTGGTTTTATGTTATACCGTTAATAGAATACTATCATTTATTTTCAAACATTCCACATACAAATAATAAGGGATATTCAAAAAATAATTTTTAATTGTTAGAAGTAATGATAAGCCTAAGCAGACAATAATGAACATATTTAACCCACTCTCATTACATATTAATGCAGTACAAAACAGTCCAGCAAGAATACACAACAGACACACTAAAGAGTACCCGCACTTTTTTTTTTCTTTATTAAGCCTATTGTGTATAGTTATTATAGTAAATAATATTTAACATTGATTCTCTATTAGCAATGCTTTCCAACACATACGGTATATATATATATATATATATATATATATATATATGCACTAATTGCCGGGTTTATTCTCAACCCTTATAACCTATATTCACCTGTTTATACAACCGATCTCACCCCCATATACCGCCACTGGTATCAACGTCTATGAGTTTAGTAGTGTACTACATAATATGTATTATATATTTCTACGCCAGTTAAATTAGAAATATAGTACTGTTATAAATCCTAGTTAGCAGTGGTCACGAAAACCAGTTTTTTTTCTCGAGATTTATCGTCTTTCACTGGTTTATACCTATTGTCATTGGTCAAACAGTAGAACCTCTGTAAGTCGAACTTCAAGGGAGATGCCAAAAAATTCGAGTTATAGAGTTTTCAACTTATGAAGGATTTTGTAAGAAAATATTCGACTTGTAAAGATACCTTTTTCTTATGTTCTTGCTTGGAACCTTCGGAATAAGGATCTCTGCAAAATTCCCACCTAACTAGATTTTATTTAGTACTTTACCTTTTTTTGTCTAATTTAACTGGACTATATATACTATGTACTCTTTCAAATATTTATAATTCTCCACATTTTTTTTATCAAATACAAGCAACTGGAAGATTCTTTTGATCCTAGTTTTTTAGTAAGTAGGAACAGGTATTTAAAAATTTTGAAAAAAAAAAACGGGACAGAATTCGATTAGGTTGATTGTCACAACGAACCATAGGACCTCGCGGAAGGGCACACTTGCGTTAAGAGGAATAACATTGTTTCTTACCCTCGAGTAGTATCGTCCCAAATGCCCTGCTCATCAGCGCTTGTCATTTCCATAGTAAGATACTCAGTAAGGTTCTAAGAACAATGTCAATAATAGGCTTAACTCGACTAAAGGGATCTCACAGAGAGAGGGGGTGCTTCTAAAGGAATCTTCCCGTTCATTTTGGGAACGTTTAAGATGGCCCTGTTCTCCAATTTTGATCGCACCAGAAGAGCCATATCTCAGATTATCCAACATTGATACTGCGCTATCAAATTGTAGGTCGTGACCTCTTTTTCATGAAAGTCCCGATACATTAAATCGCACTGCTGTTTTTAACCATTTTCTAATTACAGATTAATTCCCCTTTCTCTACTTTCGAAAGTAAAATTGAAACATATGGTTTCGTTTCTGCACGATATGGCCCTAGTCCCTATAACAGCCGACTCGCCTTTGACGGAAAACATCGTTGGCAATCTCGTTTTCATCTGTGCCACAATTTCATGGAATCCAGGCTTGTATGAAAAATTTTGATGTGGATAATTTCTCTAATGATTTGATACATTCGACCACCATCGGGGATGTAAACACTTTGTCTGAAATAAAACTTGTTCGATAAATCTATTTACCGATCGCCCATACGGCAAATCGCTCTTAATCCATACCGTTGTGAAAAAACACTCGGATCAAGCATCCACGTATGGAAGTTCCTTTCTAGGAATTAAATGTTTCAAAATATGGAATTTCCAGTACTACTTTTGATAAAGTCCCTCCTAAATTTCTATAATAATGCGACGAATTAGTCAGATTAAGCCTAAAAGTTTTTTGGCCGTTAATTACTTCAAATTTGTATTACTAACGAAAAATTTAATAGTTTGCTTTAAAAGATAAATGAAAATAGAAATAAACCAAATTTTGACAAAAATAAGATATAGGATGGTAGTGCCAACCTGTACTTAATATAATAAATAATATCTGATTAGAAGAAAAAAACAGATTAATTGAGAATTATATGGATTAAAAAAAAATTGGGTATATTTAAATATTTAACAACCCACCCCCCGCCAACCGGCTTTTATAAAATAATAAGGTTACATACCGAACAAATTTTTATCAATAAACGTCAAGAAAAAGTTTTTTATCTAGAATTACCTATCAAGGAATTTCAATCAAACACACTTCCTTTGACAATTGAACAAATACCTCACAAATAAAATGGTGTAAATTATCTGCCATTTTTAATCAATATTTTTCAACTCCTTAATAAAATATCTTAGATCACTCTGTACACAAAACGTTAAAAAAAAACCCTTAAAATTAAATATAAATGATTGTAGATCACTTTGTAAATAAGTAAAATTAAATTAAAAAAAGTGAGCTACCTTGAATGTGATTAACTCAAAACTTACGGAGTAGTTATTGGGCAAACGTTTTTGTAAAACAACTTCCTCTAAAAAAACATTGTACAAAATGTGTAACGAGAAAGTTTTTTTTAATATTACATATTATTAGGTAATCCAATTGGTAATTTGCACACTCGTGAAATTCCAAAATTATCAACAAAAAAATAGATTTTTGAGGTGTGGTAATCGCAACGTTTAATCAACAACAGAAAAAATACTCGAAACGAAAAAAAAACAACACAGATAAAACTAACCTTGTTAGAAAAAAAATGAAGTGTTCACCACCACTCGAAAGTTTCTTTGAAATAGTTCTCTCGGTGTCACAGAAATCAAAATCACAATTTGGTAATATCACAGCATCACTCTAAAAAATTTATTAAAACACACAAAATTTTCACACTTAAAAACAAAACGGGGAAAAAAAGGAAAAATATTCAGTTCACTCTCGTTTATAAATATAAATTGACCAATTTTCACACACTCCGAAAAAATGATGGATTTAGGGGTATTATAGTTTTACACAGAAAAAAATATTTTGATATTTTTTTTAAAATTAGGAACCGATTTTTAAAATTGTTTGGAGAGCTGTTTTTTTTTTTATTGTATTTTTTTTTTGTTAGTTGATTTGTAAATATATCGGGTGCAAAGAAGAACAATACACATAACTACACGCCATTATTGTGTGTGACTACTCAAAGCATAGACTTTATAGGTAGAGAGCCCGGTCAAGAAGACACAACCCTCACTGAATACATATCGACATGATATTTGTATGTTATATCAGGCACAATTTCATTAATTTACATATTACAATTAATTTAAACATTTTTGTTGTGATTTCGTGTACATCGTTCGTAAACTTTTAGTTTGGAGATTTTTTTTTATATTGTTGTTTTAATTTACTTCTTTTTTTTGATAATGTATTATGAGACACGTACTAAGAACTATTTAGTCAGCAAATAGCTATGAAGTATGCTTACATTCAATCAAGTTAGAACATGCATAGAACGAGTTTGCGCTATATGTGCATTGTTCATAATATTACCTCTATGTATCACCAAATGCTGTTTTTTATGATTCTTTTATCATATTTCTGCACTATTTTTGCAAAAATATTATGTTTCAAAAGGAACCAAAACTATATTTTCCACGATCAAAAGTATTAGCCCATTAGTATGGTGCATTTTAAAGCTTGTAAAAATTCTAAATGTAGGAGCTACGTAGACTAAGCTAATTTTATCATAGGAAGGTATTATAATGATTATGAAATTAAGTTACCTTGTTGACAATTTTAATATTCATTATAGTTAAATTCATTTTCTACAACTTTACTCAATTTTTGCATTTTACTAATAGTAACAGTGATATTTCAAACTTTGTATTAGGATCGATGGATATTAAAGAAATTTTTGCGAAATCGTTTCGTCGGTATGTGTACTCCCCTGCATAAAATTTGAACCAGTTGAAATATTTTAAGTGTTACTATTGGTGTTTGTTTCTTAGGACTATGACATCTGATGGGAATAATTAGAAACAGAATAGTCAGGCTCAACTGTGATAGTTACATTTGCGTAACTAGGATTATGTTAATAAAATAAACACAAAATTATTATTTTTTCTAAGTCTAAGCTAGTGCAAGGGAAATTTTATACGATTTGGTTAGCAAATTTCTTAAATGTTATATAATAGTAGATTAAACGTCAAGAAAAATACAGCAAGATTTTTTCTGAATATGTGTATTAAGTCAGGTTAAAGGATGAAGTATCAATAAAAAAACCGGTTAACAAGTATAAAAAACAATGAGTTAATAGATATCTAAAATAGAAATATATCCTTGAATAATGACATCCACCCCAATATATAAAATGAAACCATTACGGTATTAGTAATAATGTACCAAGTTAATGTTATTCAATATGAACTGTATTCACGTAGTACAATTCGTAAGTATTCGTAATAAAAACCCAACACCCAAATTTGAAAAATATTTTTATAAAAATTTATCTGCATAAAATATTGATAAATATTTGAATAAAAAATGATTAATTCATATTTATTGATGATTAAATTTCAATAAAAATTTTTAATGATAACTTTTTATATAATCTCTATTATTTTTGTTTTGTTATTATCTTAATTTTTATCTAAGAAGATAAATAAAATATCGTCATGTTACTTCCATAAACATACTCATTAATATACCTTCAACCTGTGTCCTTACGACATTCTTCTTAACATAGACAATTTTCGAAAAATACAGGGAATATATTTTTTTGTGACACCCTATATAGTTTATTATGTATTTTAGATGTTTTATGAGCCTATTAAGCAATGAAAATTTGAATCATTATAACTTAACCAAAAATCACACCGACCCATGATTTTTTATAATCCAACAAAGTATATCCATAAGAACTTTAATCGGATCAGATCCACAGGTATAGTTTGTGAGTTAACGAAATCATGAGTTTTTTCGGAATTATAACATTTAAAATGTATTTTGGTTTCACCTTTTGTGATATTATTCAAAATTTTAACGATGGAAGTAATATGAATCATCATCGACTTGTTACTAAGTTCAAAATAAAAAAAATTTAAATAAATTTTCCCGCTCAAATAACATATCCAAAAATATATGATAATTCCCAAATATTTTCATATAATTCTAAACAATATTGAATTGATATTTGTAGAGACATTCTAAAATTGAAGTAAATCGTTAGTCATATTTTATTTGATCCAAAGTTATCACGAAAGTGTTAACACATGATGACGTCATGCAATTTGATCATATGTTTTTTGACTTTCTGTTTCAGGTGTCGTCATGACAACCGTAGATCATTTCAGATGTAAACAAATATGAATTTGAATGACATTTCTGTATTAATTTTATTAAAATTTTGGTTTATTTACGTTTATTTTGACTTATTTTGCTTATAATTCATCTTATTTTATTTTATTTCAAAAATAAAATAATTATTTAATAATATTCGTGTAAGTAAAGTATTTTTAATGATGTTTTACAGGTTATGTTCGCCAATCATATAAATAAAAAACAACTGAAAAATATAATATAGCGGGAGTAAATTTTTTGAAAATTCTCTCCTTTTACGAAATTTATCTTAAATATATAGTTTTTCATGAAATTTTCAGCTAAAATATGGATGAATTAATTGGTCCCAATGTTCAAATTGTACTGGGAGTTCATGAAGGTAAGTCGTAAGGTTCCCGAATTTCAATGACTTTAAAGTCGTAGAAGTATTATCTAAAGAAAACTTCATCCCTGAGTTTCTAACAACAAAAACATTTGTCTGGTGATAAGATTTTATAACGTTCCAAACTTCCACAGGTCTAGAGTTTCATAAGTTTATTTTATACTAGCTTATACGCCTTTGCTCACTTTTATAGTTATATCCCCAGGTCTCATTGTCTTAGCAAGATAAAATACCAGTTTTTCAGTCTTAATCATAAGCTTTTAAACAAAAAAGTTTCATCAAAATCGTTATAGTAGTTTTTGCGTGATGTTCGAACAAACCATTAAACAGGCATTTACCATTTTATAATAGAAGATTGATTTTTTCGATGCATTATTTATTTTCCATAAGTAGTTATCGCAAATTTTATGGATACGGTTTTGTAATTTCTAGGTCAACAATTTGGATTTTTACAGAATCCCGTGTATATTGTGGCAAGTTTAAATGGTCATATATTAGAATCTGATTCAGTTGGACCCTGTGATAATCCTGTATTCGGTACAAATTTAATATGGCAAGCAGATAAAAAAGGACTTCGTTTGTAAATCACAATTATTTTTCCTTGGAATTTTAAGAGCAAATTTTTGTTAATTGTTTTTTTTTTCTGGATTTGTAGAATGCGTACGGGTACCATTCCATTAAAGGTTGAATGCTTTATAACAAATCAACAAAATCATAAACAAGAGCGAATTGGATATTTGCTATTAAATTTAAGAGCTGTACAAATATTACCTTCTGGTAAATCATCACAAGTAAGTTTGCTGATACTTTTATAAGGCTTATCATGCATGTAAATAAGGCAGTTGGGACATATATCTATATTTAGTATAAAAAGAAGTCTTCGACGCACTTTACTGCGCTAATCTCGAGAATCCTTTGAATGGATTTTACTTCAGTTTTCACGAACAGATAAACAAATCACCAAGGTTTTATTATATCCACTAAATTTAGGAGCAATTTATCAGCACTTACTAACCAAAATGGCGTCACAATCCAAATTGTTTAGTATCTGTCAAATGTAAAAAACTAAATTAGATATACTTAGTTTACTTAAGTTATTTCTACTTGGGTCTATGTAAAGTTTCAACCCTAAATTGCGTGTAATCTGACACGGATTTGAAAGCTAGAAAATATAAATTTTTGTTTTATAGATCAAACAATGTTGGAATAAATTATTGGGTGTCAAAAATGAGGCAAAAGCCCATCGACCAGAAATACTATTATCATTTTTCGTTGAGGATGATAATAATATTGAGCCTGTAAGTAAATTCCCCATCAAAATAACACTCAGTTTTATTATTAAATTGTTCCCCCCGTTTTCTTCGGAGGTGCGGTTTTATTTATTTAGGACGAACAATGCTGTGAAAATATAACAAAAATCGTATCACATGATACATTAAATGCATCGTCGTCATCATCACCGATTGGTGGAGGACTTGGTGGTAGTGGTGGTCAAAGTCGTGCTGCACCAACAATTGTACCACGATTATGCTCAGAAGAAGGTCTTATACAAATCGGTCCAGAGGATACTTGTACCGATATATTTTTATTAAGTATTCTGATTGGAACTGCTACAAATTTAGATATGGTAGGTCCTCATCAAGATTTCATTATCCTGCTAGAAATTTATCCTTCCTAGAAAGCATACATTAATACAGAGATCACCAAACTATAGAAATGCCTGCATTAACAAAATTTGGATAATAAATTATCTCTCAATAAATTTAAAATAAAACAAAATTGATTGTTTTGAATTGTCAAAATTTAGAAAAAATAATTAGTTTATTTCACACCCTTAGGCGGCGATTTTCGAAAAAATCCTTTCTTATTGCACCTCTCGCTGCCTAAGAAACATATCTTATAGATAGATATAGATCTAGAATGACGGTCAGATAATTTATACCATCCCTGAAGAGTATTTCGAAAAAAACGAAATCGAAAAGCTTTCTCTTGTTCATAAATAACTCGTAATGTATTCAAATTTCGAAAAAAATGTATTGATTAAAAGTTGTAGAGAATAAAATTTCCTACAATAAATATTTCGGTACATTTTTTAATTTGTCAATTCATTTGCTTACTAGAGCGTGTCAAAGTTGGATCTGAAAAAATACCTTTAACTCGAAACAATTTTCTCTAATATTTAATTGGTTTTGTAAATTTTTGGTATCTATCCATCCATTGTTATTATGGTCGCCTTTAAGGTAAGTTATACTAATGGAGATGACTAGCCAGTTACTTAATTTGATAATTAAGTAATATTTTTGAACATTTGTAACATTATTTTGACATTTGATGTAACAAATCTTACACATCATGGCTGGGGATTTAACCCAAGACCTCTGTATTTCCGGATCAAATAGTTTGCTTAACAATTGCTCGTAACAATTTTCTTAAAATTTTATAGCTTCTCGCCGATTTAAAACTCTATTCTGGTGAAGATATCAACGAATCAAAAGGAAATTATTCATTTTGGTATTCAATATTCGGACATTCAATACAAACCAAACCATTTAATAAGAATTTAACCGAACCGTGTACGTTAAATGAAAAAATTGTTCTGCGTTTACGAAGTTCGCTGCGAATATTAAAAATATATTTTACTGAAGTCTCATTAATGTTTTTAAAATTAATATGCGGTTCGATTGAAATTGGTTATGCAAATATGGAATTAAAAAATTTAGTACCAACCGAAAAACTAACAGAATTCCTTACACGTTATGCCATTAATAATACCGTGACACAGAATCAACGATGTTATTTGCATACAACACATGGAGGTCGTACACCAACTGATTTAAATGGACGGAAACCATTTATTAATATGGAAGTGAAATTGAAATATGTTCAACCACCAAAGGTATGTATGTATAATACTTGCTCTGCTTGAAAGACCCCCGGTGCGGCCTTCGACCTTGGCTCCGCGTTCTAGAAAGAAAACATACATCATGCGTAGTGTTTGGTAACGTAAACAACATAATACACGTTACCAGTTCTCGTCAAAGGGGGGAGGTAACAGAATTCCACGTTGAATGCTAAAAACCGCATCTTTCTAGCATGTATAGAATTAAATAACGTATTTTTTGAGGGGGATTTTCCAATTTCCGGGGTTGCATTGGAAAAATTCAAAAAGCAAAAAGCTGCATCTTTCTAGAATGTCCAGATTTTGTATATGTAAGTCAGTCAGTTCACAAAGAGCGGTATATATTATGGATTAACCAAATTTTTATTGACAATTTCTCCCTCGTAATTTGTATCTTCAAAATCGATCTATTTCGAATTATCGAGTATGAAATTAAAGGAGAGCTATCTCATATTGAGATCTTTTACAAGGGCGGAGCTTAATATTTCCACCTACGGACAGTAGTTTCTTAATTGTTCACCAGAGTGCGAACACAAACTATGTAGGCCGAAGAGTATGTCAAAGGAAGTAGGGCAGGTAACCTAGACCTACTAACTGTAGTTTCTAATTTATCCACCAGAGAGCACATCCACGTGCTCAAATTCCCAATATAATTTTAGTTGCAAAAGTTTTAGATAGTAGTTCAATAAATACCCAGAATGGCGCTAATAGCATGAAGATGATCACAATTATAAATTTTGGTATAACGACATCATAATCCTACTCAATTTTACGGACACATTTTATACTCGTCGATAGTCCTCCTTATCTCTACCCTCCATAGTGTACATCTAATAATATTCAATCTTAATAGTAATTTCTCCCACTGGAGGCGCTAGTATAATATGAGTACCATCAAAATCGTTCTATTTGGTATAAAATTTGACGTTTAATAACTTGTTGCGTTCATTTATCGGTCAAATTTGACGTATATGCAGATGGTGAACGTTCTTAGGGATCACTAAGTACAGATTGCAGTGTTGTCATCTGAGGGGAAACCTACGGCTGTAATTTAATTTTTGTTTGTTTATAGCAATCAATAAATACTCCAGATATAGTTTATCATGAAGATGGTGTGGAGGATACAAGACGTAGCAATAATCAATTGACTTCACGAACACGAAGTACAACGAATTTACAAGAGAATGGTGATACAATTCGGGATGAGACGCTACGTAGTACAAGTTTAACGGGTCTGGAACCAAAAGCAGTTAGCAGTTGTTATCGGGAGCCTACACCACGGTAAAAATAACGCATGTTTTGCATTGTTAAGGACGTTCATTTGCTACGCCAGAGTCAAATGAGTACTATCTTTAATAAAATTTATTTAGGATTTAAAAAAAGTTGTAAAGTAGATCAATAATCTTACAACGATTTATAAACTTTTTTTATTTGTCCTAAATATTTTAAAAGTATTTATTGGAAAATATCAGCAAATGTTTATTAGAAATTTATTTGACTTGATTTGACAGATCTGACAATTAACTATGTTTTGTTATGACGTTCACAGTGTGTATGTCTATATTTTTTTATTGTGCGCAGTTGCCAGTTTTCAAAATATGGTGGCAAAAACAAACCTAACAAAACAGTTTTAATTTTATTAAATAACTAGCATTACCCGTTGCGGCTTTGCCCGCAAAAATTTTGTAACGCCCTTATAACCAAGTAACATAATATTTTCTACACCACATCATGGCTGGGGATTTAACTCAACCACTTATATACACCACATATTTACATCACTGATATCTTGCCATCTATTGTAAGTTTAATGAACTAATGCGTAGGAATATAGTTTCACTGCCATCTATCAATGAAAATCAAAAGCTATTATTATATCATTTCCTCATGAATAATTTTTATAATATTTAAGGACCAATTTTTTACAAAAACTTGACAAATTATATACTAAAAACTTCGTCGAGAACCACTCTATCCATTGGTAAAAATAGCATGATAATCGGTGCAGTAGTTTTTGAGTAAATCGTAAACAGACAGACAGGCGCGGCTGGGGGACTTTATTTTATACTATGTAAGGATTAATTCAAACGTTCGTCAACACCATTTTTTTAATACAATTATATACACTGCATATTTCAAAGAATATTTATAAACATTATTTATTATGGTGTCTTCTTCTTTAATAATATAGTTATTATAATTTTAAGTACAAACAAATTCTGTTCTCCATAAGACGTTGTGTTCAAAATTTGATTTTTAATCGATAATTACTCTTTGAAATGATCGACGACAGGTTTTAAATTTTTGTGGGAGAATAACTACTGAATTGAGCTATTTAATTCACTAAAAAAATATTTTTATTTATTATCAAGTCTCATGCATGAACGTCCTTAAGATATTGTATGTACACTTTCTCTGGCTGCGAGAAATACGGTTACCAGACCGGATAATAATTGAAATTTGGTTTCAGTGTACCAAATGAAGCTGGTGATTACAATCCAACAAATGTACTAATCGATGTCTTCAATGAATTACCACCAAAACTAACCACAGATGCAGCAGCATGCTCAGCATCCACTGGAAATATTCCAAATCCGAACAATACAAATACAAACCGTCCACATGTAACACAATCAACAGACAGTGTACTAAAACCAGGTCTATTTGGTGATGGTTTAACACTATCATCACCACGAACAATTGTAACGAATTCAAATCGTGATCAACTTGAAGTCTATCATCATTACGGATTAAATATCGCCGTCAAGTCCCTGACTCTCCAGACTACGGCGCAGTGTTTGAATAAACATATTCAGATAATATTCCATCATCCAAAAGCAGCTGAAGTGATCTATTCAACACATCCGGGGATATATGTTACAGATTTGCAGGATACAATACGCTTACATGATAATGTTAAATGTCGTATTAATTTTGTATCAACACCAGACGAAATTGGACGTTTGTTGTTGGCATGGCCTCCAAAAATATCGTTATGTGAACGGAGTTTGGCAATTGATACAAAATTTCCTACATTATTAGGTGGGTAACAAATTTTTGATGTCCAACTTTCTAGAATTTCATTTATCATCCTTTGCAACCAGTCCAAGTAGCCGAGCGGTCTAAGGCGTTATGTCTGCGCATTATGCATACTTAGAAACTAGGAGGTTATGGGTTCGAATCCCGACATCGGCAGTTTGTCAATTATTAAAAAAAAAGGGCGGTTAATTGACTAAACTGTCGGCGTATGGACAAGAACGAAGTAACCGACTATGTTTGAGAAGGTTTTCTGCAGTTTCTTTCACGAACTCCAGATGAATATCGGCATAGTTCCTATCATAGTCGGCTGCAGCCGCATATCCTACCAGTTCCTAGTCTACTCACAAATTCCTTCCACTCTACTCACATCCTTAGGCATCACAATAGACCTTATGGTCGAAGTGTAGCCCGTCCAGGGTAGCCTCTACAATCTATCATCCTTTGCAAAAAACATCCAAATTTTATCAAATGTCGATGTTTCGTGGTCCTTGGCTCTTTTCTTAATACCAACTTTTGTGAAAAGTCAAGTACCCATTGTTATGGCAAGTTTAAATTGGTCGAATAAGTCGTGAGTTAAGTAAGGGGTGGACAGTTTTTTGGAGGGTAAGTTAAAAGAGGAATATCATTGATTAAATTTTCTAGAAATGGTCTCCAATTCACCTATTATACTCAAAAAAGGAACGAACCTTAGAATCCTTTTTGGAAACTTAATAAAACATTGTTGACTTGACTTAGGTTACTTGACTTAGGCACACTTAGACCAAAAGATCCTTTGTGATTCTGAGATTGGCTGAACCCCCATGCTTTCTACTATTCCTTCGACTTTAGCTCAGAGAGATCGTCAAAGATTGGTGAGTCTTTTCATAATAAGAGCTGGGCAGTGATAGAGCAAGTCAGTCATCGTCTCTTCTTCGTCCTAACTTTGGCAGCTTCTGCAGTAGACTGCCGTGACGCACTGGCAGTCCCAAATATTCCGCTTGATTACCGCTTAGCCGATGCCCAAGAAAATTACCTTAGACACATATTATTGTATGACTTGAGGCATTGCGTCCCAAGTGAATCGTTCTCGGAATCGGCTTTGAAGCTATTCCTGTAGAAATCTACCGGGTCCCTTGAATCCTCCTTGAATGTAATCTCTCCACTGGAATTAGTGACGGGTTCAGTTGACAGTATTTGAAATTGTCGATCACAAAACGCCCATAACTTTTCTGGAAAACTGGAATAAAATCCGTTAGCGCATACTGGAACATAGACAGTCGCGGGGAAAGGGAGAGATTATAGTCTAAATGCGTATTTTTGGAGATTAATTGATCTAGGAAACAACGAAATTTGTTTTTTATACTTAGAATTATTATCGAATTCATTTATTGGCGACAGGTGAAACATCATTGGATACAAGTTTACTCTTCCAACAGGAATCCAATGTAAATTACTCCGCCAATTTACTCGAACCAATAAAACGGGCAATCGTTGGCGACATCAAAATTGCAATGTTTATCGAAGATTATGGCGTGAAAGAGAATAAAACTTCAATAAATTCCGATCATGTTTTGGGACCACCGATCCTGGATGAACGTATCGCCTACAAACTTGTAGAAGAGTTGGAAGATTGGAAAGAACGGCAACAGGAAATGTTTAAAGCGGAATTGAAGCGGAAAGAAGAATCACGATTGTTGTTGTTAAGCACTGAATGGAATGCTCGTAGGGCTGAACTCGAAGCAAAATTAAGTCATGGCATTGAAAAATGTCGTATGCTTGCATCGAATCTATCCAAAGTAACGGAAGAACAACGTATACGAACAGCGAAACATGCTGACGCTGAAAATAAGGTACTTATTTGTACATATCTACAGGGTGGACACCAGTCCAAGTAGCCGAGCGGTCTAAGGCGTTATGTCTGCGCAGTATGCATACTTGGAAACTGGGAGGTTATGCGTTCGAATCCCGGCATCGGCAGTTTGTCAATTATTTAAAAAAAGGCGGTTAAATGACTAAACTGTCGGCGTTTGGACAAGAATGAAGTAACCGACTATGCTTCAGAAGGTTTTCTGCAGTTTCCTTCACGAACTTCAGATGAATATCGGCATAGTTCCTATCATAGTCGGCTGCAGCCGCATATCCTACCAATTCCTAGCTTACTCACAAATTCCTTCCACTCCACTCACATCCTCACATCCTTAGGCATCACAATGGACCTTATGGTCGAAATGTAGCCCGTACAGTGGACCTCTACAATCTATCTATCTACAGGGTGGATCAACCACAAATTATTTGCAGTATTGTGTTTTCGCATAATAAATTTTCCTTAAGAAAATTTGTGTATATGTTTAGATTACTTGCAAAAAAGGTCAAGTTTACCAATTCTAAAGATCTCCACATACCGCCCAATAATTTTTCCGCTGGGATTTTGACCATTTTGAAGCAAACTGGAAAAAAAATTCGTTCAATATTTAGCCGATATCTTTTGAATTGGAAAACTTGGTTAATTGCAACTGATCCTCCAACATATACAAATCGGATACCCGACTTTTTTGCACAGATTTATGACATTTTCAGTTTAGAAAATTAAACGAAGAGCTAGAACAAAGTTTCGGAATGAAACATCAAGAACTACGAGAAGCAACACGACGATTGGATGATGAATATACTCATAAAGTAAGTTTTACAAGTGAATTTCTGCTAGATCAAATTTTAGTGGCTACATTTCACTCTCGTCAAGGCAATGCGTCGCGCAGTAGACATCGCCGTAGAATATGTATGATTGTTTGTACTTTCGGCCGGCTTCGCTTTTGGGCGGTTTCACACACAACGGCATATTTGTCGCGTGCAATGTAATCAAATGGAGTCTTTCACACGTAGTGCGGTCCTGTATATTTGCCGTTCTGATTTTATTACATTGCACGCGGCAAAAAACCTGGGGACTGACTTACAAATTTTCATTCGAACTAATCGAGAGTTTACTCTCAGGCTCACCCTCTCGCTTCCTTTAACTTGCAGGAAGAAAGCGATTACGAGACGGGCTTTTACCTTATCGCGGTCGGGATAGCCTTGGCGAGAGAGTATATTGGGATCTCTGGCAGGGTGCGGGGGGCTTAATATTGAACCTATTATCTGTAATTACTAAGTTGTTCACCAGAGTGCGACCATGAAACTATTAGGCCGAAGGGCATGTCAAGGGGTTTGGAGCAAGAATCAACATACTATCTCTAGTTTATAATTTACTCACCAGAGAGGATAGCATCCAAGTGCTAGAGTTCCCAATAGCAGCGACATATTTTCTGTATTAATAAAAATTTCCAAACAAATTTGTTTTTAGTTGAATGTAATTAAAAATGAAAATTTAGAATTAACAGAGAAAATCAGTGCATTAGAACGTGAAAATGCATTGCTGAAGGATACAATTAAAAAGCATGAAGCGAAATTAAATGATGTACGTAAAACAAGTTTAACCAAGGATCAAACTACAACTTTGTTACAGGAACAGGTTTGTATTCTCTAAATATTTTAAGCGTTTCTTCTACTTCAAAATGGAAATGATTACGAACTTGCAAGTGAGACGACAAATTGGACGTTCGCTAAAAGGGATCGAATATGTACTCCCCCCCTCTCCGCTGGGGGCAAGCCGGCAGTACACACTCGGCGAGATATTCGTAAGGCGAAGAGCCACGATTGGAGCTGTGTACAATCTCGCCGAGTGTTCGACCGGCAATACAATTCTCGTCAGTTAGTTAACGTCGCTTGGCCTGAAATTACGTTGGTATACCTGAAAAATGGCGTTTTTTAATTAAAAATTACGGAGTATTTTTTGATTAAACTATTAAAAATAATTATTATTCAAAAGAATTTAAAAAGTATTCATAAATTTAAACAGTTTCTTATTTATTTTCGTGTTCTACTATTCAGATTAATGGCTGTAATTATAGCTGTTGATAGTTGAATATTTAAAAATGGCGGATGAAAGTTGAATCGAATATAGACTAGAGTGTCCTTTATGCTCGTGTCAAATGTATTCACCACTGGCTTTCCTTGACACGTGTCAAAAAGCGTAGACGAGTCGATACAAAGCAAACCGAGCGTTGTCTCGCCTTGCCTCGCCGAGTGGTGTACTGCCGACATAACAATTTTTGTTATTTCAGCAGTATCACAAAAACTGCAGTAAAATAACAAAAATTATATTAAAATTTGAAAAATAAATAACAAAAATTGATAAAAATTTGCACAATTAGAGAGCTTTAGAAGAGAAATTAGAAGCAAGTATTAAATCAAAAGCATTTTTTAAAGAAGAATGGGGTAAAACTGTTCGAGAAATACATCGGATGAAAGCTGAACATCAAAAACAATTACAAACACAAATCCGTATTAATAAACAAGAATTATCTAGTTTAGGGTAAGTTTCATATCATCATCATGACATCATCAACATCCGCTACACAAAGTCTGCTACTACAGAGTGGGTTTTTTTTTTTTGCAATTCCAGATTAAAAAACTTCTTAAATGATGAAGAAGCTGAATTGAACAAAGATCGAAATGTTTTATCACAGATTCGATCTGATTTACAATATTTGAAAAAGTCTGAACAAAATATACCATCTTTTAATTTTAACGACGAAAATATTAATTATACTACAAGCAGGTAGGTGGTCAGTAATATATACAGAGTGTACACACGGTAAAAAAAATATTGTAATTAGAAAATCCACGTTTCCGAATTTAATTTTGTTTGTTAAAATTCAAACATTGTAATCATTTTTTCGTCATTCTTCGCCAGTATACACAAATTTCGGTTTAAATGACCTCTTTTTCATGTATGTATCCAATTATCCGGATCGAGTCCGGTCCTAATTATTAATAGGGAATATGCATGAAAATTTTTTTTCACTTGAATTGAAGCATGTTTACTTGACAAATATCAAGGTAAAATTACTTTTTAAATAACTTTAAAAATAAGCGAGATATGAATGATTGAAATTCCCGATTAGACAAAGAGGGTGATAGCCCTCTTGATATGTTATATGACGTCATATTACACTTTCACCATTTAAAATACAAGTAAAACTCCGTTTTTAATGTTTTTGCAAGAAAGAGACAGATAATAATCTTTAAAAGCTTTATAGCTTTCTTGATATTTGTCGGATTTTAATTTAGTTTTTAAATATTATTTACAGTATTAACAGTATTTTCATATTCTGAAAATAAATGTGAAAAAAAATTTTCATGCATATTCCCTATTGGAGTTCTATTGTAGCACAAGCTTAAATCTATTATAATTTAAATTAGATCGCCGTAGAACTTCATCTCTTAAGATACGACCTCATGATGTTGCTTGTCGTTCATTTTTAGCGATAAATTTAGTCACGTGATACAATTTTCAAGCGACATGATCATATGTAGCGACAAGTCGCAGTGTAAACATGGCTCAAAAGAAATATTTTTATCGAAAGTTGATATAAATAGATCGCTTGACCTAAACCTCCTTTAGTCGTAACAACGCAAGCTACCAGAAAGAAATTTTTGGTATAGGCTGTTCATAAAATGACCGAATTAATCCATTTCCTCAGGTCCGTCGACACGATAACTAAAAAAACGAAAATAGATAACCACCTGAAATTTTATGTGTGTGTTTTGGAGCTAAAACGTAGGGTCAAGTTTGTCAGCGGTAACGCTCCTAAAATCAATTATACTTTCTTTTAGAAACCATTGCTCCTCAACTATATCCTCCCCAAGTTACCACGGTAATTGTTATTGTTTGTTACTTTGGTAACTATCAACAAATACAATTGTGGGATACATTAGCTATATTCATCCATCATCCTACAAGTTCGTGAATGGGCTCCTTCGTCAAGTTTGTGAATGAAAATTGGATCGTGTTTCCCCCCGCCAGGGGGCCAATATCCATCTTTGAAACCGTAAGAGATAGAAAAAAAATTTAAAGACAAAAAATCTCCCATTTTTGTTAAATAAACAACTTTTTTTTACAACCTTTGTTCCATAAACTCAGTATATACTGGGTATTTAAACAATTAATTCAATTAGTTATTATTTTCACTTGTTTCACCACGTGACGACTGAATGTGTCGCTGAAAAGGAGCTACGAGCAAAGTTCGTGCCGTACCATTAACATTACGAAGTTTTTATTGTACAGGATGATCCATATAAAGTGTTCATAACAGTTCCACAATAATTTATATGGATTTCTTACAGACCCGACTTATTAGAAATGAATTCTGAAGAGAAAATTGCAATGTTGATTGAAGAACGTGATGCATTATTGCGTACAAGGAGTTACAGTGAACAGGATCCAGTGATAATAAAATTAAATCAAGAAATACAACAAACAATGGTTCATTTAAATCGTTAATTAAAAATATATATTATTAATTAAATATAAAAAAAAATTACATTTTTGTACAATTTATTTATTATTAAATAATTTTTATTGTTTTTTATTTACATTTCTTCGACTGATTCGACTAAACCAGCACCTAATATTCGAAAATCATCGAGAATTGCTTCTTTATTTACAATTAAATTCGGTGTATCATCCTTTTGTAAAATTAATTTTCTTCCATTTACATGTGAGACCTAAAAAATCGGGGTAGTAATTAAGAAAAATAAAGTAACAAGATTGGGTTGAATTTTTGGTGACGGGGAAGGGGTTGTATATTTTTAACAATTCTGGATTGGGAAAAAATATCTATAGTTGAAACTGGCTATCCCGAGATTGTTTATGCCTTTGTGTATCAGGTAGTTAGTGGCATTAAATTATGGCACACCCGGTATTATTTTATATAAAATAGGTCGTGTTCAAAACTAAGTCCTTAGCAAATTAAGTATCTATAGCACGGTAGTGCGTAAGATCAAGTTTAAGAGGTTGTGGTCTTCGCACGTGACCAAAATGACCCCCTTGTAACTTTTGAACTAAAAGAGCCATTGTGCTGAGTTTTCGAATATAGCAAGATTATGGAATTATAGCATTACATTTTTAAGGTCATCGTTAAGGAATAACGAAAAAGATATTTTAATTCAAATATCGAAGAAAAAAACGGTGAACACGCCCCCAAAAACTTGAAGACAGGATATTAAAGTTGATATTTGGCATACAGTAAGGTAAAGTGGTCAAAACGACGGGAAAATTATCCAAACCAGAAATTTCTGTCTCAAAAACGAAAATATTGACATGTTTTTACTTGATATCTTAGTTTTTTGCCAGGACATTTGACAGATACAAAGCATCTTAGATTGTGACGCCATTTTGCTTAGTAAATGCTGCCAGATTGTGGGATTAACCCTCAAATGTAGTGGATTTAATAAAGTCTAGTGGGAAAATCTACACTTTTCGATTCGTTAATTAGTTTGGTCCGAAATACGGTGCCAGCGTGTAGAAACATTTGCTTACCTTAAATTCACGTTCCTTGAACGCTGGCGGTTTCCATAAAACAGTTATAAAACTGCCACCATGTGGATTATAGAAGAATAGGGCATACTCATCGTAAAATTGTCGTAAATCGTTTAGATACGATTCAATTGGATTTGCAGCGATTATTGTGTTATCCTTAAAATAATTAACTTTTGAGGACGACGATGTTGCTGCTGGATCCGTTTTAGGTTTTGAAATCACAGCTTTTAATTTAATGATAGCATTGTAACCACTTAGTGTTGCTTCGAATAAACTCTGAAAAAAAATAGTAAAGTTGTAGAGAATCAACTCGACTATAATCACATTATTAAGGATGTACGAGCACTGGAGCTTCAAAAAGATTAAGGCTTGATTTTTGTTTTACATGTAGTTGAAGTGCATATAAATCAATTATAAAAGTTTCAGGGGGAGTTACGGGGGTCTTTAATTAATTATTTAATGTTAAAGTTCAAGTTTTAATGCAATGCTGCTCTGATGGAGAAACCCGTAAGCGTCCACATATTTTGATAATTTTCACTTGGAATCAAATAAGACGAATAAAAAAAAACTACACAATAGAAAATAGAAATATTAATAAAGAGATTGATCCAATAAAATCTGGGTATGACGGATCTAAAAAAAGATATTTAAGGAAACAACTGAAATTTCGGGTAAATTTTATTTCTGTCGGCGGTACCTAATTACCCGAAATCTAAGGTTTTTTTCTTAAATATATTTTTTTTAGACCCGGTATGATGGACCTAAATTATATTTTAATTTACGACAAAAAATAATAAACTTTATTGTGGACATTTATGAATGTACTATAGAAGATTTTGAAGAATTTTATAAATGGACTATATCTAGTGCTCGTACATTCTTAAAGTTCATGGTGATATGTGACCGTTAAATTCCTTGTAGAGAGGAATCTCGCTAAAACATAAATATTTACTTACTTGCCAAATATTGTGGGACTTTGAAGGATCTTCAACATAGTCCCGTATAATATTTAATCCTTGCTGTGCTAATCTTTTTAGACGTAACAATATTGGTAGAGTGGGCGCTGCCCGTGTCCAAATTGATTTACCATCATCGTACGGAGTAATTATCACCATTGGTGGTAATGTTTGTTGATTTTTTGTAAATTTTTTATGAGTTTCACTAATTTCTGTACCTGTGAAAATCAATCCCCAATTAAAACTATCAAAGTTTTTCGAAAAAAAAACAAGAGATGTTTAAAACACAAATTTAACGAACAATATTTTATTCAGAAAATTTTTTTCTAAAATCAAATGAATTTGACACAAATTGATTGAAAAAATTCATAAAAACCGCCACTTTTGAAGCTGTTAGTAATATATGGAACACATTATGGAAGGTAGAGGTAAGGAGAACTATCTCGGTGTATGAAAAAAAAAGTGTCCGTGAAATTGTGTAGAATTAAAATGTCGATACTATTGGCAAAATTTCCAAAAATGCTACGAGTAGGACAGAATTAAATGGGGAGAGTAATATAAACTTATAACGTTTTCTTTTGAAGCATGAGACGACAGCATGCTCGCTACTCCTATGATGACGTCATGCTCGACTTCAGTTCTTGCTTGATAATTGTACGGCCATTTTTTTCCAATCGAACGTGTTTATGATCATTTATTATTAGATTGACTGTCAGTGTCTAATACTTGAAGTACACTGTAGCAGTTGTTTTAGATTACTGATCAGACTGTAGAGGCAGCACTGTCAGCACTGTATTTATAATATATTCTTTGATTTATAAATATGTCCGTCCGTCCGTGTGCGTAAAATAAATATTATTTAGTACAAATGTAAATAAAATTCAATCTGCTGGCACTGATGACACTTTGTACTATTATTAACGAAGCAGGTCATCATCTACACAGGATGGATGCAGCTTGTAATTGTAATTATAATTAAAGCGTCTTCATCATCATCAACTGTCTGACGATGATAAAAGTTCCAACAATGTCAACATTCGAAGGTTTTTCGACGCCATATTGCACTGCACTATTGCTTTAACCTGACTAGTCAGAGCATGACAGAGCGCACTAGGAGTGCTCTCTATCGTCAATCAAAAACGAAAAACTCAGTGCGAACAATCTGTAATAGTCAATCCAACATATATTTTATGTTTAAAGTGCACTCAGTGCACACGAGGGCACTCAAAAGAAAACGCTATTAGACACTTTTGTAAATCTCATATGAGATAATTCTCCTGACATCTACACTCTACATATTTTCAACTTACTTGTTAATTCATTGTTGAAATTGACAATTAATGGATCTGTACTCCAATCAGTGTACGCCATTTTTTCTAAGAATCGTATAAATGCAATTTGTGGTAATTTTGGTATATCGTATGGTTCTGGCGTCACAAACAATGAAGCGACTATTAAATCAATGACCACATCTGGTACATGAGAGTTGTCCAACAATTGGCAGCACAACCAACGTTTAGTTAAACGAGCTGCTAAACTGAACGATACGTATTGACTGTGTAAACTGGAAAAAACAAAAAATCGTTCTAGTTTTACATCTCTCTATAGATACAAGAAAAATAATGTTGTTTGTCTCCAAATTGTTTGGAGAAAACTATTTGAGATTGCGAAATAAGTTATAAACGTTTTCTGACCGTTCCAAAGTTATAGCAAAATATTTTCTAAAGCAGCCGATAGACATTCAATATTTTTGTCCCCTTTTTTACTATTCAATAATATTAAGAGTTTTAACTGAAATTTCGATTAAACGTTAAGCCAAATAAAACGGTTTAAGGACATTCATGCATGAGGCTTGATAGTAGATATAAATTTATCTTTTAGTATATCGTCTTATGAAGAACAGAATTTGTTTGTACTTAACATTTGAATAACTATATTATTAAAGTAGACACCATAATAAATAATGTTTATAAATATTCTTTGAAATATGCAGTTTATATAATTTGCATTAAAAAAACAGGTGTTGACGTGGTGTTTGAATTAATTATTTAATAAAATTAAAACTGTTTTGTTAGGTTTGTTTTTGCCACCATATTTTGAAAATTGGCGACAGCGCACAGTAAAAATATATATACATATACACAAATATACAACATAGTTTATTGTCAGATCTGTCACATCAAGTCAAATCAATTTCTAATTTATATTTACTGATATTTTCCAATAAATACTTTTAAAATATTTCGTACAAATAAAAAAAAAGGTTATAAATCGTTGTAAGATTATTGATAAACTTTTTTTCAAATCCTAAATAAATTTTATTAAAGATAGTACTCACATTTGATGCTAGCTAGTGTAGCACATATGAACGTCCTTAAACGTTACACAAATAAGATGAAATCAAGGGGGGATTTAAAATCCCAAACATATTTGATTGTCTTCCACTTACCCTAATAGTGCACTTGTTAATTTTGGTAAATGTATTAATTCACGTTCCATACGTAAACTGTCGTCAGTATCACGATATCTTACAATACCACCAGCCTCTTCAGCATCCAACAATTTCTTCATTAATGAGATTTCTTTCGTGATCACCAGATGTAAACGGAACACCCAACCATCATGGACGACATCCACATACTTGGTATGCACAAATGATTTTATTTTATGTGCAATTTCTAATTGTTTTGCCATTTTTATATAGAATGCTGCTTTCACATGACGTAGTGCTTGTAAATCTTGAGGCCATTTACCAGTTAATGCTACAAAAAATTTATATTTTATGTATACTTACTGTGAAAGGTATTGGAAATAGAACACAGACATTTACAACTTAATGCTATAAAAATTTATATATATACTGAAAGGTATTGAAAATAGAACACACACAGAGCCATTTACAACTTAATGCTATAAAAATTTATATATACACTGAAAAGTATTGAAAATAGAACACACACACAGACATTTACCACTTAATGCTATAAAAATTTATATATATACTGAAAGGTATTGAAAATAGAACACACACAGAGCCATTTACAACTTAATGCTATAAAAATTTATATATACACTGAAAAGTATTGAAAATAGAACACACACACAGACATTTACCACTTAATGCTATAAAAATTTATATATATACTGAAAGGTATTGAAAATAGAACACACACAGAGCCATTTACAACTTAATGCTATAAAAATTTATATATACACTGAAAAGTATTGAAAATAGAACACACACAGAGCCATTTACAACTTAATGCTATAAAAATTTATATATATACTGAAAAGTATTGAAAATAGAACACACACACAGACATTTACCACTTAATGCTATAAAAATTTATATATATACTGAAAGGTATTGAAAATAGAATACACACAGAGCCATTTACCACTTAATGCTATAAAAATTTATATATACACTGAAAAGTATTGAAAATAGAACACACACACAGACATTTACCATTTAATGCTATAAAAATTTATATATATACTGAAAGGTATTGGAAATAGAATACACACACACACACACAGAAATGTGTAAATGAACTTCGTGATGTTTACATTAACGATCATGTAGAATGAATGTTTAGTGTACACCATGTGCACACTGACATACCTATGTAGTCATATCATGGGTAGGTATTCAAATGTCCAATTTTTATTAAACTCTCACTAGCAGTGTGTTGTAGCTGCATGTATGTGAATGATCACTTTTAAGTTCAAACTATATACGTCCTGTAACTATTTATTGAAACTGACGTGATTCTTTAACGAATCACATAGTTTTTGTAAGGGTTGTCGATCATTAACTTAATTATTTTAAGTTAATGACTCAGGCCCCAATAATTTAATATAAACAAATATTTCAAAATGCCCGAATGGTGATTTATATTGGCAATAATCGCATTTATCGATGAAATTATGTCCATTAAGTCATCAAAGGACCATAATATAGTTGTCACAATCGGAGTGGTAAATATCGATTATTCGCACAAGTAGAATGAAAAATTCATTCTACAGTATCGTTAAGGACGTTCGCGCATGAATCTTGATAGTAGATAAAATTTTTGTGTGTGAATTAATTGATCAGCTCAATTCAGTAGTTATCCTCCATCAAAAATTTAAAACCTTCTGACGATCATTTCAAAGAGTAATTATCGAATAAAAATCAAACTTTGAACACAGCCGTCTTATAAGAGAACAGAATTTATTTGTAATTAAAATTAGAATAACTATATTATTAAAGTAGCCACCATAATAAATAATGTTTATAAATATTCTTTAAAATATGTAGTTTATATAATTTGCATTAAAAAAATGGTGTTGACGAACGTTTGAATTAATTATTTAAATAAAACATTACATGACGTAGCGTTTGTAAATCTTGAGGCCATTTACCAGTTAATGCTATAAAAATTTATGTATACACTGAAAGGTATTGAAAATAGAACAAACACACACACACACACAGAGAAATGTATAAATGAACTTACCCAAATGTAGAACAACTTCGAATGGTTTAATACTTTTATAAACTTCTGGTTTCTGATGTTTTTTATTAAATTTTTTATATTTTGGAAGAATTTTTGTAATTGTTGCATCTGGATTAACATCTGTGTGACTAATTAAAAAAAAAAAAAAGTAAATATCGTTAATGGGAAAAAAGGAGAGTTTAGAGAGATGGGAAAGCAGATACTTTAGCAAAGAAGATAGTCGGATTACTTTTCATAGTTCCAGAACCTATTTTAGGAATCTCAAAAACAGCATAAATATATTTTATTAAAACTAAATTTATAAGTTGGAAATGAAATTTTTAATAGTTATTTTATTTGATTTTTTTGACGTGAATACCTCTTTAAATTTGCTTCCACAGTGGGAGTCAATTCGGAAAACTGATGATATCAAAATCGGGGGATACAGTTTGGTGTTGAAGCTACATATCTATCATCTACATCCAAAATTTAATTACACCACTCGATAGCTAAAGGATCAAAGAATGCGTTACGTTAAGTGAGGACTTTGACGCATCACGCGCGGTGGAGGGGGAAGCCCCGCTATTTTGAGAACGTTTCGCTGCGTCACATAATTTCTGTTAAGTATAACTTTTGACTCGTAGAAGCTAGGACGTTCGTTTGAGTTTCAATCGTCAGCTCACGTCAAGATCTATCGATTGCGTATATAAAACATTCGTGTGAACTAGTTATAGTGAATATATAGGGTGTTCAAGTAAAAAATTAAAATAAATAATGCAATGTCGGCCTCGACTCGTCGAAAAGCCAAATCAAAATATAGATATCGTATACGGTTGGAAAGGGCTTCTCAAGAGCAATCCGGCGATATCCCCTTACGGCCGTGTCTACGACACAGCATCCCTTTTTTTCTTTCTTGGTTTAGAGCAAAATATCAGCAAAAATGAGCCAGCTAATACTCGAATTTGTGGTCGTTTTTTATAAGTAACAGGATGCGCGATGCATTTTTAATTTAAACTTCGAAAGCGAGTCGGAAATTTGATTTCTATTTATGCTGTTTTTTTTTTAATCAAGATAACACATTTTTTAACGTTAGTCATTCAGGATATTACAGGTTACAAATCCACTCCTACTCCTGGGAAGGAGTAGTAGTATGTTTATGACCACAATGGGGCCATAAGATCGAAGTACAATACTTTTTATACCCTAAGATTTATCTAGATAGATAGATAGGTTGTAGAGGCTGCCCAAGACGGGCTACACTTCAACCATAAGGTCCATTTTGATGCCTAAGGATGTGAGGATGTGAGTGGAGTGGAAGGAATTTGTGAATAGACTAGGAATTGGTAGGATATACGGCTGCAGCCGACTATGATAGAAACTATGCCGATATTCATCTGGAGTTCGTGAAGGAAACTGTAGAAAACCTTCTCAAGCATAGCCGGTTACTTCGTTCTTGTCGATACGCCGACAGTTTAGTCAATTAACCGCCCCCCTTTTTTTTTTTATTAATAATTGACAAACTTCCGATGTCGGGATTTGAACCCATAACTCTCTAAGATTTATCTGTATAAAATGTACTAACCTGAAAACACTTGAAATCCCTTGCGCCGCTGTTATATCCAATGGTAAATTCTTTAAATTACGTAATTTTTTCACTAAATTATCATACGATTGTGTAATCCGTAACGATAAATCATTATCCAATGGATCCGCCTCCTGCCCTCCGCCTGAATTCTTCAATTGCATAAATTCATCACAATAATGTTGAATATTCTTCACCGATTTCATTGTTAATTTCGTTTCCAATAAATAATTAATAATTTCGGTACACATATCACGACGTGTTAGCGTATTTGTATCCGATGCATCCCAAATAATACATTCCATAATTGATCCATCATTAAAACGTCTCAATTCCGTTTTATCTTTACCCCAAAATTCACGAAATTCAACAGCTTCCGGTAAATTTGCTATAGGTCCTTTTTCAATTTTATTAAATGCTTTTTCCTCATTTAAATTCAGACCAATTATAATCCAATCCATATCTTGGGTCGAAGGAATGTGACTACTGACATCCCAAGCTGGTGGTTTAATTAGTTTTGGACATAATTGGGTGATACGATCTGAAAGACCTGTCGTTAAAACGTTTGTGATTTTTCGTAACCATAATGGTCGCTTGAAGGTCATGTAATCCAGGCGTTCGTTACGATCAATTAATTTATCGTAAAATTTGAGTTTGTCGATGTTTATTCTGTAAGAAAATGGAGGACAAAATTTTCTTAATAAGGGTCGGATTTTTATGCTTTAAGCCGTTCATACACGTTCAATATTTGTGATTCCTGTTTAATCCCCACTAATATTCAACTAAGATAATTTTACTGCCCCGGTTTACCACTTCGATCGTAAATTTAACGTCCTGTTAGACTTTCTGTCTTTTTCTGGACCACATATGTTGATAGATGGGATCAAAGATAATTCTAGAAAACAAGAAAAAGAACCTAGAAAACAGGAATAGATGATTTCACGTTTCTGGTTAACAGCTTCGATCGTAAATTTGGAGTCCTGTTGGACTTCTTGTCTTTTTCTGGACCACATCTGTTGATAGATGGGTTATGGATCAAAGATAATTCTAGAAAACAAGAAAACGAACCTAGAAAACAGGAATAGATGATTTCACGTTTCTGGTTAACAGCTTCGATCGTAAATTTGGAGTCCTGTTGGACTTCCTGTCTTGTTCTGGACCACATCTGTTGATAGATGGGTTATGGATCAAAGATAATTCTAGAAAACAAGAAAAAGAACCTAGAAAACAGGAATAGATGATTTCACGTTTCTGGTTAACAGCTTCGATCGTAAATTTGGAGTCCTGTTGGACTTCTTGTCTTGTTCTGGACCACATCTGTTGATAGATGGATTATGGATCAAAGATAATTCTAGAAAACAAGAAAAAGAACCTAGAAAACAGGAATAGATGATTTCACGTTTCTGGTTAACAGCTTCGATCGTAAATTTGGAGTCCTGTTGGACTTCTTGTCTTTTTCTGGACCATATCTGTTGATAGATGGGTTATGGATCAAATATAATTCTAGAAAACAAGAAAAAGAACCTAGAAAACATGAATAGATGATTCCACGTTTCTGGTTTACCGCTTCGATCGTAAATTTGGAGTCCTGCTGGATTTCTTGTCTCTTTCTGGACCACATCTGTTGATAGATGGATTATGGATCAAAGATAATTCTAGAAAACAAGAAAAAGAACCTAGAAAACAGGAATAGATGATTTCACGTTTCTGGTTAACAGCTTCGATCGTAAATTTGGAGTCCTGTTGGACTTCTTGTCTTTTTCTGGACCATATCTGTTGATAGATGGGTTATGGATCAAATATAATTCTTGAAAACAAGAAAAAACACCTAGAAAACATGAATAGATGATTCCACGTTTCTGGTTTACCGCTTCGATCGTAAATTTGGAGTCCTGCTGGATTTCTTGTCTCTTTCTGGACCACATCTGTAGACAGAAGGGTTATAGGTCGAAAATAATTCTAGAACACAGATTTAAGGACCTAGAAAAAGACGAATAGATAATTCCACTTCTCTGGTTTACCGCTTCGATTGTAAATTTGTAGTCCTGTTGGACTTCTTGTTGTATCTTTTTGGGCCACATCTGTAAATAGATGGGATAAGGGTCGAAGATAATTCTAACTAAACGCTACTTTCAATAAGAAATAGAAAACACGACAAAAAGTAGCTATTTACCGGTTCGTTTTGAGATCCAATGTATAAATATTGGGTTAAAAACTAGATCTAGCTGACCTCCTAAAATAGATCTAGCTCAAGTATTTATTACTAAGAAGGAAAACTAAATTTAAACACCAAAATTAGAGTAAAAATATTGAACGTCTATGAGTCCGTAGCTTACGGAAAATTCATAATAATATCAGAGAGACTTACTTGAAAATTTGATCATACTGTTGATAAAACGGCATTTTTTCGGTGAACAAATGTCCAAACATATTTACGTTAAATGTATCGTCCAAAAATCGTACAGCTTTTTTACATTCGGCACATACTTTTAAATAAATTTGTGGATTTAAAAATGCTGCTAAATTATAGAAACCAGTGACGTCAACAAACACCACCGGATAATGATTATAGAATTCATCCATAACGGGTTGATTCTCTTTTTTAATATTTGATAATGAAATTCCTTGACCACGTTCTGTCCAAAGGCTATCACCTATTTAGACACACACAAAAAAAGAAGCGTATTCTATGTTAATATTTTGTATTTTTCTAAAATGGGAAAATAATCATTAATGCATCGATTTTCGCCTGTAATCTTATTATCTAGTGTGGATGGTCATTTTGTATAATGAATTTTATGAAAAATTGATGATTAAACATTTTTTGTGGACGATCAGTATTATCTAGTGTGGATAATTATTCTGGGCCATTTTGTATAATGAATTTTATGAAAAATTGATGATTAAAACATTTTTTGTGGACTACCAGTATTATCTGGTATGGATAGTTATTCTGGGCCATTTTGTATAATGAATTTTATGAAAAATTGATGATTAAACATTTTTTGTGGACGATCAGTATTATCTAGTGTGGATAATTATTTTGGGCCATTTTGTATAATGAATTTTATGAAAAATTGATGATTAAACATTTTTTGTGGGCGACCAATATTATCTAGTGTGGATAATTATTCTGGACCATTTTGTATAATGAATTTTATGAAAAATTGATGATTAAACATTTTTTGTGGACGATCAGTATTATCTAGTGTGGATAATTATTCTGGGCCATTTTGTATAATGAATTTTATGAAAAATTGATGATTAAAACATTTTTTGTGGACTACCAGTATTATCTGGTGTGGATAGTTATTCTGGGCCATTTTGTATAATGAATTTTATGAAAAATTGATGATTAAAACATTTTTTGTGGGCGACCAATATTATCTAGTGTGGATAATTATTCTGGACCATTTTGTATAATGAATTTTATGAAAAATTGATGATTAAAACATTTTTTGTGGGGGACCAATATTATCTAGTGTGGATAATTATTCTGGGCCATTTTGTATAATGAATTCTATGAAAAATTGAGAATTGAACCATTTTTTGTGGGGGACCAATATTATCTAGTGTGGATAATTATTCTGGGCCATTTTGTATAATGAATTTTATGAAAAATTGATGATTAAAACATTTTTTGTGGACTACCAATATTATCTAGTGTGGATAGTTATTCTGGACCATTTTGTATAATGAATTTTATGAAAAATTGATGATTAAAACATTTTTTGTGGGGGACCAATATTATCTAGTGTGGATAATTATTCTGAGCCATTTTGTATAATGAATTTTATGACAAATTGGATGATAAAAATTATTGATAAATTTGATAACTTACCCAAATTAACCCAAACATTTCGTACAACTTGATAACTACTCATCGCATTATTCAATTTCTTCGATTTAATCAAATACACCACAAACATGGCCATTAATTGGGCCGTAAATCCACCAAATCCCGTATCCAAACCACGTTTGGTTAACCACACTTGCAACAATTTCAAACCATCTTGAATATTTTTCGAATCTTTTAAATTCTCATATAACATTTGATTATTCTCTGGCGATGTTAAATCTTCCAAAATACAACTATTATAGAATGGCGTCGACGATTCGAAATTATCATCGTGCTCAAAGAACCAAACACCTTGAACATTATTCTTTTCCGGATTAAATTTGGAATATTTCAGCAGATTCGGTTCAACAGTTACATGAATACGAATTTCGAATAGACCAGAATATCGTATTACTAAAATTGGTTTCAGAGGATTCCCGTTCTGAAGTGTGTAAAACATGACAACACGACCGGTATGAAATTTTTTATTTTCATACAATTTCTGTGCTAAATATCCTAAATAAATGGCACGTTTCAATAAATACCGTCCATTTACGGCATCCGTTTTATGGAAACATTTCAAAGGTATTTCTACGTTAAGATCAACAACTGTATTGGCAGGACGTAATATCGTGCATTTCGATTGATGTAACCCAATAATTCGAGTACTTTTCGGTTTGATAAATTTAAAAAAACCACGAGTTTGTGCCGGTAATTCGGATAAAGGTAATCGTATCTTGTATTTATCCAGAAAACTTAAATCACTCAGTTGATACTCATTTGAGTCGGGAATTTCATTCGTAAATTTTGTAAAATTCTCTAGAAAACTATTAATCTGTTGTTCATGTTTATGTTCAAGGGAGATTTCTTTTAGAATTTCCTGAATTTGTAAACGAAATAAATTCGAATTAAATAGATTTTCGGTTTCACGTAATTCATTTAATTCTTCTACGGTTGGTGGTTTAAATTGTAATTTTTTCTTTTTTGATTTTGTCGTTTCTTTGGTGGCATTTTGTTTTCGTTTTGAACCAGTATTTGCGGGTTCTTCGACGGATATTTCTGAATTTGTTTCATTGTCAGAATTTTCTTCTTCCTGGTGATAAAAGTAAATTAAGGAATATGAATAGGTTTTCTAAAATAACCTAACTTATTAGGCGATTCAAAGTAAAGCTAATGCTACAATTTTTTTATAATTAATATTTAAATAATTCAAAATAATTACTTACATCCATATCACTTTCCGGTACAATCACTTTCTGAACCATTTTCTTCAAAAAAGATTTTTATTAGTTTTCACGTGTTATTTTCAAATATTGTAAACATAAGCCATAACTTGAGTGAAGGTAATTTCACGAACTTTGCAATACAGTGTTGTCAACATTCAGAATTTTTTTCCCCTAAAAGTGACTTCAAAAGTCTCTAAAATTTCCGAAAATCAAAGCAAAACCAAAGAGTATATGATAGAGGAGAAGCAGAAATATAATTGTAGATTGTAGTGGCTGCCCTGGACGGGCTACACTTCGACCATAAGGTCCATTGTGATGCCTAAGGATGTGAGGATATGAGAGAAGTGGAAGGAATTTTTGTGTATAGACTAGGAATTGGTAGGATATGCAGCTGCGACCGCCCCTTTTTTTTTTATTAATTGACAAACTGCCGATGTCGGGATTCGAACCCATAACCTCCCAGTTTCCAAGTTAGCATACCGCGCAGACATAACGCCTTAGACCGCTCGGCCACTTGGGCTGGAAATATAATTGTAAGTGACATGTAGATTCTGTGGCTAACAACTATTAAGTTTGTTGGTCTTCGCGAGGGCTACGAATAGAGAAGAAAAATAATTATATATTTTTTTGAATCTCTTTTTGATTAAAACTTTTATAATTAACATAAGTATATTGTTAAGAACAAGATTATTATAAAATATATTTTATATTTTTCTTATTATCATTATCATTATTATCATTATAATTATATTTTTTTATTATTAATATTTTTATTATTTTCTGTACTTATAAGTTTTTTATATTTTTAATTAATTGCCTCGCTCATTGGAGGCGCTGAAACTTCTATACTACAATTTTAGATTAGCTCTTATGGGCTGCTCACCTCTATTCTATACTCTTTGAACTTAAACATCGAAAGATGATTTTCTTCTTTTTAAAAAAAAAAAATTCTTTTCGATGAATTTACTATAATTGTAATATTTTCTCATTTTTTCCAAAGCTCTAGAAAGTTTGTTAAATTTTTGTTTCAAATAGTTTCGTTTCAGAAATAAAACTCAATACGATAAAGTTTTCAAGCCATCTTTATAATATGGAAAAATCATGGCCAACTATTTATATACTTTGTAAAGAAAGTTTTGATTGTTATAAAATAAATATTTGATCTACTCGAAAGTTTCTATATCTTATTCGAAAGTAATTTTCATTAAATTCGTTTGAATAGTTTTGGAATAAAAAAATAAACATGTGATAAATTTGAAAACTATTCATAATAAATCCATGGACATACAGTGCCATCTAGTGATGCAGTACACGAACGACAATGTCACAAATGTGGCGTACGTTATATACAAAAGTTATTCTCATTTATAATATCAAAAAAATTTGTACCTAAATAGTTTTTATACATGTAGAACAAAAAAAAAAAAAAAACTATTATCAAAATATAACAAAAATGGATGCATATTAAATATTAATAATCAATTATCAATTAATAATGGTGTAATAGTTGTGTGTTCGTTCGATTTGTTTTATTAAAAATCTATTTGCTTAAATGCTAGGCTTAAGTAAAGTTATTATTCAATCTATTCCGTTCACATTTGTGTTAATGTAGATAAAAAGTGACATGAAGAACCGACCCAAAGATTATTAAGAAAAAATTTTATAATTTTTTCCAATTTTCTGGTTTCAAGCGAAAAAACTGAACAACTGAAAATGTTATCGTACGTATTATTTTTTGTATATATATTATTAGATTTTTTTTTTAGGTTCTGTGATATCCTTTATCAAATATTTCCTGTATTTTGTGAGTAAAATAGCGTGTTTAAGGTTAGGTGAGATCCACAAGTTTTGTTTTAATATAAAAGTGTTGGAACATTTGTTTGGGCGGCTTTGCCCAGCTATAGTTTTCTTGGAAAGACATTGTTTTTAATTTGTATTGTGATTCAATGGGAAAGTTTTGTACGATAATTGACAATCAATTGTTTATTTTAATAAATACTGTATGTTTCAGAGACGGTATGGTCTAGTATTTTAGTAAAATTTCGGATTAGCATCATTGCATTTTTATCAAAGGTTTAATCGGTTTCTACTTTATTTCTTAATCACGTTATTTTATTAAAATATTCGCCTGGAATATGGAAATTGTCAATGTTCATTTCAATTTTGTTAAAAGATACTTTCGAAACCTTACGGAAAATGATTAACGGCTATCGTAAGCATCTGATTAGTTTCAGAACTATTAAGAACTGAATTTTCTCAGATTTGGTACATAAATGTTCCAATTCTTTGAGTTATAGGACGCTCTAAATGTTGAATAACCGAAAAATTTGTTTATTTTCAATTTATCAGTCAAGCGAACGGATTAATATTATGATTTTAATATTAACTATTGAGGATGGCGATTTTTTTTTTAAATCGAATGGCTAAGACACAAATTAGGTACTTTTGTGGCTATGTATATCAAATATGAGACCTTTAGATCGTTATAACTCTGAAACCATTCGTAAGAGAGTTCAATATTTCGAAAATTGACGAACTAAACCTCGAAAATTAATTAAAAGACTCTAAATCAATTTTCTAAAACTTTCGACTTCTCTAATCATTTCTCTGTTAATATTTTTTGAGAGCTAACTCCTGGAAATTCAAATTTTTACTTGAATGCTTTTTTAGATAATAGAAAAGTCATATATGGCCGAGAATACACTTGCTTCTTAGTAGCATGCTTATACGCAAACTTGAACGCGTTTGTTGAGCAATGAGCAATGCCTACATTGCAAATGTATTTTCAGCTTAACAAAATCCCCAAAAAATTGCATGAACCTGACCCCTTATTTTACTTGTGAGTCCAATAATAAATGTTTATATTTCCGTAGCATTCTGTCATCTACTGAAATGGATCACCAACAACTCGAACAGTACTCATAATATAGTTTAAGTAAACGAATAAAATGGCGCATATGGCGCCGTACCGGCTATCAGGGCCGGCATTGGAGCCACCGCCAAGTGCGAAGAAACGACGAAAAAATGCAAGTAATAGTGCGGCCGCAGCAGCTGCCATAGCAACACCCCAGCAACCGCCACCATCAATGCAAGATCTACTGCCCCCAGCGCCAACTGGATACGGTGACACGGTCGTAGCAAGTAATCCATTCGACGATACACCCGTTGTACAAAATACAAATAGTATGATGTCCGCGGCGGCACACCACAACATGATGCGTGGCATGGGACCACCGCCAGGCATGGTCGGTGGTCCGCCTGGCATGAATCAAATGGGCCATCATCAGATGGTCGGTATACCATCACCGATGGGTGGTGGCGGAGGTCCGATGCGATCACCGGGTATCATGGGACCAATGAGTCCAATGCATGGTATGGCACCGATGGGCTCCCCGATGAGTGCCGGCGGCGGCGGTGGTGTACATTGTGGCCGACCATTGAGTGGCGGTCCAATGGGTAGTCCAATGAATTCAATGGTACCACCAATGGGTAGTCCCATGAATATTGTACCACAATTACATAGTCCAATATCAATGAATAGTAATAATGGACCACCACAACAGATGGTCCAACATGGCGGCGGTCCAATGGGTGGTGGACCCGGCGGTGGAATGTCAAATAATAGTCCAATGGGTGGTATGCAATCAGCACATATGAATAACGGACCAATGCAAATGAATGGACCGAACGGTCCACAATCGGCGATGTGTATGGGTCCCGGCGGTGGTGGTGGTGGTCCACAAATGAATATGAATGGACCGTCACAGATGGGTGGTGGTGGCGGACCAATGAGTGCAGCGAACAGTCCATTGGGTATGATGCAAAATAGTCCGTTAGGACCTGGACGAATGAATAACGGTCCCATAATGTCAAATACACCAAATTCAATGGGTGGTCCGAATGGCCCATCTATGATGAATATGGGTGGTCCACATAATCATCACAATTTGGGACCACCGGGTGGTGGTGGTATCGGACCTGGTGGTCCTAGTCCGTCACAACAATCACAACAACAACAACCTCCTCAACAGCAGCATCAACAACGACCGGGTGGACCAAGTCCGCATAATTCCGGTGGTGGTCCTAATCAACAATCTATGAATCAAATGCGACACAGTGGCGGGAGCAGTCCTTTAAATATTGGACCGAACAATGGCGGTGGTGGTGGATGCCCACCAACAGTTAGTACAGGACCTAGTTCGTTAGGACCACCAGCACCCCCTGGCTCAATGAATCAACAAACAGCAACATCAATGGCAATGTCAATGCAAAACAATAACAATAATAGTGGTAATAGTGTGGGTGGTGGTGGTGGGGGCGGCTGTGGTGGACCACAACATATGAACTGTAATGTGAGTCATAATCATAATAGTGGGGGTCCGGGTGGGGGTCCACCACCCGGTATCAATACACATTTAAATCAAATTGGTCCAATCACAAACACAAGTACAATGAATACTGTAAATAGTGGGGGTGGTAGTGTGGGTGGTGGCATGGGTGGACCACCGGGTTCACATGGTGGACCTGGAGGTCATGGCGTTAACAGTGGAATGGGTGGCATGGGAGGACCACCAACATCACAGCATCAACAAATGATGTTAGGTCAAATGGGCGGCGGTGGTGGTGGATCACCACATTGTGGACCGCAACACGGTGGTCCTATGGGTGGTGGTGGGCCTCCTATGGGCGGTGGACCTCCTATGAATCATCATCATATGCAACAGCATCATCATCACCATCATCATCATCATCATGGCGGCCCCGGTGGTCCGGGCGGTGGTGGTGGTCCAAATTCAAATATGGGACCACCGCCGAATTTTATGAACTCAAATCAAATGATGGGTGGTCCGAATATGAATAGTTGTCAAGGTGGTGTCGGCGGTGGTGGTGGACCGCCAAATATGGGTGGTGGAATGGGTGGTCCGCCCGGTGGTGGTGGAATGGGTGGTCCACCGGGACATCATCCGTCACATATGATGGGTGGTGGTATGGGACCGGGTGGTGGAAATGGACCACCACCACATATGATGGGTGGTGGTGGTGGCGGCGGCGGTATGTATGGTTCATCTGTAGCGAAATCATTATCGGTATCAGCGGGTAAAATATATCCGGCCGATCAACCAATGGTGTTCAATCCACAGAATCCGAATGCACCACCCATATATCCGTGTGGTGTTTGTCATAAAGAGGTGCACGACAATGATCAAGCAATATTATGTGAATCTGGATGTAATTTTTGGTTTCATAGGTAAGCTTAAGATTATATGGTACTGAATCCTAGTTGAATTGAATTTGCATACCCTGCATATACAGGTTGTCAGTGTTATGGCCAGCCATTGTGATAAGAAATTTGCAACTGTGTTTAAAATGATTTGAAGACAGACGTATACATATATTTGTAGAGAGAAAAAGAGACAGACAAATACGTATATTATTATTGTTTCTAAGAATCAGATATAATATTATGTCTGTCTTTTTCCCTCTTGCCAAATAAATGTATGTCTGTCTTCTCAATTCATTTAAATACTGTTGCAAATTTTATATTCTAATGATCAGTCTTGACGATGACAGCAGCCTGTTTATAATATACCGTATGTGTTGGACAGCATTGCTAATAGAGAACCGATTGTAGAAATCTATCCGGGTAGATTTCTAGCACTTGAGGAGAAATATTTGCACAATTATCAACAATTCTCTGCCTTAATTGTTGCAAATTTTCAGGGGCCTATTCCGCGAATAGCTCTGTGTTTTGAGAAAACCCCACACAAAAACATTTGTTAGGAGATAGATCTGGCGATCTGGTTGGCTGGCCACTTGAAGGTTCCAAAACCACTCATAAGACGTTCCTGGAAAGTTTGTTCCAGAGAACAGCCTTACTATCATGGCATTGTGTACAGGGCAACCATCTTGTTGGAACCATACAGATTCTAGGTCTAAATTAGGAAGAGTTCTAACAGTTGGCAAAATATTATTTCATAACAAACTCAGATATTTTTTGAGAATCTAAAGATCTGTCAATGAAGAATGTATATGTATGTATGTATGGTTTTATAGTAAATATTTTATTTATTTAACATTGATTCTCTATTAGAAATGCTTTTGAAAACGGTCTGTATATAAGGGTATTATAAGTTTACTCCCGACTTAATGATAGTTAAAAAGTTTAATCGAAGAAAAAAATTTAGGTGTTCATAAAGTTTTCTAATTAGTTCATTTTCCTGCAAGTCTGTCTGTCCGTCCGTCAATACGCTAACGCAGAAACATAAAAAAATGATAACGTGTGGAAATTTTGTATGTGTTTTAGAGCTGAAAAGAAATGCGAATGACAGGACAGAGGTTCACTCTAGTTGTTTTTCCTCAGATTCCCTATTAGGTTGAGCCGAAAGAATAGATACCTCATTCTGTCTCTGAAAAGACATTCTACCAGAAGGTGGAAAAACGGAACTATATATATTTAAAACCGTAATTTCCACTAGAGTTATGTCTAATCTAATTTCTCTCTCTCTCTTTGACCAATATTGTAATGAAATAAACATAAATAATAAAGCTTTGGTATTGAAATTTATATTATTTTTTGAAAATGCAATTAAATTACAAAACATTGAATTGGACACAAACGCAAAACTTTAACATATTTCAAATACATTTACAAGATACACGGCAATGCGTGCGTCAGGGGTGGTTAAGTTTAAGGGTTTTATCTACTAAAATTAGTTTTTTTTTTTAATATTTTAAAATGTGGAAGGGGGGGGGGGTTAGAATTGAAAACTGTCGCCTTTTCACAACTCAAACAACTTCACACACATTTGTATTTCAAAATAGTTTTTTAATCTGCAAAAAAAAAACACACCAAATTATATTAGTTTCAATTTATATAATATCGACCAGCGCCATTTTGTCTCCAATTTAGTGGAAGCAAATATTTAATTTTATTGCTTTTAAACAAAAAGTGTGTTGGAAAGCTTTTCCAATAGAGAATCAATGTTAAATATTATTTATTACTGGCTGGCCGTGTGGTTACTGAAGTGAAGTCAGTCAGTACACATGTAATGAGAGTGGGTTAAATATGTTCATTGAATTGTTAACTTTAGTATGTGCATCACAAAATCCCCGACTCTTAAATGACACAAACAAACAACCATACGCATACAGTATACCTATAGACTATCCAGATGTTTGTATGTATGTGTATTGTATAGTTTTATAGTTAATATTTTATTTATTTATTAAACATTGATTCTCTATTAGAAATGCTTTTAAAAACGGTCTGTATATTATACATAATATTTGAAACATGCCCCCCCCCCCCCCTTATTATGTGTTTTTCTTATTTGTTTAAACAATAGGGAATATGCATGAACTTTTTTTTTTCACTTGAATTGAAGCATGTTTACTTGACAAAAATCAATGTAAAATTACTTTTTAAATAACTTTAAAAATAAGCGAGATATGAATGATGGAAATTCCCGATTAGACAAAGAGAGTGATAGCGCTCTTGATATGTTATGTGACGTCATTTTTCACTTTCACCATTTAAAATACACGTTAAACTCCGTTTTTAGTATTTTTGCAAGAAAGAGACAGATAATAATCTTTAAAAGCTTATAGCTTCCTTGATATTTGTCGGATTTTAATTTCGTTTTTAAATATTATTACAGTATTAACAGTATTTTCATATTCTGAAAATAAATGTGAAAAAAAATTTTCATGCATATTCCCCTATTGGAGTTTATAACAATTTATCGTCCCACTGTACGTACAGCCAAACTAATCTTTCCAAAAATCGTATTCATCAGGTCTAAATACATAGAAAACACTTTGGTATATATTGGGACGTCACGCGGCTACGAAAAGTGGCCTGACCTACCGGAGTGCAAGCTTTTACACAGAATTATCTAATACAAATTGCTTCTTTTTTTTTCTGTTTTTTTCATTTGTAGAAGTTGTACGGGCTTAACGGAAGGTGCTTATCAACTATTAACGGCCGAAGTGTATGCTGAATGGGTGTGCGATAAATGTTTGGCATCCAAAAATATACCACTTGTCAAATTTAAACCATAGCGTTGCTGTGTTTTTAATCTAAAATAATAATCGACGAATTCGACGAAGACAACAGATGACAATGCAGACCAGTTGCTGCTATATTATTGGGCAAAGAAGGTGCGAAGAAATTGCGTACGACAGCTGTGTATAATATATATATATGGGACTGTGTGGTGTACAGTGTGTCACAGACGACACGAACTAAATTTCAAATTGTGTGAAATAAATTTAAAAAAAAAAACCGCCATTAATTAAATAATGCTTAGTTTTCTAACGTCTCTAATTATACCGTTAAGTTTAATTATCGTCGAATCAATCAAATCTAAACAAAATGCTTTAAAAAAAAAAAACAAAAAATTAGGCTCTAAAAATTTTGTATAATTTAAGTCAAAATGAGACTAAGGGGGGGTAGTTTTCTGTTAGAATTATCAAAAAGTGATTTTTTTTGAAAGGTCCCAGAAGTACGGTAATCAAATCTAGGCTAGGGAATTCAATAATCACGAGTTCGATATTTTCGAACTATTCCCAAAAGTTAAGAGAACGTCTCGTCTTGATTTTTGGAATAATCAAGACGAGACGGGGCTAATTAATGAGTCCCAGATTTGATGAAAGCTTCTGGGATTTGAATTTTTTTTTATATCGAGAATGAATCTCAATTTTTTTTTTAAACGTGGGGAATAATTTGTTACGCGCCGCCATAGACGATGAATTCTTTTTTGTTTTCGTTGTAGTTTTATTCGAACGGATGAAGTTTTATACAAAGTTTGTTTTATACAAAGTTTGACTATTCGCCTGATCCACGGGCGATACTTAAAACTTTGATAATTATGGGGAATATTTATGCAAATTTTGTACCAATCCAGCAGCATTACCATCAATTCTCAGAAGTTATTCAAGCAATAAAATTCTGTTTTAGTACGATTTATTACGTATTTTTAGTCCTGAATTAATTCCACTATATTTATATAGTGTAAAATGACCCGTGGACCTGTGTCGATATTTATATAGTGTAATTAATTCAGGACTAAAGTATAATTGTTCGGGTATAATTGTTGCTGAGTATAATTGTTCGGGTAAAAATAATCTAAGCATCTAATGCCATCCCTCTTAAAAATAGCACTTCGATGAACATATCGAACTACTGAACACGGTTGAATCGTTTCGGTTTACGGAAAAATGGATTTGACAATCACCTAGTGCAGCCAATGTAAACTAAACCGAACAAACCTAAGACTAGGTTTAGGCGTACATTGCTATATTGAATTGCAATTTGTAATCTATGACAATGAACTTATTGTACTGAGTAAAAATAATCTAAGCATCTAATGCCATTCCCCTTAACAATAACACTTCGATGAACTTATCGAGTGTAATTAATTCAGGCTAAAAATACGTAATAAATCGTACTCAACAGAATTTGATTGCTTAAATAGCTTCTAAGAATTGATGGCAATTCTGCTTGATTGGTTCAAAATTCACATAAATATTCCCATAATTATCAAAGTTTTCAGTATCCCGTGGATAATTTTAATCTTTTGATTAACAATTTAACCGGAACACAAAAAAAAAACTCGTCATTGTCATTTAAAAGTAATCGGTTCAAGTCTCATTTTGATAACTTAAAGTAAGTTTTAAAAACAAAACAACTAAAAAAAGCTACTTAAAATGTTGTGAAATGCGCGCGCGCGGTGTTGTTCCGAAGATGAGAGAAGAAGGCTGGAGAGGTGTATTTCAGTTAATAATAATGGACGAAGATATTAATTTGGAAAAACAATAATTGTGCTGTGAATTATCAACAAAAAAAAATCTCTGTCTCATAAATAGAAGAAAAGAAAAAAACCACCCTCATCAAGAGAGTTTTTTTTTCCATCGCCGCCTCCCACCCCCCGTGTGAACTCTACTGACTGATAAAAATCGAACTGAACTAAGTTTTCTTTTTGTAAAAAAAAAAAAAAACAAACATAAAATTATGTAGAATGCGCGCGATAATTTTGTAAATTGTGTCAAAAATATTTTTCCATTGTAGATCATAAAATGGGCATTAAAAAAGTATGTAGGACGGTTAAAATACGCTTGAAGTTTAGCTTCGACCATTTTTTGTTTGGTGATCCAAATTCAGATATTAGTTTTCGGCAATTTTTTTTTTTTTTTTGAAATCACAATTTTACGGGAAATGTATTTCGAATCTTTTAGATGCGAAAAATAAAAATTAAGTCTAAAACCTCTTTTATTTTCCAGGCGATTTTAATGACTTTTCTTCAAATTTCGAATTCATATATTGGGCTTCTTTTTAGCTGCACTAATTGCACTTTGTCAATTAGTGCAGCCAAAGTAAGCTAAACAGAAATAGCATACTTTTAGATACGAGTATTAAAAATATAGGGCGTCTTTTTAGCTGCACTAATTGCACTTTGTCAATTAGTGCAGCCAAAGTAAGTTAAACAGAAATAGCATACTTTTAGATACAAGTATTAAAAATATAGGGCTTCTTTTTAGCTGTACTAATTGCACTTTGTCAATTAGTGCAGCCAAAGTAAGCTAAACAGAAATATCATACTTTTAGATACGAGTATTAAAAATATAGGGCTTCTTTTTTAGCTGCACTAATTGCACTTTGTCAACTAGTGCAGCCACAAAAGAAGCTAAACAGAACAAACGTTAGATTAAGTTTAGGTTCACTCGCGAATTGAACTGTAATTTGATTGAAATCTATGACAAGCAGTACAATGAACTATTGTACTGAATATAATTGTTCGGGTAAAAATAATCTAAGCATCTAATGCCATTCTCCTTAAAAAGAACATTTCGATGAACTTATCAAGATACTAAAAGTGACGGAATCCTTTCGATTTACGAAAAAATGGAATTGACAATCAACTAGTGCAGCCAACGTAAGCTAAACCGAACAAACCTTAGATTAAGTTTAGGTTCAATGAACTTATCGAGATACTAAAAGTAGTGGAATCTTCTCGGTTCTCAAAAAAAAAAGGCTTTGGTAAATAAATTGACGCCATTTTTGCATAAATCTAGTATAGATTGTGAAAAAGAACAAACCTATTCAAATTAAATAAATAAACTCAAAATTGTGATTTCAATATGAAAAAAAAAATGAGTCGAATAAATTTGCAATAAAATGAAATGGCGAAGCTAACTATTTGTTTTGTCAAAACGTTTCTAATTTATTCTATTTTTTTTTTTGTTTGTGTTTAATAATGTGAATTTTCCTATAATCGAAATTTAGTTCCCCCCCACTAAACGCATACATACTTTCTCTGGTCTATGAAAAATAATGGTGCCGCAATATTTATTGAGCGAAGTACAATTTGTAGATATTTAAAAAAAAATGAAAAAACAATCAAACAAAAGGAAAAATTTAGTGTTTGAAAATGATGAAATTTTTTTTTTTTTTGGTTAAACAAATTTCGTTTTTTTTTTATGTAAAAAAAAAAAATTTGAATTTTTGCTGCATGACAACGAGAAAATTGAACGATAAATATTAAAAATAAAAAAAATAAAATAATAGTGCATTAAACTCTTTACTTTTAGTATTTAAGATAGTGGTTGAAAAAAAAAAAATTAGTTTTTTTCTCTTTTTTTTTTATTAATGTACTCATTTGGTATTTGTGCCTTTCTCCACGTAATCGATCCGCCTACAACCCTTCTACAACACTAATCCATTTTTGGGTGTCTCATAGCGTTTTCTTTTGACTGCATTCGTACGCACTGAGTGCACTCTAAATATAAAATGTATGTTCGATTGACTATTATAGATTGCTCGCACTGAGTTTTTCGATTGACGATAGAGAGCACTACTAGTGCGCACCGTCTTGCTCTGACTAGTCAGGTCAAAGCAATAGTGCAGTGCAATATGGCGTCGAAAAACCTACGAATGTTGACATTGTTGGAACTATTATCATCGTCAGAAAGTTCTGATGATGAAGACGCTTTAATTATAATTACAATTACAAGCTGCATCCTGTGTAGATGATGACCTACTTCGTTAATAATAGTACAAAGTGTCATCAGTGCCATCAGATTCAATTTTATTTACATTTGTACTTAATAATATTTATTTTACGCACACAGACGGACGGACATATTTATAAATCAAAGAATATATTAGATGTAGAGTGCTGACAGTGCTGCCTCTACAGTAATCCAAAACAACAGCTAAAATGTAGTTAAGTATTTGAGTCAACCTAATAATAAATAAATGATCATAAACACAATAGAGCAAGAACTGAGATCAAGCATGACGTCATCACAGAGTAGCGAGCATGCTGTCGTCTCATGATTCAAAAGAAAACGCTATCAATTTGCCCCCTTCTTTCATTTAAATACGGAGACTAATTCAAATAAATCTTTGTTTCAAGCAATGCAAAATTTTTGAAATAGAATGTATTACCAACGTGTGACGTGATAGAAGAGGGTGTGGTTATACAGCCAGCCTCCTCACTTTGGCAAAACAATTTTACCTTCTCGTCCAGCCCTCAGAACTCCCGTCAGCTATTCTCCCTCCCCTCAGTTTTGGCAATACATACTATTTTAATAATGAGTATTACAAAAATGCCAAAAAATTCGTTTGAATTTGAACGCTTAGGATTCTGTTTGTACTATTTAACCCCCTTTCAAATTGTAAAAAAAATTTTTATTATATTTTCATCAAAATTGAGTACAATGGAATTCATAAATCTTTGATATTATGTAATTATTGGGCCTGTTTAGTAGATCATACACGCATACAAATGCTGCTGAGTAGTAAGACTGGGCATCACATGGAGATCGCTAATTGAAGTTGCTGAAGGTTTATTTTCATGTTGGCGTGTATGATCCGCTAAATAGATCCATTAATCGATTATTTAGACCAGAACTTACAAGATTCTAAGTTCTTACACAGTCAATACGAGTCTCAAAGCTTCTTTTTTATTATTTAACATACAAAATTCTGTATTCGGTAGAAGATACGCCTAAATTCCCTAAACAATTACATCCGAGTGTGGAGAGTAATTTTTACGGTAGCATTTCCATAGTCTCCCAATATTCCAGCAATTTCGGTAATCATTCAGACCACACTCATGGTCTAATATGTCTCGGAAAGTTTATTTTTGTGTGCGTCTTGTGTTTCTACTAACTGGAAAACACGTAATAACAAACCTTGTTGAATTTATGGAAATGCATAGATTCCCCACAAATGAGATCCAGCAATAAATTTTGACCTCCAGGCCAGAAAGGTCTGACATGAAAATATATATAAAAAACCTTTTGCCGACGATCCGTATCGTTTTTTAATTGCGACACCCCCCCCCCCGCTCCACATTAGTTTCGATTTCTTGCACTTATTTATTACCTACCTATCATTTTGACAACAGTGGAAAAAAAAAACCACCTCGCAAATACTTTGTTTTTTTTTTGAGAGTGAGAGGGAAAAAGTCGTAAATATTTTCGAATGAGTATATTAATCCAAAAAAAAAAAAAAAAAACTAATATTGTTATCAGAATTTTAAAAATGAAAATTTTATAACTGATTGTAAATATAAACAAAACAAAAATAATTAATTAATTCACTCTTGTGTTTTTTCCTCTTATATTTTTTCTCTTTTTTGTAGTCTATATATAAATATATATATATAAATAAAACGTGAGAAAATCATAACACAATTTTCACACTTTTCGCAGAAAAAACACACACAAGCGTTATGGTTTTCCCTCCATTTTCTTTCTTTCTTTTATTTTGTATAAAAAAAAAATAAATAATAAAGTATGTCAATTTTTTTTCTCTATTTTTGAGAGTCCAGTTAACGTTTTATAAGAGACATGAAAAGGGCATAAAATATCGACAAAAATTACCGGAGAAAAGCTTGTGGAAACCTTTTCTTTTGTCATATTCGAAATATATCCAACTGGCAAAGTAGTATCCACAATTTGAACTGTGGGTTTGTTTTTGTTGATGATGAATTTAAAAACGTTTACTTGGCGTAAATTTTACCACTGTTTATTATTGTTGACACATGTTTCAGTCTATTGTATGACCATTTTCAGACAGTTGTTTTGAAAATGATCATACAATATGGACTGAAACGTATGTCAACGGTATATTTAATATTGTTGATACATGTTTCAGTCTATTATATGACCATTTTCCAAGTAAATGTCTGAAAATGGCCACACAATAGGCTGAAACATATATCAATAATATATTTATTATTGTTGACATATGTTTCAGTCTATTATATGATCATTTTCAGACAGTTGCTTGAAAAATTGGCATACAATAGACTGAAACGTATGTCAACAATATATTTATTATTGTTGACACATGTTTCAATCTATTATATGACCATTTTCAGACAGTTGTTTTGAAAATGATAATACAAAAGACTGAAACATATGTCAACAAATAAAAATAGTGTTGGCACTATAAATACTAGCGCTCTCTTTTTTCAAAGTTTTATAATTGATTGGTAACCTTATTCATTCGGTTTTCAAAAAAATCCTTCGGTTAAAAGTTGTTCATTATAACTATGCTAACAACTTTTATTCCAAACATTTTCCAAAAAACCGAATGAATAAGGCACAGATTAATGAAAAATGAGCGATTTCAATGCGGTTTTTTTAATTTGAGGGTCGGTTTAATTGGGATGATTCTTGGCGCTTAATGTTGGGTGAAAATCTTTTTAGAACGTTTCAAGATCATCAACTCTTTTCTTAGTTGGTGTAAAGATTTTTAAGAAGTAGAAGAGCGTTGTGCTTGAAACCTGTCAATAGGATCGTAGCTCCCAAACGAATGAACCGATTTCTATTCGGTTTAGTATGTTTGATGATAATCATTTCATTGTATCCGTTTCTTTTTGTTAAATTCCCACAGTTCAAATTACGATTACTTTTCAGAGAATATATTTAGGACACCAAAATAAAAGGTGTCCACAAAAATCATCACACAACTTGGTCGGAATTTTTTCGAAAGTCTCAATTTACTGGATCATTTTTATTACTACCCACACACAAAACTGAGGAATTAAATAAAAAAAATAAATAAAAATTGATTTTTTTTTAAATTATGAGATATTTGTGGTATAATGGAGGGAGAGCAGCCTCCATTTTGGGATTTAGCACCGCTCCATTATACTGGTTTACATTTTTTTTAAGATACGTTTTTGTGTATTTTTGTTTTTTTTTTTTTTGTTTCTTTTTAATGATTATTTGTATTTATAAGGCCCCGTTTACAAACAAACAAACAAGAAAAGAAAAAACAACAAATTTTACTTTTTAAAACTGAAAAAAAATACCAATCATTTCAGTCGTTTTACAATTGTTCATAAAAATTTAAATATAACAATTATAGATTTTAAAAAAAGTTTTGTGTTTTTATATTTAACAACAAAAAAATGCTGTTTAAGTCATCTTTCCTGATTTAATACACCCCTTCCACCATTTCCCTTTCCGATCTACCAAATTACGTCCATGATTTTCGAGTGCTCTCTTCAATTGTCACATTATCTGCTGAATACTGTCTAGATTATTCTCTAGATGAAGCCCATGAAGAATAGATATATTAGGAGATTGAACGACATAGGCAATTCGTCTGTTTTTGTGTCCTCAAAAACGTGTAGAGATCATAGTTATTATTTTCGCCACTAGCGGCAGTGCGAATCTGCCCGTACGGAATTATTATTATTATTACATATTAAAATCAACGGTTATCACATCTTACAAATAAAAATTGTAAGTATAAAAATTGTTTAATTTTATAAATGTGAAAAAATGGGACGATGTTGTACAGGGAAAGCATAGATATACTGCTATATATCTATGAGTGAAAAGTTGTTTAAGGTTAGGAATGCGTGTCTGCATTTACGAAAGGAATATGGTCTGTAATTACCAGTTTTGTCATCTTTCTTTATCTAATATATGTTAGTATTGTAAACATATATTTGTATATTATTAATTGCAATTATCACTATGATTCTTCATCTTTGAATTTATTGCAGATTATTAAGAATTCTCTATTATTAATATTTATTTAATTATTACTTGATAATCGAAAACAATTTTTTATTATCTATAAAACTAAGACTTCTTATTAACTGAATGAAAGTGATTTCTTGGTGCCTACATTTAAACATTTAAATTCCGTACGGCACTGAGACCAGTGACCCCTACTGATAAAAGATAGTTACACCAATTCTTGACCGTTTTTTTAACATTACGTTCGCTCTCCTAATATATCTATTCTTCATGATGAAGCCTAATAAAAACTAGGGATGGCGATCTGAGATCGATTAATCGAAGAATCGATTTTTTTGGGGCAGGAGTACCAACATATTCTTTCACACGTATAATTTTGTATATAGTTCTTTTCGCGTGAGTATCCGATCAGTTGATATAGTTTGAAAAAACCACATAGCATACAAAATCTTATTAGAAAAAACCTATATTACCGACATACTTTATCAAATTGTCAGTTTAAGGGTTTTTGTTTTGATTCTAGGAGCTTTTGATGTCACTCAAACCAACATTCTGTTGCTTGAAAAACAGATAAACTGTTTTCAACCACCATTACTGTCGTTTACTGTCATTAAAATAAATGACAAAGTATGATACTTACCATAAATTCGTTATAAATTTTTGTTCGTTTTAATTGTTTGATAATCATTTCTGGCATTATTTCCAATTATTCGCACAGTGTTCACTAACGATCTGGCAACATGTGTTTTTGTGGTTTGGCGTGCATCAGTGATCGCTGTTGTTGTTTCAGAATAATGTGGATGTTCATAAATATGAGCTTCGTTTACAACGACATCAAGATCTATATGCAAAAATTAAGATCAACAAAAAAGAATACATGCAGCATTTTCGATATACCTCATTCTAAAAAATGCCAGTTTAAGAGGGAATTTTGATATGATTTTAGAGGTTAAGGGTTAGCAACACTGCTTGGCTGTTTATGGTAAAGTATAATACTCACTTTTGGGAGCTCCAAGTTGTTTATTTGTTTGTGGTGCGACAATCTAAAATTCAAGGAATTTTTATAATAAAAAAGAAATATATTGGGAAATATTTCGAGGATAATACCGCAATCTTTTTGAATGTATTTGATGTTTGCTCGTCTGCTGTGATTTTATTATTAGTTTTTACATTATTATTCATATTTGTATATTGGGCATACTTTTTTTGATCATCTGTACGCAATGATCCATTCATTTTCATGGCAAAATATATCTGGAAAAGTTAGTATGCTTTAAAAATTGTAATATCCCTCTTAATCCACGATACTCCTTAAATCTGTGACCAAAAGTATGTATTTCTTTTCCTAGTCTAGCGTCTGTTGAGCAGTTTCATCTAGAGGACCTGATTGTGTTTGTTTTCTTTTAAGAAGGAGACTGATGATTTAGAGATAACAGTTGCCTTGCCACAATTTGGTTTACTCCCAATCATTGGTTTGTCTTTTTTCATAAGCGTGCCGCATTCCGTGAAATTGATGGTTTGAGAGATTCTTAAAAGAATTTCTTATCTGCCCATGGGAGTAGAAATCCCCCTCGTTTTTCTTAGGAATTCTTTGAGTCCACTATGGTCAGCGAAAATCTCGTTGGCAGTTATGGTTTTTTAAGAAGATACTTTGCTAGCCTGAGTCCTTGAAGGTTTCTGGCCCTAGTGGCGCCTTCCACTTTCCTGAGCTGCTCGAGAGAGCTTCTATTTCTTCGAGAAGCATTCCTGCCTTTATTGTCTTGGTCTACAGTATCGGATTTGCTTTTATTTTTGGTATTGAATCGTTTTTAGACCTTGGGTTCGATTTTAGAAGATTATTTCATCATGTCGGATGCATTTTATGCGGTCTAATAACGCGATCGTCAAAAAGACGCCATAAAACTAAACAGGAACAGGAAAGAGGGCGTAATACACATAATTGTTCTTGCAGTCAATTTCTCCTCTTAAAATTATGCAAAGCGGATCGTAAATAATAAGGAATCAAAATATTTACTTGTTGCAATAAACCATAATTCCGTATTAAAAGATCACGTTGTGCTAATCCTGCAATACGTTCACGTTCCTCCGATTCAAGGATTGTTCCGGGTAAAAATGAATTACAAACAGGTGCCAATACCGAACGATTTGGACCAACATGTTTACGTGCTTTAATTTTTTGTGACACCATGATTGAATTAGTAGTACTTTGTTGATGACCATTATTGATTGTCGATTCGGGTGATTCTGGACGTAAATTCCCTTTGTCCAAGTCCTGTTTATTATTGCTTGTCGGAATTCGTTTTGATGCCTCTAATTTTGCTTTCGTCTATACAAAGTAACTCATTAGTAAAGTCATCGAGACTTCCTAGTTGATTCGCAATAAATACCTCCATTTCTTGTCTCTGAATTCGGGCTGCCGTATCTCTTGCCCGACTCGCCGCTGTTTGACAGTATATAGAACTTTGTGTTTGTCGAAAGAATGGTGCATATTTGGATTGATTTGTTCCCGGATACGCTTGTCTAAATCCACCTAAATGCATACTTTCCCATTTATCTTGCATTAACCATGGATCAGTTGTTGATGTAGTCAATATTGAATCACTATAACTTCAAACAATTTAATATTCATCTAGTTATCGAGAAGATTCCTCGGCTTTCTGTCGATAAGGGGATGTATCCTTAATGATACATCCCCTTATAAGAGATAAATTACATTCTTTTTGAGTGACTTCATTCATAGAAAGGAGCGCTTTAGTTTTGTAATTCTATATGCGATTTCTTTGAAGCCACTTTTTGTATTAGTCTTAATCAATGTTTTTAATATTTATTTACCCCAAATCTTTATTAACACCTTGCAACAGACGTTCACGAACTCGACGGCGATCTTCTTCCAATACCTTTCGTTTATCATAACGTGCAATGTCTAACATTGAAAACGTATCAAATAATAAATTACTTTTTACTTCGGTATCAATGACTGTATCACAATGAAAACTTGGGGAATGATTTACCTTCCAAAAATTATAACGTTTTTTAGTATTTGATTGAAGATTTTAGAGTGTGGTGGTTTAGAGAAAATCATAGGCAGAATTGTGACATGATGAGTTAAAGCTCTCCCAAACGGCCAAGCCTCCTCATTCTAAGAGTAGTGTCAATCCTGAAGGAAGATTTGAGTTCGCTGTCTATCTTCAATCTGGTATGAGTGTTATAATTATATTAGCAAAATGGTATTAAAACTTAAACGCTTAAACGCTTTCAGCGATTATGTGCAATTTATTGGCGTTCATGTGGGCTATGGAGGTTAGAGTATAGAAGGAGAACTATCTCCATGTTATAAAGTGTTCCCTAAAACTTTTCAAAGAAACTAAAAGTAGATATTAAAAGTAGACAAGGACAGGCTAACATCCGCTTTGTAAAGGCGGAATTTTTAAATGATTACATAAATCATATGAAAGCTCAGATGTTAAAGAAGTAGAAAGACTATTTATTTAAGAAATTCCATGAATATAATAAACAATGAATTATTGATGAATTTTCAAGTCACAATCAATTTGAAAAGTTCAAGGTATTTTAATAACAAAATTATAATTAAGAAACTTGAACTAATATATATTTCAATTAATAAATTTTGTTCAAAAAATAGAATAATCAAATTTTTATCGAAGATAGAAATTAAAAAATTGTTTGATAAAAATTTAATGAAGCATAAATTGAATATTTCTATATTAAACTGTATATATATATATTTTTTTTTATGTATATTATTTTTTATTTATAAATAAAAATGATTACATTCAAAATGGGATTCAATGTAACTAGTTCCGTTTGGCAACTTCACTTCGTTATACAGTAACTATTTTCAGAGCAAGTCCATCTTCTCACAAGCACCATTGTGGCCATTCACTGAAACTTAATTTTACGTTTTTCGGTGGGCACTTTTTTAGTTTAACAATCGTATGAGATAGTTCTCCTTCTATACTCTAATCTCCATACGTGCAACTTAACCATTAGTCAAGATGAACACTTAAAACAACGCTTGGTAGCGCTGAAAGCGTGTAAGCGCCCAAAACGTATACACCTATAATCCAACAAGTCACGCTTTTTTTCTCTACCCACCACACTAATTGAGAACAGTTGACTTACCTCCAATATATATGGTTTTAATTTATGATCCAGTAATATATCAAAACCTAACAGCTCAAAACATGCATACGCTAAATCATGCGATGGAAAACATGCATGATAACTATGTTTTAATATTGGCCATGCAGCAATTATTGTTTTAACAATCACTTCATCAATATTCTCCCAGAGTTCTTGTACATCATAGCCCATAGCAACCAGATAACGATTTAAACTGGATATCTTTCTAGAACAATGTGTTTGCGGTTTTCAAAAAAGGCGCACCTTGATGACCTGCAGATTGTTTGTGAAATTTTTTATTACCTTTTACTACCCCCTTCATCATCCATATTGTACGTTCGACTATGTTTATTGACAGCATAATTTGTTAAATGCATGAATACATTCGTTGTATTGTTACCAGTTGGTTCTCGATATCTACTTGTGGCAAATCTATAAAGTGAAAGGCTTATAGTTCAATCCAAAAATTAGGGGAGGCTGAGAGAATAACGATTCAAAAAATCAGAGGTCTCTTAGACTACCTCATCCAGCCCTGGTTCCCAGGTTTCCTCTATTTCTCCACAATACCTGCAGTTGCCCTCATTTTTCAAGCCTAGCTTCCTAAGATGTCTCCGGAGTCTACAATTCCCCGTAAGAAACGTCCAATATCGCAGTATATTTTTTATCAGGCCAATGCAGATTTTGTATATTTTGCGGTTTAAGTTCCCAAGTAGATGCTTGGACTGCCTGAACCCCGGAAGGATTCTCCAAAGTGGGGCTTTTTTTTCTGCCTTAATGCTAGTGACAGTTGATTTAGTGGATTTTAAATGTATTAATCTTGAGGAAAAATATTTTTTTCTTGATGTAGTGGGATTAGAGTATTCGGTAAAATGATTTAGTTAGGTCTAAGGGTGAACAATATTTAATCTTATTTCATATGTAGCCTGAAATGGCAAGTAATACCCTAAAAAACAAGACTTCGTTCCGCACTTTCTTTATGAGCTTTTAATAATGTTTACTATAAATTTATTAACTATAAAACGAACCTTTACCTCGCTAATCCTTCGTTATAAACATATATACGTAATGGGTCACATGATGTAATTAGGGTATACACTCGAAGATCAAATTTGAATCCATCGATTAAAAATGGCTAAACAAAAATTATATTAAAAATTAAAAATTAATATTCTTATCTATGTAACCTTTGGTTATGTACACTAACCCTTGATAGATATACTTGACAAATCATTCGATCGTTAGGTTTTAGATCCTTTAGGGCACGTGTTAAGAATATACCACGCCCTTGACTTCCTGAATCCGGTTTTAATATGTATGTACGATTCTTTCGTAAACGACTATACGCTAAGGCTTCACCCAAACTAAAAATAATCAAAAGATTTATAATAGTGATTATGGCTGCAAGAACTCAGTATATTTTAAAATCATACTCAGCAGGTAAACACCATGTTTTTGGGAAAAATCCATAATCTTTTGGAAATATACGTATCATACGATTTAAATTACGTGCTAATAAATCCTTGCGACATATTTCAAGCATACCAGGAAAATGATTGACACGTTGAAATCGTCGCATATCTTTGGCACGCTCTATCGATATTGATAAATCAGTCCAATACAAATCCCAATTATCCGCTTCCGATACTTCACGCATACCAAATTTTGCCGCTGTACGTCGAACAACATCATAACGGCAATTTGATAAACATATGGTCGCCCTTAAAAAAACAAATCGTGTAATTTCTTCTGTCTTTCAAGCATTAAAGACTGGCAAATTTTCTGGTTTAAAATTGATTCCGGAAAATTGGCTCTACAGAATTTTGACGTAAAATTGACCAACGATGATATATCGATTTCTCTTGGGGGAGAATTGGATAATAAAACACCATTGTGGGAAAAATCATTCTCTGACTAGAAATAGTTGCTATGCATTCGCATAAACAGGTTGGGCACAAAAATCACAAAATTCCATGCATATTCCAGGATTTCTAGGTCTGTGGCCACCCTGAAAAAGTACACTGAGAAAGGAGTTGCGAGACTGACGAACGTCAATACATTTAAAGCGAAGTTTTTTTTTTTTTGAAGGTTTCACTTGGCTTCATAGATATTGTTCTTCTTTTTCCAGAATAAACGATTTAAACTGTAGTGTCTTTTGGCTAGGAATTTGTGGATTGTAGAGGCTACACTTCGACCATAAGGTCCATTGCGATGCCTAAGGATGTGAGGATGTAAGTAGAATGGAAGGAATTTTTGTGTATAGACAAGGAATTGGTAGGATGTGCGGCTGCTGCCAACTATGATAGGAACTATGCCGATATTCATCTGGAGTTCGTGAAGGAAATTGCAGAAAACCTTCTCAAGCATAGCCGGTTACTTCGTTCTTGTCCATACGCCGGCAGTTTAGTCAATTAACCGCCCTTTTTTTTTCTTAATAATTGACAAACTGCCGATGTCGGGATTCGAACCTATAACCTCCCAGTTTCCAAGTATGAATACTGCGCTGACATAACGCCTTAAACCGCTCGGCAACTTGCACTGTTTACGGATATACTCACGAATTGGATAACAAATATTTTCGGAAATTTTACTAACCTTTTCTTCTTACGTTTTGACGTGGTATCACCCGTTTCAATCGTATTATTTTGCAGTATAGCTTGTGATGTATTCGATTTATTGCGATCATGTTTTGATGTTTTCAATAAATTCTTATGATGCCTGCAGCCGCCGGATCGTTTTGTAATACTAACATCCGATTTTGAAATACTGCTATCATCAATTTGATTCCCATGATTGGATGAATGTAGTGTTGTAGTCGATTTAAAATTTATATTAAGTCCATTATTTGTTGTATTATCATCATCATCAGATGATAAGGATGTTCCATTATCATCACTATTTGATAAACTATCGCTGATATCTGTTGTAAATTCAACTTCTTCAATAATTGCGTCCTCAGTCATGATTAAAAATATTGAAATACTTCAAACATTTTTAGCGAAAACGACAATTATTAATATTTCAATTTGACTTTTCCCAAATCAAAAATCCAAATCTCGAACATTTAATATGCCAATCTCGATCGTGTTCGATATTTTAGATATTCGAAAAAATTTTTCTCGCAATTATCTCTCTCAAAAATGATAAAAATTGGTGAATAAATTTAAATAAAAAAAAAAAAACTATTCTGATGAATTTTGTACAATTCCGAAAATATTATGATCTTTTTATTTTTGGAAAATTTTAATTCAACGCTGTCCGAATTATTATAAAGCCACTTTTTTTTTCCGGTTGTTTAATATTTATGGTGTTTGTTTCATAGCGACCATTTATTCAACAAATTTTGGCGGTCTTAATTTTGCACCAAAGTATATTCCAAAATGTTATCTGAAATTTTGCAGTTACATTGAGTGATAAACTTGCGAAAGTCCTTCTGGTCCAACTCAACGTAAAATTTTGTTTTCTATAAACAGTTTCAAATATTTTTTTAGTTAATATATTAAGTGGCCATATGTACATTTTTGTAGAATATTTATTCGAAGAAAAAAAATCATTTTGCCAAAGAGCCACTTTTTTAGAATCACAGGCTCGGATCCTTTATCGCTTTGCACCGTTTTTCCATTTCCTTTTCATTGCTGCCGTAACTCTTACATTCGTTCGGCACTGGACTCTTTGAGCTTGTGGGATTTCTTTCCACGCGAGCTTTCCTCTGATATGCGTTTTCTATGATTCCGAGCATATTTACGAGTCATAAGAGGCAAAAACTTCAATTTTTTTTTGTAATTTTCAATTTAATACCAATTTTCACTTAGATTCTGACGAATATTTTTATTGTCTGTTGCCTTTAAGTAGTGCTCCACAAGCTCTTCACAATGATACCCGAATCAATGTTCTAGCTAAACGCGTTTCCATGCTACACCAATTTATAACTTTACAGAAAGCTAATTCGTTAACAATTAACGCGCATGCGCCTATACTGTTACGATGACATCACAGGCAAAACAAATACAGCACGAATGGTTGTGCGCGATTGAAATCTTACAGTATTTTGTCATACCAGAAAGTTTGATTGACGATATGTATGCAAAAAACATATTGATTTCGAAAAGATGCCGTATGTTTAAAGGATTTGATTTGGGACAAAGGACATTTGACCTTTCGCATCAGCGCAGTTATTATAATATATTCATATACAAATTACGCCTAATTTTAAATTTATTAAGGCCATGTGTGATGTGTGTATGTAGTAGATATGTACAATATTAAAATGATTTCTAAAAATATAAATATGTTTATATATATTTTTGGGAATCTATTTCGTTTCACAGTACCAATAAACAAAGAATTCATAATATGCTTTATTATTAGTAACAGTAGGGAAATTGAAAATGTTCCAATATATCTACTTCGAAAAATAAATATTCAAGACATAACCGATTTAGATTCATTCTCTCAGTGTGATAACCATGGATACTACACAAGGATACCGAACTCAAACGGGAGAATTGACAAAATATGGCAACGAAATGGTAATGGTAATATTTACTTTTTATGTCACTAGCGTCGCTAGTTGTTCATCCGTACTACAATCCGTACCGAAGTGAATATAGTATAATAAATAGGAGTGAAGTAAGCAAGTAGCCAGTTTTATTTCGTAGTGATTATTTTGAAGTATGCAATTTGTTTCAACTAATTCCTTATTGAAAAATTGAAATTACTTATCATTTATTAAAAAAAGTATTTTATTGAAAAAATACTTTGGCTGGAAATAATTTTTATAATACTATAAATGCGTAATGTTTTTCAATTAAAACTCGCGCCTTATACTCTCACCACTGTTTCCGGCATAGAAGCGACACTACTGACATCTTTTTTTGCCAATTATTTGTTTACATGGTAATTATAACTGGAATCGGAAAGGGGGGTTTAGAGGGAGTGGGAAATACAAAATTTGATATATCTCTCTTAATATTGAAAAAATCGATTACACATAAGAAGTAAAGTTGTAGAAAATTAGTTTTACTATAATTAAGTTTAAATAAAAGCTTGTTTTTTAGCAAATTTTATAATTTAATAATGGAACGATCTTGTACAGTGCCTTTGTGTTCAGTCAATAAAAAAAGAAACACAGAAATTTCGTTTCATTATTTTCCACAGCTTGGTAAAGCAAAAATATTCATTGAAAATAAATTGGGGTGTCAATATCTAAGAGATGAAGATAATAAAATAAATCCAGATCAAATTTGTCGAACTTGTTTAAATATTCATACTGAAATGAGAGTTATATTTGATGAATTTTTACATGAAAAGATTATGGAGTGTGCTTCCGTTAAAGTAGATTTAAATACCTTAATTTTAACCCATTTCGAATTACATTACGATTGATTATGACTTTTTTTTAGATTTTTGAGAATGATGGCCTATCAAATTTAATCTGCAAAGATTGTATTAATTATGCGAATAAAGCATATGTATTTAAGAAACAATGTGAAGAAGCCGATAAGAATTTAAGAAAATCCTTATTGATACCAAATATTGTAAACACTTTGAAAGAATTGTTTTTATTTGTAGGGTGACCATTTCTTGTCTTTTTTGGGTAGCTTAATTCGGTACAACGGAGTAGAGTTAGATTAATTTACTAATAATGAAAGCGATTGACTCGCGTAAAATCGTTTAAATAGTTTATCGGATACATACTGTGCATCTATCGATATCTTTGGACAATTTTTTAAAGTTTAACTGTATACCCGCCGAAAATCCGTAACGAATGGTCATTCTACTATTTGCGAATATGTAAAAATAAAGCTCTCTTTTAGGATTTAAAAGTCGACATTAAAGAAGAAGATGATGCACAAAATATTGATTTCGAATTACTTGAAAATGATAGTCATGAGCCCGAAATTTGTATTAAAAATGAGACACAAACAGTTGAAAGATCGGTAGGAGAGAATATTAGTACGGAATCTTTCCAAAATCAAAATATTCCCAAATTGAAGGTAAGATATATTATTTTAGTATCCATTTAGCAGTATTTGGGCCATTTTTGAGATAACAAAGGTCTGAAAATGTTTTGCATCATTCGTTTAAATGATAATTTTTTGAACAATTAAACTTTAAAAAATCTTCCTTCTTTTTAGAGAATTCGTAAAGCTCGAAATAAGCATAAAAGTAAAAAATATATTATGAAAGAAGAGCTTACCAACACGACAGCTGATACAAGTAAAGCAATTAATTATTTATACCTAAAAGTTGTTAGCTTTAATATAAGTTCCCTTCAAATTTTAGATGGGGATTTAGATGGAAGCGCCGAGATAATAAATGAATCTAACAATGACAGTAATTTAGATACTGATCAAGATGATACTACATGTTGGGTATGTCATAGAATATTTCCAGGTAATCTTAACTATTTTATTTATTTAGACCCCCTGTATATAACATATAATACCTGGGCAACCGATCTCTGCTCGGGACAGAGGTGAAACGTACAGCTTGATCTATTTTCTAGCCCAAAATTTATATGTTCAGTTAAAAATTACTGGATTTCAAAAACATCCTAGCTTTTACACAACATCATAACACCAATGTATAACAAGTTGCCTATAAAAAAAAAAGAAGTTTGATGCTATTTCTTTGATTAAGAAAACGAATTTTCCAGCTATCAAATTTTGCTAGATCGACTTTTCTGCATCCGAAAGAGCTAAAAGGTTACTAGAGGGAAATTTTCATGCCTGAAACCGTAAGGGATAGACGAAAAAGGTTCCCTTTATGTTTATAGCATCTTTATACACTACTTTGTATTTTATAGATCTGTACATCAAATATGATACATTAATATTGATTCCGATATATATACGGTATTTAAGCAATTTTCACCTGTTTTAGATTTAAGACACTTAAAAGTGCATAAAAGAGTACATAAACCAAAAAATCATAAATGTGATATATGTAGTAGAACGTTTTATGGACCGGCTGATTTAAAACATCATATACGGACTCATACCGGTGAAAAACCATTACAGTGTACGGAATGTGACAAGAAATTTTCAGATCCACGTGGTTTAAAGAGTCACATGAAAATTCATACAGGTACCGATATATTTTATCAAATTGTTAGTTTAGGGATTTGATTGTAGGGGCTTGTGAAGTCACTCAAACAAAAATTCTGTTGCTTGAAAAACAGCTAAACTGGTTTCATCCGCCTAATTGAATATTGATGTCAAACTGACGTTTAGAAGAGTAACGTAAGCGTTCATAAACCAAACGGAACGCCAATAAATAGCGCTTTTAAGCGTGAGCGCTGAAAACATGTAAGGGCCCACACCAAATACACCCTTGAGACTATTGACCGATAGATGGTAGATATTAATTTGACAAACAATTGATATAAGTAGTAAAATTAAATTTTCAGGTGAAAAACCATACGAATGTGATATTTGTAAGAAACGTTTTCGTTTTTCGTATGTTCTAAAAACACATCGAAATACCCACACAATACCACGGCCTTACGTCTGTGCGACGTGTGGCAAAACTTTTATATATTCACATAATTTACAAATTCATATGCGTGGTGCACACACTGGCGAAAGACCATATGCTTGTACGACAAATGGATGCAGTAAGCGATTCACTTCTGGGGCGGCTTTATATGCGCATATGATAACACATACAGGTATGCAAATTTCATTAAATTTTGTGTCAGAATAGGGGGAACATATTTCGTTTGAGGCGACAAAGAAGCCAGTAATATGAAAAGTGTATATTAAGGAGGTTATATCTAAAATGAGCGCTATATTACCGACTTCGAAGGGTTGGCAACAGTGTGTATATTTACAACTGTCATATTTAGAAACTAATAATATTTTAGGTTATTACCTGCAATATGTGATGGGTATTTAGTAGGCTATTCAGTAGGCAAGTAGGCCTTTCAAGGCTTTTTTAGCCGATCCTTAAGGAACCCATCCCTTTAGTCTCGTCTATCCTCTACCACACCTGGTTCGTTTCCTCTAGCCCTGTGGTCATTGTCGAACCATCCCGTCCACTTTGCGAATAACGGCAAAGAGTTTCACTTTAATTGTTTTACCGTTTTGAATATATTGAATTTTTTTAAGGTGAAAAACGATTTGTTTGTACCGAATGTGGCCTAAAAGTTGCAAGAAAAGGTGATTTAGCTGTACATATGCGTATACATACCGGTGAAAAACCGTATCAGTGTACGCTATGTCCTAAAAAGTATTCCAGATCGAATCACTTACAAGAGCATATGAAACGGCATACAGGCGAAAAGAATTATAGTTGTACGAAATGTGATGAATCATTTTCGGTGGAGAGATTCTTAAAACGACATATGAAAAAACATTAAAATGCAATATAATTATAGGTTATGTAATATATTAATTGTCAAACTTTGTATATATTTATTAATTGAATTGAATTATTTATTAAATATTTTATAAAAATCAATTTTGTTTATTAATTTACAAACCCAAAATCTATCTATCCAAATAAAATTACACCTGTAGAACTCCATTTATCCGGATTGGTACGGGACCCGATCCGAATAATTAGATATTCCATGAAAAAAGGTAATTTCTTTAAAAAAAATATATACCTATATTTGTATGGAATATTCCGACTAAAAGAGACTCTATCTAGCGTTATGGATTCTATCTTATTTACAACTTTGTAAGATTTATAGTTTTGCCACCGCAGTGCTGCGATCTTAACATAAGAAAAAAGTGTGTGTGTCAGCTTCGACGCTGGAGTTTACTCCTTAAGAACGAGTGTCTTTGAACAGGTACAGAAAAAAAGACTTACTAGACTAAAAAAAAGACCGATATCATATTGGAGCTAGAAATTGGAGATTGAAGTAAACCTTTGAAGTAATCCACAATAATAATATTAATTATCGTTATCAATATCAATAATAAAACAAAACTTAAAAAAAAAATGATGCTCACTCTCCGTATCACTACAGTAAAACTGAGATACTATATATATATATATTCATCTTTTGTAGACGCTGTACAGTATATATTATATATACATATATATAACATATAATATATACACATATATACACATATATACTTACATGCGTCAGCTGCCTCGCAGCATACCCTGTATACGTCGGCAGCACACAAGTATCTAGTATACTATACAGCTAGACATGAAGCTGACTGACCGACTGAAGTATACAAGTTATACACACACATTACTAAAAAGTGCGCACGATAGGTTGCGCAAAAAAACGTAACGAGGTCATTCGATCACTATATTTTACTCTTCATATTTTTTTCATACCGGCCGTGCCTTATATGAAAATCGATTCTTAAGGAGTAAACTCCAAAGAAACCCAATAGGTTTACAATTTAACAAGCATGTTTTAGAATTGTTGCAGTTCGATAATTTAAAGCCGTAAGTAGCTATTGGGATTATTAAAGGTTAGAAATTTAGGTTTTGGTACGTTTCGCCTCTCATGAACTGCTTCAAAATAATCTTAAATCTCCTCTTCCATGTTTTGCAGTATAGCGTACGCTGAATATGCAGTTTTTACAATCTACAAAACCACCCAAAATAAAAACATTAAACATAATTGACTTTCTATTATGATTGTATAATGAATATACTTACAGTTATAAATGTTTGGAGCCGAACAGGTACAAAACTACCAGCTGATATGATTATTGGTTTGTGACATCGATTTATTATTAAACAAAGTGATTTACGAATTTTACCACCACATTTTTGCCAATTTGAGAGATATATAGTATCGGCTATATCCATACTCTTAATAAAAATACAAATTCATTTTTAAACCACAATATCCGAGTCCGAAGATAGTTTGGACGCACTTTTACGAACAAATATTTGTGTTTGTTCCTTTGGACTATGATATCTGGTGGCAATTTAATTAGAAATAGAGTAGTCAGGCTCAACTGTGAGAGTTGCATATGCGTTACTAGTGTTACGCTAATAAAATAAACCAAAAATAGCCTGACTTAAGCCGCCATTTTGGAATATGACGTCATAAGTAACTTTGCCAATAGCCACATTACAAAGCAAAAACTCTTTAATTTGAGCGATTTATTATCAAAGCTCGTTGTTACAATTTGAAGATATCGCATGGGAGTTATTTCCGGGTAGGTGCCGATCAAAATACTAACCTTAAAGTATACCTTATTCCCATACCAACAATACAGGAACAGTTGTATTAACATAACTATTGTAAATGAAATTACTGCCGTAGTTTGTGAATCAAATTTTGTCATCTGAAATTAAGGATTTTCGAAAAGAAAATGAATACACAAAGGTTTATTCGTTTCGACCGATTAAAATCTGTCATCGCAATACTTACTGTTGATAAATAGTAAACATTGAGACATAAAACCAAAGAACTGCAACTGAATTGAGCTAATAAACTCCATTTAAACGCTCTATCGATGTTTCTGATAAAACTAGAGGACATACAAGAAATATATTTCACACTACTGCCATCTATTATAAACAACTTTAATTTAGCAAACGATTATAAGTTCATCTTACATATTCACCATGAACTGTCACCATAATTATTTTACGGGAGCTCATAGTATATGTATTGCCGGCACTACACTCTCGGCAAGACAAGACGACACGTAATGAGCGCGAGAGTGTACTCGCCGTGCTTAGTCTCGCTGTAGCAGCAATGTCTACAACTATCTCCATTCATTGACTGAACGAGAATTGTATTGCCGGCAGAGGTGCACAGCTCTATTCGCGGCGTTTCTTCTTACGAATGTATCGCCGAAAAATTCGTCGAAAACTCTCACCGAGAGTGTACTGCCCGGCATAAGAATCTCACAAGTGATTCACAAAATCCTCATGACTTGTCGTTCAAAGGAAATCCTCAAAGGAATAATTGTATGGCCAGAGATTAGTAGAGCATGGTAATCTTTAGATTGTCCGTAAAAGAAAATATCGTAATACAAATTCACTTACTCCATGATTAATAAATGATGTTTTACATTTACAATCAATTGCTGGTAAACATGTGAATCCACTGTTTCGTCAATCATGCCATTTACTAAAGCAGTGTTACAATTTGGATGTTTGTGAAGTTGCTTATCCAAAGTGATCTCAACCATATTTGTAAAAGAATCACCTAAAAGATCATACTGACCACACGCAATCACCATCAAACTGGTTATCAAAAGATCAATTGTTATATTTAATGCTCCGCCCATATATACAACTGAAATAATTCCCGCAGAGCAGCGATTAATTATACATGACTTTGCTCAAAATAGTGACTGTGCTTAAAACAAATTGATTTTTTGTTATCGGCTTAGAACAAAAGTTGTTAGTATTTTTATAGTAATTTTGAGTTTGATTTTGTCTTTTACCGTTTTCGAAATACAATTTAAACTCCTCGTTAGAGGACGCCTTCATTGCTGGCTAATCTAGCAAAGGAAGACAGAAAAAAATTCGTTACGCAGGAGCTGCTTCAACTTAGCGAATTTCCTTGGAATAAATAAATTACTCTCTAGCGGTCACAATGTTAGTCTGATCAAAATGAAATGTCGTATCTGATTTTAGTATTTGCATGGCCAATTTTATTAATAAATAACATACGTCAAGGGGAAAGGGGGGCATAAAGATAGAAGAAAACACAAAATATAAAATATCTTTCTTAATATTTGAACAATCGAAAAATACGTAAGAAACAAAGTTGTAGAAAATCATGTTTGCTACATTTCATCACCTTATCATTTTTGCTCAAACTCTAATGTGTACAGAGATATTGAGGAATTTAATTTTCAATCTTAAACCGTCAATATTTTTGTAAATATTAGGGTTACAGAAAAAATGATAAGAAACAAAATTACAGTAAAACTTAATACCTACAACTTTACTTCTTATAAAATTTTCGATTTTTCGAATATTAAGGGAGATATGTCAAATTTTGTGTTTACCCCTCCCTCTAAACCCCCCCTTTCCCCTGGTCCGATTTTACCCATTAACGAACTTGACCTTTTGAATACCAAAAGCGCCTCAAATACTAAATCTCATTCCGATAAAATAAAAACTGTGACCGCTAGAGTGATTACAGACACATATATATATATATATGTATATATATATATATATATATATATATATATATATATATATATATATATGTCCATAGATATATATATATAAATTTTACAGATGGTGATTTTTGACATCTACAAGGTAGGATCGATGGACATTTGAAGAAATTTATGCGAAATTTTGACTTCGGTACGGGACCAATAGCTCTATTTCCTTTCAGGAAATTCGCTAAAACCATTCGGCATTTGGTTAGTTAAAAAGGACTGTTTGGACAGATTTTCCACCTCTTGAGCTTTGTTCTTACGGCTTATGGCAAGATAAATCTACAGTATCTCGTGCTTTCTAGTTTTGATGCTCCGAAGAATCCGTAGGAATTGCACAACAAATACAAAGTTTGTCATTTGCCGAACCACAAACCATTGATTTTCGAGCATTTACCAACATTTCACGGGAAAGATGGAGCCACCGCAAATCAAGTCAAACAATAATACGTCTTTACATTCCCATGGCGCAAGGTATGACAAATTTAGACCAATCTTTGCCAAGACACAAGACGTAGGAACAAAACTTTAGTAACTTACCAATTGTTTGCCAAACATAAACTATTTCAAAATATGGTGATGTTTTAATTAGATCTGGCGTATAACCAGGAAATGGTAATACACCATGTGTTCCTTGTATAATCGGTGATACAACATAATTTAAAAGTGAGGTTAAAGTTATTGATAAAAATATGACAGTATTTTTACGAACTGTGGATGCTGTTGCATCAATATATTCTTTTTGATCTTTAGTTTTCTCTAAAAACAATCTCGAATCAAGCAGATCAAACATTTCTCTTATCTGTAATAAAAAAAAAACTGAATTCCATAAATCTACAGTTATTAGCGAAATTTCTTAAACTATAAATCATCTAAATTTTCTTCGAGAAAATTCACCATCAATACTTACTAATCCATTGTAATATAATAAAAAGAAAATTTTAACCAGAGCAGCCGTATGCTCAATACTCATATACAATGAGTTAGCAATCTCATCAAAGTCGGTAGCGAAAAATAGATTGAAAAAATTGGAGAATACAAATAGTATGCCACAAATAATTATTAATATTCCACAAAAACACCAATACAATTTGTACCATTTGGATTCTTTTCGGGGTGGAAAACCACCGCATAATCTCAGCATAAAAACTATATTCGACAAAGATTGACGCAGTTTCATAATTGCTAGTCAAATATTTGACCACTGAAACAAAATGAAACATATCCTCAGACAAAGATATCTTTTAAAGGATCATAGTGGCTCCAAGATGCTCTAGCATCCCATTCATGGAATTTCGAAAAAAAATTATACCATCTAATTGGTTACAAATTGATCATAAATGGTCAGGTAGTCCCATTATTTGGTCAGGGATAGAAAACTTTTTATTGATCTTTTAAATTTTTCAAGGTCATAGAAAACTTTTAGCACCCCATCCATGGAATTTCGAAAAACCATTTATACCATCTAATTGGTCACTAATTGGTCATAAATGGTCAGGTAGTCCCATTATTTGGTCAGGGATAGAAAACTTTTTATTGATCTTTTAAATTTTTCAAGGTCATAGAAAACTTTTAGCACCCCATCCATGGAATCTCGAAAAACCATTTATACCATCTAATTGGTCACTAATTGGTCATAAATGGTCAGGTAGTCCAGTTTCAGGCAGTGACAGTTTCACCAAATTAGTTTCAGTGAGAAACTGTCACCAAATTAGCAACGAATAACATATCCTGAGACAATATAAGAGTAATTTTAATAAGAATGATGTTAACAAGAGTAAATCGAATGAAAGTAATTTTAACAAGAGTAATTTTAATAAAGTGTATTATATTTTAATTTATTTTGTTTAATTTTTTATTTATTTTTGTCTATTGATTTCGATTTTCTATCTATTTCTAATTGTCAAAGAGTAAATTACGACTAGCTAATTTATACTGATGATGACTACTTTGTAGTCGAAATACATATTTATAATACAAAAATTGATCTAGGTATAGGGGCGAATTTGAGATTTGAACCTAGAGTTCTCATTAATTATCATTTGATAATCTAATACACGAATAAAGATAATAAATATATAGATTGAAAGAAAATTATCAAAGTTGAACAATTCTAGCGTGAAAAATTGTTTATAACCAATTTAATTGTGTTTTAGTTTAGTGTATTGTGGGTTGCCTGTTTAAACAAAAGGTTCAAAAATCATGTTATATTGAACATTAATCATTTTTGTCACAATGACAGATTCTTTTTTAATTGTGAACCGTTTTTATTGTAAATGAATGACACAACTTAAACAATAATTTTGACAAAACATGTCGAATAAATTTTTTCGAATAATAGAAATAATATATTTTCTGAATTTTACCTTTTTTGAAATCAATTCAAATGATTATAAACAAAGTTTTTCAATTCACTTTTGAAATTGTACTCGTGCAATTATATCCAGTTACTACCAGGAACGGCTTTTTATGAGCTTTTTTTTTTTAATTTTAAAAGAGCTTTTTCTTTATATATATATATGAATGGATATTATTAATTATATAATGAATAATTAAACGTGAAACAATTGGTTTTTTGTTCATCATAAATAATTTTAATGCATTTGAAAATTTCTAATTAAAGAATGGGGAAAAATCATTTGATGTTTGAAAACGTTTTAGGAAAATCGAATGAAAAAAAGGTAATTTTCTTTTAACGCTTTGTAAATTTTTTTTAAACCTCTATATACAGGCTAAAACGCTATATTTAATATTTTGTTTTATGCAGATGACATGGTACTCACCTCAAAAACAGTAGATGGGATGAGGAGTTTGAGGGTATTAGAGGAGTATTGTGAGAAGTGGAAATTAAGTGTGAATGCGAGAAAAACTAAATCGATGATTGTGAGTAATGGACGAAAGCATAGTGCAAATGAGATGTGAAAGTATAAAGTGCAAGTGATCGAAAATGTCAGGAACTTTGAGTATCTAGGAGTAGTGTTATCTTGGCTGCCTTGGACGAGCTACATTTCGACCATAAGGTCCATTGGGATTCCTAAGGGTGTGAGTGGAGTGTAAGGAATTTTTGTGTATAGACTAGGAATTGGTAGGATATACGGTTGCAGCCGACTATGATAGAAACTATGCCGATCTACATCTGGAGTTCGTGAACGAAATTGCAGAAAACCTTCTCAAGCATAGCCGGTTACTTTGTTCTTGTCCATACGCCGACAGTTTAGTCAATAGGGAATATGCATGAAAATTTTTTTTCACATTTATTTTCAGAACATGAAAATACTGTTAACACTGTAATAATATTTAAAAACGAAATTAAAATCCAACAAATATCAAGGAAGCTATAAACTTTTAAAGATTATTATCTGTCGCTTTCTTGCAAAAATACTAAAAACGGAGTTTTACGTGTATTTTAAATGGTAAAAGTGTAATATGATGTCACATAACATATCAAGAGGGCTATCACCCTCTTTGTCTAATCGGGAATTTCAATCATTCATATCTCGCTTATTTTTAAAGTTATGTAAAAAGTAATTTTACCTTGATATTTGTCAAATAAACATGCTTCAATTCAAGTGAAAAAAAATTTTCATGCATATTCCCTATTAACCACCCCTTTTTTTTCCTTCATAATTGACAAACTGTCGGGATGTAGGGATTCCTACCCATAACTTCTTAGTTCCAAGACATAACGCCTTACATCGATCGACCACTTGGACTGGTTGTTCAAACCATTAGTTAAACTCTGTATATATATATAGAGGTATAGTGTGAGTGTTTCACACCATATTTTTGTATAACAAATTTTTCACAATAAGTATTTGATACCTTTGTAGTAATAATTATATATTACTTATTCTGTTTATATGGACAAAGAAACTCATATTGATTTTTTAATTAGAGTTCGCGGTATGATTTCGGCAAAGAGTCAAAGAAGTCTCTAAAATCAAAGACCAGGAGGTACAAACCTCTAGTTCGTACTACCACCATAATCTTTAATTTGATAAATTGATTAATAATTCTGTTTTTTTAATAACATTAATTAATTACTACACTGTAATTAATTAATGTTATAAAAAAAAATATAATACTATGGGCCACAAAGGTAGCGCTCATTTTTCCAATTCAATTTTCTAGTTGATTTATACCTCTATTCATTCGGTTTTTTTTTTTGGGAAAATGTTTCTATTCTATTTGGGTGCTTTTTTTTCGTGCGTTACTAATAAAAGCTTGTATTAGAGTTTGTTAATGATTTAAAAAAAAATTTTCCATGTTATATGTGATTTCCTCGTAATAAATATTATATGTTTTGTAACAGAAACAGATCCAATAGGGTATATGCATGGAATTTTTTTTTCATTTGAATTGAAACATGTTTACATGTTTACTTGACAAATATCAAGGTAAAATTACTTTTTAAATAATTTTAAAAATAAGCGAGATATGAATGATTGAAATTCCCCATTAGACAAAGAGGGTGATAGCCCTCTTGATATGTTATGTGACGTCATATTACACTTTCATCATTTAAAATACACGTAAAACTCCGTTTTTAGTATTTTTGCAAGAAAGAGACAGATAATAATCTTTAAAAGCTTATAGCTTCCTTGATATTTGTCGGATTTTAATTTCGTTTTTAAATATTATTACAGTATTAACAGTATTTTCATATTCTGAAAATAAATGTGAAAAAAAATTTTCATGCATATTCCCTATTAACTGACATTGATATATAGCTAAAAAATTGTCCTAATTTTACGCAATATGACCAATAATAACCAGTTAGTTAACTCTATAGGTATATTACGGAGTATATTCTTCAATGTCAGCGATCTCCGGACTTTTAATTGTTGGTATGTAGGTTGAAGTCCTACACCTAACTATAGTGAGCGATTCAACAAAAATTATTTAACCAATATATATATATATATATATATATATATATATATATATATATATATATATATATATATATATATATATATATATATATATATATATATATATACATATATATATATATTTGATAATTATTATATTATTAATTACATTAAATTTAATTAATATCATCCATTTAATTGTACGAATTATTTTTTAATTATATTAAATTAATTAATTAATGAAAAATTAATTTTAATTAAATTTTTAAAAATTCAATTCAAGTTTTTTTTAAAAAAATAATTACAATTATATTAAACATAGTTATTAATAATAAAAACACAATTTTTATTTGCTAATTCCACTTGTAGTTATTTATTTAAAATAAATGTTAACGATCGTTTCATCTTCTTTGAGACATTTTCAAAACAATTGTTAAAATAAATAAATAACTACAAGTGGAATTAGCAAATAAAAATTGTGTTTTTATTATTAATCATTATGGAATTCCACAAATTAAAGCTCAACACAATTAATATATTAAACATAGTTTTTTGTATTGTCAGTAAATATTTTTAATAAAATATATTTACAATTTTCAATAATTTATCTTTTTTTCAATATTTGAATTGTTTTTACATCAATTCATCTATTGCTAGTATGATTCGGTTATGTTATATTAACGGAGGTGACTAGAATTAACTTACTATGTAAGTTAATGATTTACTGACTTACTATGTAAGCTTATGACTTACTATGTAAGTTTATGATTTTCAAATAAAGGACCGGTTAATTATTGTAAATAAAGGACCGGTTAAGAATGTTTGGATTCTATGAAACTTAGATTTAACTTAATACTGTCATTGATTCGATTAATGTTAGCGCGTCCAAGTAGCCGAGCAATCTAAGGCGTTCTGTTTGAGGCATTATGTCTACTTGGAATTGGGAGGTTATGGGTTCGAATCCCGACATCGGCAGTTTGTCAATTATTTTTGAAAAAATAAGGAGGCGATTAATTGACTAAACTGTCGCCGTATGGACAAGACGAAGTAACCGGCTATACTTTTAAAGGTTTTCTGCAGTTTCCTTTACGAACTCCAGACGAATATCAGCATAGTTCCTATCATAGTCGGCTGCAGCCGCACATACTACCGATTCCTAATCTACACACAAAAATTCCTTCCACTCCACTCACATCCTCACATCCTTAGGCATCACAATGGACCTTATGGTCGAAGTGTAGCCTGCATAGAGCATCCGCTACAATCTATCTATCTATGTTAGCTCGTTGGACGGGATATCCGTTAGAGGTTCAGGGTCCGATCCCAAGCGTATGAGGTAATTTTTTTGATATAAATTAATTAATATGATATCTCTGATTTGAACATTTGAATTGTTTTAAGTTTTCATCATTCACATTTTTATTTGTGAATATACTTTAAGCGCGTCACAATACCAATACTAATGTCGATTTCCATTAAGGTTACGTAAGACATAATATGAAAGAACTAGCGAATACTATACACTATGTTTAATTTACATCTTCATATCATAGATCCCACGAGTATGAGAGAGTACATATGTACATGTACATTAAGCAATGTGTATGAGAAGGAGGTCTTATATGTTTGATGACCAAGCATATTTTTCATAACTGTTCGAGTGGTCACCAACCACTCAAACCTATAAGACCTCCTTCTCATACGCATTGCTAAATGTATACATATGTACTCTCTCATACTCGTTATGAATATTATGCACTATTTTGAAAAATATGCTTGTTTATCAAACCTATAAGACCTCCTTCTCATACACATTGCTTAATGTATATGTACATATGTAATCTCTCATACTTGTGGGAGATCTACTATACGAAGATGTAAACTAAACAGACGGTATAGTTAAATATACCATTTTCTATCATTCTTTCATAATTTTGTGTAAGAAAACGATTTTAGAAGAGTACCTACCTACCTACTTACTACTACCTTTAAAGTAACAAGTAATAATATAGTCGTACAAATGTTGTACGTACTACTAATTCGTGTTAAACATAAATTAAAGTATTCATTTTCAACATTCACAGGTTTAGGTAGTAGGTATCGTTATACGTATACATATATATATATATATATATATATATATATATATATATATATATATATATATATATATATATATATATATATATATATATATATCAATATCGTTTAAGTTGCGATGGTTTTTTTTTTAAGTAATAGTTTGTGGTTCGTTTAGTAAGCGTGTGACATATTGCTGCTGCTGCTGTTTTGAACGCAGAACGATGATTATTTTTAATTGGCGCATAATTATTTTTATTATAATATGATTTTTGAAGTTCCATATTGGTCTAAGATCCGGCATTAGAAAACCTGCCCTCATCTGTTAATTGAATGAAATAATTTTTAAAAGGCAGATAACAATATTATAAATGTAGGAGTGCAATGTCTGCCACCGTAGTCATCCTGGCTATATCATATTAATTAATTAATTAATTAATATGATATAGTGTTTTTGTTTATTGCTCGAACAAATATATTTGTCTCTCTCTCTGCGTAGAATACATTTTTTGAAAATTTTATGACTGTGATATTATAAAATATATTTTATATAATAAATATATAATTAAATTATTTGCAGCATATAAAAAAAATTTTTAAGTAATAAAATTTTCAAAAAATGTGTTCTACGCAGAGAGAGAGAGACAAATATATTTGTTCGAGCAATAAACAAAGACACTATATTATATTAATTATTTAATTAATGAATATGATATAGCCAGGATGATTACGGTGGCAGACATTGCACTCCTACATTTATAATATTGTTATCTGCCTTTTAAAAATTATTTCATTTAATTAACAGATGAGGGAAGGTTTTTCTAATGCCGGATCTTTGACCATATATGTATGTATAATATACAGAAGGATATCTGTAATATATCTGTATTGTATGTACGTCAGAATCATTTTTGGTGTAGCGGAAAGCACGCTGGGTCCGAAGAAATCGAGAGGTTCGAGGTTCAATTTCTGGTTGATGAGTTAATTTTTTCATATCAATATTAAATTTAAAATTCAATAAAATTTCAAATTCGCCTCAATACCTAGATCAGTTTTTGTATTATAAATATGTATTTCGACTACAAAGTAGTCATCATCAGGTATATAAATTAGCTAGTCGTAATTTTTATTTCTTTTTTTTGTATTGACTGACGGGGCGCGTTGTCCCACAAAATCGATTGCTTATGTTTGATATAACATTTAATACCCTCACAAAAGTTTTGAAGTGTAGTAAATCGAATTGCACATATTTATTTTTTGTTGTATATAGACTGTGTGTTGGACAGCTTTTCCTATAGTAAATCAATGTTAAATATTATTTATTACTAGCTATCCGTCTGGTACTGTATGAAGTCAGTCAGTAAATATATAAATAAAGTCAGTCAGTTATCTCATAGCTATACTGTATGCGTATGCGGTTGTTTGTTTGTCATTAAAGAGTGGGGATTTTGTGATGCACACAATGCATATACTAAAGTGTACTTTTATCACATGTGTACATACTGACTTCATACAGTACCAGACGGACAGCTAGTAATAAATAATATTTAACATTTAACAAATAATATTTAGCTTTTCCTATAGTAAATCAATGTTAAATTTTATTTATTACTAGCTGTCCGTCTGGTACTGTATGAAGTCAGTCAGTACATATATAAATAAAGTCAGTCAGTTATCTCATAGCTATACTGTATGCGTATGCGGTTGTTTGTTTGTCATTAAAGAGTGAGGATTTTATGATGCACACAATGCACATACTAAAGTGTACTTTTATCACATGTGTACATACTGACTTCATACAGTACCAGACGGACAGCTAGTAATAAATAATATTTAACATTTAACAAATAATATTTAGCTTTTCCTATAGTAAATCAATGTTAAATTTTATTTATTACTAGCTGTCCGTCTGGTACTGTATGCAGTCAGTCAGTACATATATAAATAAAGTCAGTCAGTTATCTCATAGCTATACTGTATGCGTATGCGGTTGTTTGTTTGTCATTAAAGAGTGAGGATTTTATGATGCACACAATGCACATACTAAAGTGTACTTTTATCACATGTGTACATACTGACTTCATACAGTACCAGACGGACAGCTAGTAATAAATAATATTTAACATTTAACAAATAATATTTAGCTTTTCCTATAGTAAATCAATGTTAAATTTTATTTATTACTAGCTGTCCGTCTGGTACTGTATGCAGTCAGTCAGTACATATATAAATAAAGTCAGTCAGTTATCTCATAGCTATACTGTATGCGTATGCGGTTGTTTGTTTGTCATTAAAGAGTGAGGATTTTATGATGCACACAATGCACATACTAAAGTGTACTTTTATCACATGTGTACATACTGACTTCATACAGTACCAGACGGACAGCTAGTAATAAATAATATTTAACATTTAACAAATAATATTTAGCTTTTCCTATAGTAAATCAATGTTAAATTTTATTTATTACTAGCTGTCCGTCTGGTACTGTATGCAGTCAGTCAGTACATATATAAATAAAGTCAGTCAGTTATCTCATAGCTATACTGTATGCGTATGCGGTTGTTTGTTTGTCATTAAAGAGTGAGGATTTTATGATGCACACAATGCACATACTAAAGTGTACTTTTATCACATGTGTACATACTGACCTCATACAGTACCAGACGGACAGCTAATAATAAATAATATTTAACATTGATTTACTATAGGAAAAGCTGTCCAACACAGTCTGTATACATTGCGGCCGACTGAACCGCTCCGTCTCCACATTCAGCTGACTGACAGTCATAACTTTTAGCGAATTTCCTGAAAGGAAATAGAGCTATTGGTCCCGTACCGAAGTCAAAATTTCGCAAAAATTTCTTCAAATGTCCATCGATTCTACCTTGTAGATGTCAAAAATCACCATCTGTAAAATTTATATATATATATCTATGGACATATATATATATATATATATATATATGTGTCTGTCATCACTCTAGCGGTCACATTTTTCATTTTATCGGAATGAGATTTGGTATTTGAAGCGCTTTTGGTATTCAAAAGGTCAAGTTCGTTAATGGGTAAAATCGGACCAGGGTAAAGGGGGGTTTAGAGGGAGAGGGAAACACAAAATTTGACATATCTCCCTTAATATTCGAAAAATCGAAAATTTTATAAGAAGTAAAGTTGTAGGTATTAAGTTTTACTGTAATTTTGTTTCTTATCATTTTTTCTGTAACCCTAATATTTACAAAAATATTGACGGTTTAAGATTGAAAATTAAATTCCTCAATATCTCTGTACGCATTAGAGTTTGAGCAAAAATGATAAAGTGATGAATTGTATCAAACATGATTTTCTACAACTTTGTTTCTTACGCATTTTTTGATTGTTCTAATATTAAGAGAGATATTTTATATTTTGTGTTTTCTTCTATCATTATGCCCTCCTTTCCCCTTGACGTATGTTATTTATTAATAAAATTGGCCATGCAAATACTAAAATTAGATACGACATTTCATTTTGATCATACTAACATTGTGACCGCTAGAGAGTAATTTATTTATTCCAAGGAAATTCGCTAAGTTGAAGCAGCTCCTGCGTAACGAATTTTATTTATATGCAATGTACAATTTGTATAACAATTTTCAGCCTTATTAAATTCATTTTTTAACTCGGGGGGTACGACAGCTTTGATAGTGTCCCTGAGATACCGGTTCTAAGTTTCGCGTGACTCGTAGTATGTTTGTGTACACAACCACCGTAATAAACTGTAAAAAAAACTAGGCTTTGTAAATTCACAGACTATTTTAGGATCTGTCTCTTCATTTATACGCATTTATTTCTCGAAATATTTTAGGATTTAATCAAACTTTATGTAGACTCTATATATTAATTAAATGGTATAATAGGGAATATGCATGAAAATTTTTTTTCACATATATTTTCAGAATATAAAAATACTGTTAATACTGTAATAATATTTAAAAACGAAATTAAAATCCGACAAATATCAAGGAAGCTATAAGCTTTTATAGATTATTATCTGTCTCTTTCTTGCAAAAATACTAAAAACGGAGTTTTACGTGTATTTTAAATGGTGAAAGTGTAATATGATGTCACATAACATATCAAGAGGGCTATCACCTTCTTTGTCTAATCGGGAATTTCAATCATTCATATCTCGCTTATTTTTAAAGTTATTTAAAAAGTAATTTTATCTTGATATTTGTCAAGTAAACATGCTTCAATTCAAGTGAAAAAAAATTTTCATGCATATTCCCTATTGGCACGCTGCCTTACAAAACGATATATCGATGTGGTTTCCGCTACCAAAAACCATGCTATACTACAAGGTTATTGCAAATCTCCACACCTGTGGATATTTGAACCACAGCTATCTTCATATTTCCACAGGTATACAAATGCTTTTAGGCTATGGAAAACTATTGTCCGGTTTGTCAGAGCCGAAAATTTTTCGCTATATGTCTAATCCTTCAATAATATTAGATGATGTCTTTTACAGCAATTAACATTATTATATTTGACCTATATTAGAATAGTTTCTAAGTTTTCTACCTTAGAATACCGTATAACAACAGTCGTCAGTGTAGTGTATACCTTAGGTACTAGCAGAAACGCGTGTGGCTTACGGCGTGTTAAAATATGGTATGTTCACACAGCGTCGAAACAAAATTATTTCATTTAACTTGTGGTTTATTTTGTATACATGTAAAAATCTGGTGTTAATGTTAAACGACCTCCATCTATTCTATATAGATAGATATAGATAGATTGTGATGCCTCAGGATGTGTGGATGTGAGTGGAGTGGAAGGAATTTTGTGTGTACAACCGACTTTGATAGGAACTATGCCGATAGTCATCTGGAGTTCGTGAAGGAAACTGCAGAAAACCTTCACAAGCATAGCCGGTTTAGTCAATTAACCGCCCCCATTTTTTCCCCTTAATAATTGACAAACTGCCGATGTCGGGATTCGAACACATAACCTCCCAGTTCCAAGTAGACATAACGTCTTAGACCGCTCGGCTACTTGGTCGGTTATAGATAGATATATCTTGTGGTATAAAAAGTATTGCACTTCGACGTTAGGGCCCATTGTGCCCCCCTTTCTACTTCAGTCTGGCGAGATTCGCTTCTCCCATATCTTGGAAATGAACAGGAGCTTGCTTATCAGGTTTTCCGGGAAGGTTCATATATTCGGGATGAGATACACCAAATATCTTGTATCAGCTGTAACCGAGAAATTCGCAGTTAACGATGATGTGGCGGATTGTGTCTTCCCCCTCGCCACACAGTCTGTACATAATGGATCCATTGTGGAGCCATATTGTGTTCACATGCTTTCGTAGGTGATAATATCCGGTGATGAATCCGATAACCTTATGTAGTTGTATCCTGTTCGATGCATTCCGAAAAAATATTTTCCCAAGATTATATTGCGGTATCGTTTTTCAGTGACGACGGTGTTTAAAGTCTATCCACTCGTTGATCACTTGTTTAAAATAGGTTTTGGGTCTATGAAAGGTTTTCCAACTCCGTTTTTTGCTAAGGTATTTGCTTTTTCGTATCCTTCGAAATCACTGTGTCCTAGTATTCAGATCAATTGACCATTGTCCCATTTTGCCAGCTCTAATAGTAGTTAATCGAGGATAGTTTCTGCAATAATTTAATTCATTCGAAGATCGCTATCACTGAACCCAACAACGTCACTTTTGGGGTGAACATATCACTTTAGGATTATCTGAGCAGATAAATATGTTTTGCTTGTCAAAGTTACTAATACTTCCCCTAAGAGTAGAAAGCCAATAACCACTACCAAGAAAAACAGTAGTATGAGGGTGGTGAGAAAAGCTGGCTCTAGAGTTAGTAGTAGTATAAGCGGAGGAGACCAGTCCAAGGGGCCGAGCGGTTTAAGGCGTTGTGTCTGCGCAGTATGCCTACTTGGAAACTGGAAGGTTATGGATTCGAATTTCGACATCGGCAGTTTGTCAATTATTAAAAAAAAGAAAGGGGCAGTTAATTGACTAAACTGTCGGCGTATGGACAAGAACGGCAATAACCGGCTATGCTTGAGAAGGTTTTCTGCAGTTTGCTTCACGAACTTCAGATGAATATCGGCATATTTCCTATCATAGTCGGTTGCAGCCGCATACCCTACCAATTCCTAGTTTATACACAAAATTCCTTCCACTCCACTCACATCCTCACATCCATAGGCATCACAATGGACCTTATGGTCGAAGTGTAGCCCGTCCAGGGCAGCCTCTACAATCTATCTATCTATGAGGGTGGTGAGAAAAGCTGGCTGTAGAAAAATCTGTTTTTTTTTACAAGGACAACGAAACAGTAGTATGCAGACTAGGGATTTGGTAAGTTGTGGGACTGCAGCCGTATATGATAGGAACTGTGTTGATATTCATCTGCAGTTCATGAGGGGGGAAACTGCAGAAAACCTTCTCAAGCATAGCCGGTTACTTCGTTCTTGTCCATACGCCGACAGTTTAGTCAATTAACCGCCTCATTAATTATACTTGAGAGTAGGGATTTTGAGAGGTTGAAGGAAAAGCTGGCTCTGCGATTACTATTTAGCCTTGTACACAGAGGTAAATAAATCTTAGCGAATATACTTGCAGCAGCCTAGTATTTAGTTAAAGAGAAAGCATTCTACCAAGTATAGTAGAAGTACTACGCAACACAAGCATTATTATACCTACTTGTGCATTGTAAAAGAACGTGAGACACGGCGGCGATTTACTCGTAACTTATATTAAAACAATACCCACTGACTGACTGACTGACTGACTAACTGACTAGGGTGCTTACTTGACTGTTGGTCGACTGTGGTAGGTAGGTAGGTAGGTAGATAGCTGCTAGCCTACTACCTAGCACGGCGCTAGATTTAAAACATCTACACAAAGTAAGTAAGTAATATTAAGATTTAGCAAACCATTAGTAGTGACCAATACATTGGTAACCATTGCGGGGGTTAAATAGTAAACTACCCAGCTCGCTCCGTTTATTATTTGTTGTGTTTTTGTTTCATCATGCAGACTGAACCATTTCTTCAAGGTAGAACGTGATTATATGGTTCTTTCTCTTGACTGCGATCGAAACTCGGCCATGTTGTTGTTCCAATGCCTGGCTACAATCATTTTTAACACCATCTATTACAATTGTTGTTATTGTTGTTGTTGTTACGGTTGTTATTGTTGTTGCTGTTATTGTTATTTTATGATAAATAAATTTCACAAATTAAATTACTTGCTATATTGTTAATAAAAATGTAGTACCATTGTTGCTGGTCTGTTTACTCCTCCGCGTTTGTAATTGTTGTATAGAGTGTTGCCAAGTTGCTGCTAAGTGATTTATTTATCTCTTATTTCAAATGCAAATTGTAAATTGTTTTATTTCTTTTTCTTTTTCTTTTTCTTTATTTCTTTTTTTTTATACTTTTTTATTTTTGATTTAACAAATAATTGTGATTGTGTTTGGGGGCCTTTTTTGTTGGTGGTGTCTCTAATGTGATGTGTGTACTTAAATGTGTGTTGGAATATAGAATTTTGTATTTTAAATTGAATTATGATTTTTGAATAATATTGTTGTTGTTGAAACGTCACCCACAAAAAAAAAAAAAACAACAGAAAATGGTAAATAGATTTAGAAAATAATAATTACTTTTAATATGTTTAAATTTATATATTTTGTGTGTTAATGCGTCAAAATTTGTGTTGTCACAAATAATTAAAGTATTTTAATGTTTTCAGTGGTATAAATCAATTTTAACTATATATATATATATATATATATATATATATATATATATATATATATATATATATATATATATATATATATATATATATATGTATATATAAATTTCAGTTTTCAGTTTATTAACCTATTTACATGAATTAACAATATTTGCCATTTGGAGAGATGGGTTAAAAACAATTTTTTATTTTGATTGAATTTCCGTGAATAAAATTAGAATATTATTTTTTTGTAGTGTAATATTCATTTTCAAATATTTGAATAAGTATATATATATATTCAAATAACAAAACTAGATACCGGTTGTTTGATAGCAATATAATCGTCGTGAGTAGTTAAAACCTCGTACAACATACTAAAAAAAACAACGGATAATTAAACCTTTCGAGATAAAAAATTCACAAACAATTGAAATTAATGGTGTCCATTATCTTAGAATTAAAAAACTAATAGGAAATCTTTCAACAGGAATAGTTTCTGCAATAATTTAAATCATTCAGGGACCACCGATGACTTTGGGGGTGAACATAAAACTTTAAACAAACTTGTATAAAAAAAATTACATCTAAATATCGGTATTTTGATTGCAACACAATCATCGTCAATAGTTAAAACCCCGTGGATCATATTAAAAACAAAAACAGATTTAATCTTGCGAGAAATCAAATTCTTAAACAATTCAAATGAATGGTGTCCATTAACTCAGATTTTAAAAACTAATAGCAAATCTTTCCTCGTGGATAGTATCTGCAATAATTTAATTCATTCAGGGACCACCGATGACTTTGGAGGGGCGAAGACAATACTCGAAACAAATTTGTATATTCAAAAATTTATTAAAAAAATATTTACATCTAAATACCGGTATTTTGATAGCAACACAATCATCGTCAGTAGCTTAAAAACTAGTATAATACATTAAAAAAAGAATATGAAACCTTGCAATAAAATAAACTCCTAAACATGTTTGCTGAATAATTCATTCAGTGTGGATTCAGATTTTGATTCAAATTTGGATACAATTATTTAGAAAAAATAAATTTATATACGTTAGGGTAAAGAGTTATAGGTAGGGTAATACGTTGGGGTAAAGGGTTTGTACACATGGCCACAAAAGTAGCGCCCATAAAAATGAGTCCATAGTACAATGTAACACCGGATATCCTAAGGCATTTTGTTATTTCTTCTGCGTAGCTTGTAAGGGCTAAAATATACAAGTTACTGATTACATTCCGACAAGAAAATGTTGAAAATAGAAGATATAAGCAACTATAATTGGTATCTTCTTTCACTGAACAAAGTATAGCGAAACTTTTGAAATTACGCATATTGAAATTCAAGGAAACTCTATAAATCATTTCTATTAAGTTTTTTTATGATGGTATTTCATTTGATGTATTTCTAATTATGAACATTGTTGTGATATGAATTGTACGATAAAAATTTAAATTCAGTGAATAAGATAATATTAAATTTATTAAACCATAACGGTTGCTTTTAAATTAGTTACACAAAATGTATATTTATTTATTATAATTTTAATTTAGTAGCTTCTTTATATATATATATATATTATACTGTATATTAAATGTCAGTATAGATAATAATATATAGGTACTAACATTTTAATAACTAATTGTATACGTTTATTTTGGATTACCGCAGTTATTCGGGTCAAATATGAATACCAACGAATCTTAAAGGTCTAATAACATAATGACGATTAGGGAGATATTAAAATGACTTTGTAAAATTTGTCGATATGATATTTATTTGAATAAGAAACTACGAAAATCGTTCATTCGTTATATTTCACAAATTTTCTTATATCACCTTCAATTTCAACGGATCAAATTTTCACTTTTTTCTGACATGTTTTCGCTTTAGAGATTTACAAACGTGATTGCCACTTGAATTGTAATATTACAAAATCAAATATAAGAAAAGGCTCGGATGTAGTCTCTCATGACAAAATATGAACTATTAGTTTGCACACTACATCCACAATACAAGTCTATTGGCATTGTCCACAGTAAACGAGTGGTAATTTGAATAAGCACATAATTGTACTCGTTATCTCGCTGTAAATTGGTAAAGTATTGAATCTAAACCTAAAACATTGAATCATTTTAAAATAGATAAATTTATCAATACTTTTTTTCTAAATATAAAATTGATGATCGTATAGTTATCTTATTGACGTTTAATCAACCAAAGAAAATGTAGGCAAAACCTTAATACTTATTAGATTTAAATAGCGACAACCTTTAAAGTCCCAAGTTGAAAGTATTACATATATATATATATATATATATATATATATATATATATATATATATATATATATATATATATATATATTTATATTTATATATACCGTGATTTCATTTGAAAAGTTGCCACTTAAATATTTCAAAAAGATATGCATTTTAGAGAAAACTGTTTCAAACAAAAGTTACACAAATTAAGGAGAAACATAATTCAATCATTTTTGTTCCATGCATCCGTGTTCGCGTGGTATAACTTTTCTGTTAAATGGTGCCAGATAAGGAAACATCTTTAAATATAAAAAAAATGTTTGTTGCATAAAAACAAACAACTTTTGTAGAAAACATTTTTTTCTAAATTGCATTAAAAAAAGAAAATTTAAGTGATAACTTTTCAAATGAACACACGGTATACATGCATTGCTGGTTGCATTATATAAAAAGAGAATGATGTTTATAGTATTACTGCATACATTGAATTTGTTAAAAGGTATTATAAATTATATTACACAAGTTATAAATATTATAGTTATATCATATATAGGAACAATATAAAATGTAAAATATTGAATTTAAAAAATATTATATATTGAATTTTTATGTGTCGGAACTAAAGGTAGTTTTACTTCCCAGTAAAAAACACTTTCGAAATATTTAAGAAAATTAAATACAGAAAAAATGAATTACATATTTATTTTTGAAATGGTGCTTTAAAAAGCTTTTAATTGACACCCCACACTCTATAATCTTGAAAAGTTTTTATCTATATTTCCTATTTCAACCCCCAAAACTAATACCTTGACAAAAAACGTAGAATTTAACCCTCAAGTCCGTATTTGGGTAACTGTATAAGATATCCGTTTTTTGAAGTACGAGACCCTAAAACAACTTTTGTTTGAAACCAACAGTTTGTATTTCACAATAATTAGATGTTAGTTATAATTTGAGTGTGAAACCCATACGGGTTGTGGATCATATGATCAAACGTCACTCTCTTATTTATTTACTTCTAATCGCTTTCTCAAAATCGGCTCAAATGATTTTGATAAAAAATTCAGAATGGCGTCTTTTTGGGGGCAAAAAATCATACTGGTTTGGTAGTATCTCTGGGACAATTCCTTTTTTCCGCTTTTCACAAACAAAGCTATAGTGTAAAACTTTTTTAATAGGGGGCAACTTGTAAGACATTGGTGTAATGATGTTGTGTAAACTCGACTTTTTGAGATTTAAAATATTAAATATGGGGTTAAAAAACAACACTCTTCCTGAGCATTTCACATTAAATTGTCCCGAGCAAAGATCGATATCCCAGGTACTATAAGCAATTAGGCGTGTGTTTGCTAAAGTTAATTGTATAAATAATAATAATGACACATGCCACAAAATTCTTAATAATTTGAACATACATCTATAATGACATTAAGTCAACTGGTTGTTTTTTAGTTATGACATCATCGCTAGTTTTATTAATGATGTCATCAAACTCACCGTATCGTTGGATGTAGGTGGATAAGGGTAGTTTTTCTTTCATGGAATTCTGTCTTTAATATGAAATAAGTAATCTTTATATCTACATTAATATTCGTTTAAACTTTAAACAAAATACAGTGTAATAAACTTCTTCTAAACCAAATTATATGACTCATTCAATTTAATACCTATTATAGTATAGAGTGGCACCTCCACTAAAAATCTAACAAATAAAATTATGGTAAAAGTATTTTAAATTAATTTCATAGTTTGCAAAAATTGTAGAATATTTTACAAGGATTCTTTACGAAATGAAAATCGACTTCTTTACTAACTGATATAGTGGAACTACTTAGTGGAAACTGGGAGGTTATGGGTTCGAATCCCGACATCGGCAGTTTGTCAATTATTAAGAAAAAAAAACAGGGGGTGGTAAATTGACTAAACTGTCTAAATATAAAACTGCAATTGTCTGTTTTTTTGTTCAAGCATTACGCAAAAACTAATGAACCGATTTTGTGTTTATATATATATAACTTACATATATATATATATATATATATATATATATATATATATATATATATATATATATATATATATATATATATATATATACTATATCGCTACGATCATGGAAGTCCCGAAGATATAAGACTAAAACACGAGCGAAGCCGCGGGTATAGGCTAGTATATTTTATATCGGGTATAAAGATGGTGATTTGATCATTAAGTATTATCGACCCCCCCCCCAAAATTAACGTTTCTGTTTCAAAATTTTCAACCCATTTAGTTTCCGAAAAAAAAATGTCTCGAATAAAAAATCATTTTATTCTAAAAGTAACAAAATAGTTTTATTCTAAACATTCTGTCGAAAATCGAATAAATTCGGTAGAAATCGATAAGCACAAATTTGAAACGAATACCCCTATAAAAGTTTGTAAAAAGAACATCAATTTGGAGTCAATAGTTGATAACACGTATAGATCTCATGTATAAACACACGATTATATTATCATCATAATACTTTCATGGATTTTGATAGGTTAATTGTGAATTATGTAGATATTTCTTGGGCAAGACAACATAATAATTACATTATTATTGAAGAGGAAATTTATATTAGGTATTTTGAAATACCATATATATACATATATATATATATATATATATATATATATATATATATATATATATATATATATATATATATATATTTATACATAAGTTATAAATTAAAGTTATACCATGCAATCCAGGAATTTGATTGACTGAAACTATCGTCTAGGTACATCTGATGAAATGTTATAAATTAAATTTCAAAAAAAAAAACGAATTGATTTGTACAAGAGAAGATGATGTAGTCGTACCTACGATTGCGGTTTTTATTAAATAGTGAAAGTGTTAATTTATACAATTATTTCTAAAATTACTTATATTTTTTTACATTAACTTAAATAATAAATAATTCATTTACAATTATATTGCAATTAAATATTACTTCTGTATATACAAAAACTCCATCGGAATATATAAATATATGCGAAACTTACTAAGCGATACGCCTCTGGTGGTAATATGATGTAACTAACAAAAACCAGTCCAAGTGGCCGATCGGTTTAAGGCGTTATGTCTGCGCAGTATGCTTGCTTGGAAACAGGGAGGTTATGGGTTCGAATCCCGACATCGGCAGATTGTAAATTATTAAGAGAAAAAAAAGGGACGGTTAATTGACTAAACTGTCGACGTATGGACAAGAACGAAGTACCTTCAAATACTAAGGATTTATGGGACTTTTGCCCATGAGAACATAACCAAGAACCAATTCTCATGAGGATTCTGCGGGGTCATTTCCATTACTTTGTTAATTTTTTTTTACAAATTCAAAAAACAAGAAATAATAATTACATTTTAAATTTTGCCCCTTTGGTGAGACACGCACCAAATTAGCAACTAGCAACATATCTCTAAATCCATATCCCATAGATAGTTACGATTAGCTAATTCATCGTGATGATGACTACATTGTAGTCGAAATACGTATTTATAAAATACAAACAAATGTTCTTGGAATAGGGGCAAAATTTATAATGTAATTATTTTAATTATTTTAATAATCGTTAAGAAATAATAAAGTTGTTATAATTTCCCTAGCGATTTAGCCACCTTATAATTTTGTCACCTGCGTATGATGCACACACGCAATAAACACTGACTAGACACGGTCTTGATTCAATGATTGCCAAAGCTATCGGACAAAGGGTAAAAATTAATACCGGTTTTTTTAAAGTGTAGTTATATATATGTTGTATACTTACAGAGGTGCACATGAGTGTTTGACACCATACTTTTTTAATTGTTAAAATAGATTAGGTATGGTAAAGTAATCAATGCTTTATTACAATCATAAATAATAATAGTATTTTGATGATTAAAATCATTATTTATAATATTATAATAATGCGGTTATGCAATCAGATTAATTAAAATAATTCGTCTTGAAAAAATACAGGGAATCTTCTCTGCGTTAATAAAACAATTAATTTTTGATTTTCTAAGAATCTAATAACAGGTAATTTAATGTAATTTCAAATTCGCCCCATTACCTAGATCTGTTTTTGGTATTATAAATATATATTTCGACTACAAAGTAGTCATCATCAGTATAAATTAGCTAGGCGTAATTTACTCTTTGACAATTAGAAATTAGAAATCAATAAACAAAAATAAAAATAAATAAAAAATTAAACAAAATAAATTCAAATATAATAAATTTTATTGAAATTACTCTTGTTAAAATTTCTTTCCTTCGATTTACTCTTGTTAACATCACTCTCATTAAAATTACTCCTATATTGTCTCAGGATATGTTATTTGTTACTGTTTCACGAAACTGTCACCAAATTAGCAAAGAATAACATATCCTGAGACAATATAAGAGTAATTTTAATAAGAGTGATGTTAACAAGAGTAAATCGAATGAAAGAAATTTTAACAAGAGTAATTTCAATAAAATTTATTATATTGTAATTTATTTTGTTTAATATTTTAGTTATTTTAATTTTTGTCTATTGATTTCGATTTTCTATCTATTTCTAATTGTCAAAGAGTAAATTACGACTAGCTAATTTATACCGGTGATGACTACTTTGTAGTCGATATACGTATTTGGAATTATAGATGAATATGATAGAAGTTTAAGATAGAAATAACTGTGTAAAATGATGAATTTCGATCCCCTGACCATAATTCCTTAGAAATGTGAGTATTAAACACCTGTTACTATATGAATGTGTGAGTAATATATATATATATATATGTATATATATATATATATATATGCATATATATATATATATATATATATATATATATATATATATATATATATATATATATATATATATTAGATTGAACTCGTGTATAGAAAGGATTTTCATTCAAATATACTCGTTGACATGTTTCAATCAATAATCAAGATTGTTATCAAGAGCAAAGTGTTTTGATTCAAGAATTTTCCGAATTTCATTTAATATTATTTTAAACATAGTGGCGTAGGGACACAGAGTGGTTCATAAAAAGGACGTACATTTATATCATATTCACATATATATATATTATATTATTTAGTATTTTTTCACTTTTGTATTTTCGTAATATAATATGGGTGCCATAATATTAGTGGCTTATTTTTAATTTTTTTTGTCTTCGTCATGGGATTTGAATATACATTTTTTTGAAACCTACTATTTTATAGTTAAACTTTTTTTCAAACGTGGCTTATGATTCTGTATTCTTGAAGTTTATATTATGCACACTCCCATTCAATATGTTTGAACCAGTAAATCACATTCTAAGCGTACATATATTAATAAATATATGTATAATATTACATGCATTAACACTTATCGTGTTTCAACTGGTTCAATTTTTTTTGAACGAGAGTGTACCTCAAATTTAATACAAAATTTGAAATTTATAACCCGAACTTAGTAGAGTTACTCACAAAGTTTATTAAAATCGGATAAAATTTGGCTGTGATATAGTAAAATTAATATTTTTGGATTTTGATGACGTCATTGAGTACAAAAAATCATTTTTTTGGTTATTTCAGTCAGTTTTTATCCGATTTCAATGAAATTTTTTTTGAAACCTACTGTTTTTGGACCATTCTATTCATTTTTGGAACTTACGTCGCGATATCTATATCTCAAATTTGCGATACGTGGCTCAGGGCTCTGCAATATTTTATTGTTTTTACATATTCCTCAAATTTAACTTAAAATTTGAAATTTATAACCCAAATTTAGTATAAATCGTCACTAAATATATTAAAATCGGATAAAATTTGGCTTTGATATACGAAAAATCATTTTTTGGGATTTTAATGACGTCATTGAGTACAAAAACATATTTTTTGGTTATTTCAGCCAGTTTTTATCCGATTTCAATGAAATTTTTTTTGAAACCTACTATTTTTAGACCATTATGTTCATTTTGGGAACTTACGTTTCGATATCTATACTCAACTTTGCGATACGTAGCTCAGGGCTCTGCAATATTGTATTCTTAAAACATGTACCTCAAATTTAGCTTAAAATTTGAAATTTATAACCCAAATTTAGTAGAAATCGTCACTAAATATATTAAAATCGGATAAAATTTGGTTTTGATATAGCAAAAATAATTTTTTTGGATTTCGATGACGTCATTGAGTACAAAAAATCAATTTTTTAGATATTTCAGCCAGTTTTTATCCGATTTCAATGAATTTTTTTTTTGAAATCTACTGTTTTTGGATCGTTTTGTTCATTTTTTTTGGTATTGTTATCTCGAAATTTATGATCGTTCAATCTTTTCGATATTAAGACATCAACGTCGACATCAGTATTACAATACCTCAATAGTGCCTTATATGTTGTATATATAGAGGTAAAATGAATATATAGAAGATGCTTTTCTTGATAGACAGATATAATTATTTATGATATTTCTCGCTCTGGTGTGTAGACGTAAATTTGTGCAGTCATTTTATATTTGACCGAATCAACCAACCAATCATATAAGTAAATAAAATAGAACACGCAATATTAATAAGCACAAACTGACTGCCTTGACTATCTGTTTATTCTTTTTTAACTGTATAACGGTGTGTACACGGTGTTTGGGAAAAGACGATTGGATTTTCGAAAAAAAGTTGTTAAAATTCTTATAAACGAATAACTTCTAAACGAAACTTTTTTTCCAAAACCAAATGGATTTAGCACAATTCGATTGTAAAATTTGGCACCAGTTTTGATCGCATTATAATATATATCACAATACCCAGTCACGAACCAGTCCAAGTAGACGAGTGGTCTAAGGCGTTATGTCTGCGCCGCAGTAGGTATACTTGGAAACTGGTAGGTTATGGGTTCGAATCCTGATATCGGCAGTTTGTCACGGGATAAATATTTTTTATCATTGCTAAAAATGTAATGATACCAGATCATCATTGATTGTTATTCATTTATTATGTCGCACGTTTTTTCTCAAACACTGTGTAAAATAAAGCTTTTTTAAAAGTGTGTAACATTAGATGAGAATTTATACATCAAAACTGCTACTATAATTTCTCACACTAAATATATATATATATATATATATATATATATATATATATATATATAAATATATGTACGTATATTTCTAAATTCATACTTTGTTCCATTTATTAAAAGTAGGTCTTCAACTCCCAACACACCCCCTCTCCTCGTACATTACGCATTATTCGATTGTTACAAATTTTCAAGTTTCAAGGCCTAGTTCTCTAACATAAAATTATGTTTTTAATTGTATTTAGTACGCCAAATTTTTTTTTTAGTGTACTTGTTTATCAATACAATGCTGTGAATTCGTTCACAACGTTTAGAGTACTTCGTGTTCTATCAAGCATCTAAAAAAGCACCCTGAAGGAGCCATGTATATATATATATATAATATATACCCGTATGGGATCTAGTATTTGAAAAGATTCCATTTTCAAAGATATACTAACAAATTTTATCCTAGACATTTTCGCAAATGTTTCGGAAAGTGTTTTCAGGAGTATTAATTTTGTGGCTTATAGATTAGATTAAATTGGATTCGAGTCAAGAGTTTATAAAGAGCTTTTGTACCACGACCACGAATTTGATCTATTGTATCTCCTTTCCTTTAAAAATTTTCCAGGAGTCCTATGGTCTTGATAAACGGTAGGATATTTCTTGGCGACACCGTCCAAGCGGTCTAAGGCGTTATGTCTACTTGGAACTGGGAGGTTATGGGTTCGAATCCCAACAACGGCAGTTTGTCAATTATTAAGAAAAAAAAAGAAGGGGCGGTTAATTGGCTAAACTGTCGGAGAACGAAGTAACCGGCTATGCTTGAGAAGGTTTTCAGCAGTTTCCTTCACGAACTCCAGATGAATATCGGCATACAAGCAATCTAGCATATATCCGAAATGTTTTTTAATAGGCACACTATATATACTCGATATTGTCAAGGTGTCGACGAATATCTATCCTACTGTGCTGCGCGCGAAAAGTTTATAATAAATTGCTGAAGACACATTAAACATTCTCGAAATACCTGGACACGCTCGAATCTATATACACAACAATTATATTAAGGCAGAGAAAATGGTTTTATATCTATATTTGTTTCAAAGAATTACTAAGCGAAGTTATAGCAAAAATGTTCAAAAGCATGCAATAAAAAAACAACAATGTGGTGTGAAAAGCTCACGTGACCTCTATACATACAGAATTTAACAAATGGTTTTATATATATTTGAATTGTAAACAATTATAGATCTTTATATATCGGGTGATTCATTTCCATTCATCCAGTTAAATATCTCCAAAATTAAGCGGAATCGAGAAATATGTTTGTAAACACAAAGTTGCAGGGTTGAACCAGTTAAAACATTCTAAGTGTTACCGTATGTAATGTTATATAGTCCACAGTACAGCACGGTTTTTTTTAAATGGTTAGTAACAGGCTAAAATTATTGTCAGTAGCTTCCTTTCGACGAAACACCCAAATTTTCTCTCTCGAAAATTCTCATGATAGTGACTAACGAAGCGCGTAAGAGAGTAACTTGTTTGTTTGACGAAGGCAAAAATTTTATCAGTAACCGTTAATTTGTTAGTTAAATTGAGAGATCATGTTATTAATGGCAGGTCCCCCATCCCCAACATGTTCAAATTACGGGGTATACATAGTTATTAGTAACAAGTTGATTTTTATGCTGTTAATTAATAATGGTATGTATAATTTGATGACCACCTTGTCCTACAAATTCAGAGGTTCAATTTCCCAGTCCTACGCTCTGAACATGTCCATGAAAAATTTTCATTTATAAATTAGAAAAATGTTTTCTTATTTCAATGACACACAACGTTTATACATATTGTAGGTCTCATTTCTTCAACCTTTAGTTCATAAAAGACTACTAATATTGTTTTTATCGTGAATACACTCAATCGCGCCAAGTAACGGTTATTTAAGTAGCGCCAAGTAATAACTATGTATACCCCGTTATTTGAACATGTTGGGGGTGGAGGACCTGCCTGTCACACCATCCATTTTGTAGGACACAAGTTTTTTGAAGTCTTTATTATATTATCTATCAATTTAACTAATAAATTAACTGTTATTGATAAAATTTTTGCTATCGTCAAACAAAAAAGTTACTCTCTTACGCGCTTCGTTAGTCACTTTCATCGAGAATTTTTGTGAGAGAAAATTTGGACGTCTCGTCGAAAGGAAACTACTGACAAAATTTAGCCTGTTACTAATCATTAAAAAAACCGTGCTGTACTGTGGACTATTACACATTCAGTCATATATATATATGCTTACGAATGTGGCATACTGTTTCAAATATACTGAATTTGAGTGTACACACACACAGACCTATACCAAATGGACCAAAAATTGGATTTTGACGTGAAAACGTCTATTCGCTCGTTATACTGGTGGTTGGTCGAACATTCTTGAGTGACGAACTACTGTAAGATTTCAATCGTTAATAACTTCTAGACTAAGAGTCCACAAACAGATAGATCATGTCTTTACACGTATCTGTCGCGTTGTATTTGTTTTGACCGTGACGTCATCGTACTAGTGTAGACGCATGCGCGTGAATGATCGCTAGTTAGCTTTGTAGAAAGATATAAATTGGTGTAGCTTGAAAACTCGTTTAGCTAGAACATTGATTCTAGTGTTATTGTGAAGAGCTTGCAAAGCACACCAAGGAGGTAAATATTAGCCGGATTATAAGTAAAAGTTGGTATTAAATTGAAAATAACTTAATTAATAACTAAATAATTATAAATAACTAAATAACTAACTCGGAATTATAGAAAACGCATATTAAAAGAAAGCTCGCACCGGAAGTAATCCGACAAGCTGAGGTTTCAGATTGAATATACCAGGATGGATATTGTAGCTATATTAGCTACAATAAAAGCTTATCGCTTAAAAATACTTCCCTGCATATTATTTATATTTTCAAAGTCAATAATAAATGAATTTTTTTTTTGGTGTTTATAAAAGAAAACCAGTTAAATTTTATTTTTATTTCCACTTTGGTGGTTAGTTATAGATATTATTAGGTGGTGTATATATATACAGGGTGGCGCATAAGTAACGTTATGATTTATTTAAAGAATGCGTATTTGTGCATCATTTGGTTTTAATTCGTGAACCAATTGAATCTGATATGGGAAAAGGTGTAACGTATGTTAAATTCTTTGCAAAGACCGCCTAGACATCACCAACTGGTGAGAACGTCACCTGGTGGAAGTTTCGAGGTTTTCCTCAACACTTGCTTACACCCGAGCAATGTTCACATCATTTCGAATCACACGAGGTCTTCCAGCACGCAGAAGATCACAGGCAGCCCCATGTTGCCGAAAACGCTGAACCAATCGATAAATTGTCGGAACATTAGAGAAATTTCGATATGATCTTTGTGTCTGAATAATCGAATGCTGACTTTCAAAATAAAATTGAACAACTTTGGTTCTTTGTTCAGTTCTGATGGAGAATAATTTTTTTTACTACGCCACTGTATAAAATTTAGTATTGATATTTTTTCATATTTTTATATAATTATTGGTTTATGCTAGTTGAGAATTTGCATAGTTTCAACAGGCATTTGCTTAGATCAGAAATGACTTGCGTATATACAAGCTTACTTCGATATTTCAGCAAATGCCTGTTGAAACTATGCAAATTCTCAACTAGCATAAACCAATAATTATATAAAAATATGAAAAAATATCAATACTAAATTTTATACAGTGGCGTAGTAAAAAAAATTATTCTCCACTAGTAAGCTTGTATATACGCAAGTCATTTCTGATCTAAGCAAATGCCTGTTGAAACTATGCAAATTCTCAACTAGCATAAACCAATAATTATATAAAAATATGAAAAAATATCAATACTAAATTTTATACAGTGGCGTAGTAAAAAAAATTATTCTCCACTGAGTCTTTCCATCATAAATTTCCCAAATTTTTCAAAGATAATTCTGAAAAAAAAGACGTAAATAAAAAATTTATTCACTATTTAAATCGTAACGTTACTTATGCGACACCCTATATATGAGTTGTCACGAAGGTCATAGGGCAGTTGGTTATTTAGTCTAGGTTAAAACTTGGTTAAAATGTAATTTATGCAAATGTTTTATATAGGCGTGTACTCATACATACATACATACATACATACATATGTACAAGTTAAACGTTTGTGTGTGTGTGTTTGTGGGGAAAATCTTTTTAAAACGTATTTGGACACTCATTAACCTAGTTTAACCAAAAATTTCTTAATATAAGTGACATTGGTTTGGTTTTGTTGTTTTTTTTTTTGCTAGTACGCATTTTTGTTCTAGAGATGTATCGATATAGAGGAAAAAGTGTAGTAAAATTTGATAGTTCAATGGTATAGTATTTAAATCGTAAAAATAATATACGCGACCCTCAACAGTTATTTTCGTATATCAATTAAATAGAAAAAAAATGCGTCGCGGGGTCAAACACAACTGATATGATCTTTTATATTCAAATATAAACATAAAATTGTTATCTGATTCGGGGAGATTCAATGAAATATTTACGATATCTCAAAAAAAAACAGAAACATTAAAATCTCAGAAAAATTCCTCGTTGATGAGTTAATTTAATAATAAATGAAAAATTAAATGACATGTGTGTGTCTATATAGTATGCAATAGTTCTTTCATACCATGTCTTACGTAAGCTTAATGGAAATTGACATTAGTATGTGACGCTTAAGTATACACAAATAATAATAATAGACAAATAAAAAAAATCCTCATCGGGTACTAAAAATTTTAAATCAAGGTTATAGTCATGAATTTAGTTCGAAGGTGTTATTTTGAACAAAAATCATATTACGAATTTTTTTGATAAAACAAACAGTTTCGGAGATAATTCAATCAACACTTTTGCCTTTTCTTTTTGGATGTTCAAGCGCTAGATGTAGTTCGAAAAATTCTACAAAATCCAATATAGAATACATTTATAAAATTTTACAAAATCCACAATAAAGTTTATCTTTTTTTGTCGTAGATAAAAATTACAATTCAATATTTTAATAAACACAGCTTGTTTTAATATACTTTATATAACTGTGTATATTTATTTAACGCGAAAAAACAAAATAGTTTCAATTATGCTGATTAAAATAATTAATAATTAATCCTAACGTTCAATAACACTATATTTTTATTCAATTCAATGAACTGTATAAATCAAAAAGTATTAAAAAACAATATTTATCACAGTGTCTAATTTATTAACATATTTGTTACAAGTTTAAATATAAAAAAATTATGTCTTCCCTTAAGACTCTATGCGAAAAATTTCATTTTAAACCGTTGATAGTTTTTTCAAATGATCGATATGACATTAAGAATTTTTGAGGAAACATAATTACTTGATTAAACTTGCCAAATATCCAAGATTAAACTATCAACATTTAATATCAACAAGTAGTTCACGCATGAACGTCCTTAAGTAAGCATGTCCAGTAACTGAGTTTAAATAAATGGCCATTAAAAAGTCAGTGTTTTTCAAAAAAGAAAGACGTTGTCTAAATTTTCTGTAGCCAAAAACCCATCAAATTTTTTGGTACATACATGGTGACCCAATTTAAATGGACACCGCTAATAACTCGTAAGGGAAGGTTCCAATCGAAAGAAAAAATTATACTTCCCCCTCGATATCCTACAACTTTTGTCTCTAACATTTTTTCGATTGGGGCTTGCCCTTACGAGTTAACAGCGGTGCCCATTTAAAATGGGTCACCCAGTATATAAAATATTCTTTTAACTTGAAAATTTTGGACTCCTACACATTTTCATTCTCCAAACGTGCGTGGTACTACTCACGCATACTTTAAGTGATTTTTAAATTATTTACATTACTCGACTAATTGGATCAATTTACTGAGAAACGGATGAGTAAATTCAGTTGATTTAAATAACTACTATAGAAAATCATCAAATTGTAAAAATAAGTAAATAAATGAATAAATAAATATATTATTTAATAAATAAATATTGGTTAATCAATTTTAATGAAATAGGATTATATATCTTTTTATGTAATATATATATTTATATTTCTTCATTTAAATTATAACATCAGTAAATCAGTAGTAATATGATTAGTAAATTACATCAAATTAAGTAAATCTACCAAATGGCATAGCAATAATAGAGAATATGCATGAAATTTTTTTTTCACATTTATTTTCAGAATATGAAAATACTGTTAATACTGTAATAATATTTAAAAACGAAATTGAAATCCGACAAATATCAAGGAAGCTATAAGCTTTTAAAGATTATTATCTGTCTCTTTCTTGGAAAAATACTAAAAACGGAGTTTTACGTGTATTTTAAATGGTGAAAGTGTAATATGACGTCACATAACATATCAAGAGAGCTATTACCCTCTTTGTCTAATCGGGAATTTCAATCATTCATATCTCGCTTATTTTTAAAGTTATTTAAAAAGTAATTTTACCTTGATATTTGTCAAGTAAACATGCTTCAATTCAAGTGAACAAAAATTTTCATGCATATTCCCTATTGTTGTGGACTTTACTTTTAGGTCTTTCATCTTTTACAATGGGAGAGGGGAGTGGGTGCTCTATCTAAAAGGAAATGAACCCTGTTCATATAGAAAACTAATCAAACGCTTTTCAGATTTTTACGCAGTTATTTTATTACATTTCAGTATTTTAAGAAGAACAGGCTTCTTACTCTTTATTGGCTTTGGGAAAAAAAAGTAATCAATAATAAAATTTTGAAATGATATCACGACTTTGGCAGCCGATTGTACACTCTCGTTCATAGAAATTGAACCAGGTGAAACATTCTAAGTATTACTGTATGTAATATACATATATTTAGTAATAGATACGCTTAGAATATGACTTATTGGTGGTTCAATTTTTATGAACGGGACTGTAGATAGATAGACAGATTGTAGAGGCTGCCCTGGACGGTCTACACTTCCACCATAAGGTCCATTGAAATGCCTAAGGATGTGAGAATGAGAGTGGAGTAGAAGGAATTTTTGTGTATAGACTAGGAATAGAGAATATGCATGAAAATTATTTTTCTCTTGAATTGAAGCATGTTTACTTGACAAATATCAAGGTAAAATTACTTTTTAAATAACTTTACAAATAAGCGAGATATGAATGATTGAAATTCCCGCGATTAGACAAAGAGGGTGATAGCCCTCTTGATATGTTATGTGACGTCATATTACACTTTCACCATTTAAAATACACGTAAAACTCCGTTTTTAGTATTTTTGCAAGAAAGAGACAGATAATAATCTTTAAAAGCTTATAGCTTCCTTGATATTTGTCGGATTTTAATTTCGTTTTTAAATATTATTACGGTATTAACAGTATTTTCATATTCTGAAAATAAATGTGAAAAAAAATTTTCATGCATGTTCCCTATTGGTAGGATATCCGGCTGCAGGCGGTTATGATAGGAACTATGCTGATATTCATCTGGAGTTCGTGAAGAAAACTGCAGAAAACCTTCTCAAGCATAGCCGGTTAGTTCGTTGTTGTCCATACGCCAACATTTTAGTCAATTAATCGCCCCTTTTTTTTTCTTAATAATTGACAAACTGCCGATGTCCGGATTCGAACCCATAACCTCCCAGTTTCCAAGTAGGCATACTGCGCAGATATAACGCCTTAGACCGCTCGGCCACTTGGACTGGTTTAAAAAGGCCAACTATACTTTCAGGAATTAATTATAGACAGCATTATTTTTTAGCATTGTTTAACATAATACATAATAATTTTAATTTAAATTACATTAAAACATAGAGCCATTAACAATAAAATTAAAAAATAAAATTAAAAAAAAAAAAAAAACTTCACAATATTAGAAAGCGATGCGCAACAATAATTATAAAACTGGTGAAAATAAAAGATATAGCCAGGCCATTATTATATTAAGTCTCTTCGGTGTAAGCAATGGTTGTTGTTTTTTTTTTTAGAGGTATATTATTGTTTAAACAACTATATACGATGATTATTCGTTTTGCATCAAATCATCACCAGTACTTTTAAATAATATATATATATATATATAAAATTGGTGTTTTTTCTAGTTTGTGTCGTGAAGTAATTATGTACTAGTTTTATTAAATGTTTTATGGAGAAAAAAATATTTTGAATTATTAGAAATTTCTATTTCGAAATTAAGTTTAGTGAAAGACAAAATTTGAAAAATTATTTAAAAAAAAAATTATCATGGTGAGTTAAAAATCTCCTTTAAAGTTTTTGTAATAAGGATGCTTGCGTCATTTAAGTGCTGATTTCCTGCTGCGAGATGTATAAAGCTTGTAAAGGTAAATGATTGTTATATTAAATAATTATTATTTAAATAAATAATAAATATATGTGAAAGATATAATTGATCTTTATTGATTTGATTTATGAAATATAATTATTTTTAAATATGTAAATTACCATGGTTGTTAACATTCAAAGTAACCGTGATAATAGAGGGAAGTTATAGTTGTTATGCAACAGATAAAAATGATGAACAAAATTATAATAATAATTTAAAGAAGAAGCGATACCGCTACAAGCTCAACATAGTTTGTTAGGTTTGAGTCTGTCGTTTAAAATAAATCACGTCCGCGGTTATTGGTTATATATATATATATATATATATATATATATATATATATATATATATATATATATATATATATATGTATATATGACATGTATACATATATAAAATTAATTTATATATTAATTTCTTTTAGTTTTATTAGATGTTTTGTGGACAAAAAAAATATTTTTTGCGTATAGAAATTTCTGTATAATTTCGAAATTAATTTTTGAGAAAGACAATATTTGAAATGTTTAAAAAATTTATTATAATGATGAGTTAAAAATCTCCTGTAATGTTTGAGTCATAAGGATCCTTGTGTAGTTTCAGTGATACCTTCATGTCGAGGATATCCCCTGACAGGAACCTCCATATAAGTTTGAATTTCAAACACATCGTAAAGTTCAACATAGTTTTGATAGGTTTGAGTCTTTGGTTTTAATAAATCACCACGATTAATCGTTTTGCATTAAAAATTCGGCAAATATTTTTTATTAATTTGTTGTGTAATTTTACTGAATGGTAGTTAAATAGTTTTGTAGGAGAAAAATATTTTGGATTATAGAAATTTCACATTTCGAAATTAATTAGTGAAAAACAAAATTTGAAACGTTTAAAAAATTTCTTATAATAGTGAGTTAAAAATTATCGGTAATAAATTATTAATAAAGATCCTTGCGTAGTTTAAGTGCTTCCATCCTGTTAGGGGGAAGTATAAAGCTCAACTTAGTTTGATAGGTTTGAGTATATGGTTTTAATAAATCATTACGATTAATTGTTTTTCATCAAATATTCAGTAAATATTTTATTAATTTATGGTGTAATAATAGGGAATATGCATGAAAATTTTTGTTCACTTGAATTAAGCATGTTTACTTGACAAATATCAAGGTAAAATTACTTTTTAAATAAGTTTAAAAATAAGCGAGATATGAATGATTGAAATTCCCGATTAGACAAAGAGGGTGATAGCCCTCTTGATATGTTATGTGACGTTATATTACACTTTCACCATTTAAAATACACGTAAAACTCCGTTTTTAGTATTTTTGCTAGAAAGAGACAGTTAATAATCTTTAAAAGCTTATAGCTTCCTTGATATTTGTCGGATTTTAATTTCGTTTTTAAATATTATTACATTATTAACAGTATTTTCATATTCTGAGAATAAATGAGAAAAAAAAATTTCATGCATATTGCCTATTGTTCTTGTTTTATTAAATAGTTTTGTAGAGAAAAAAATATTTTGAATTGTATATAATTCTGTCCAGTTTATATAATTTCAACAGTTTATCAGGTTTGAGTCTTTGCTTTGGGCACAGAGAAAAATATCTCTAAAGATTTACCCCTATTTCTCTAATCTTGGTTTCAGTGACTCTTCGTAAACAATGATTATTTTAAGTTATAATTTTATTTGATTGATTAAACGTTCATAAGAATACTCAATATTATCCAATCGTCAGTTTTGAACCAACTTGATATGCGGCTCCAGCTAACTATGATAGGAACTATGCCGATATTCATCTAGAGTGCGTGAAGGAAACTGCAGAAAACCTTCTCAAGCATAGTCGGTTACTTCGTTATTATCCATACGCCGACACTTGAGTCAATTAACCGCCTCTTTTTTTTGTAAATAATTGACAAACTGCCGTTGTCGGGATTCAAACCCATAACCTTCAGGTTTCCATGTATGCATACTGCGCAGACATAACGCCTTAGAATGCTTGACCACTTGGACAGGTACAATCTACCTAAGAAGATTTTGAAATTTGCGAACCCTCGTAAATGTTAATTATCTTCAATTTTCTAGGTGGTAAAACACAATACCGAGTGATTTTAAACGATTGATAAAAATTATAAAATTTTTTAACACGTTTCTATTACATTGACTTGCATGTTTTTACAAACAAATCAAGGAAATCGATTGTCACGCACTTCTATGTAAATGTATGGAATTCAGAGACAACGACCTCCCGCCATAAGGATTTCCTTTTATCTTTTCTTTCTTTTTAACAACAAAAAAACGGATGCCTAAAAAATTTCGAAAGTAAAGACCATAAATTTATATAAAATGCACAAAAATATTTTTATTTCAATGTCAAAATTACGATTCCAAAATACTTTTTAATCAAAATAATTAAATAAATGCCAGAAATATATTTTTAAAACAAATTTCACTTTTATTGAAATTTTATTTCTTCTTTAAATTTAAAAATTTCAAATATAAAAAAGTATTAGGACATTAACGAAAGGAATTAAAACAAACAATTTTTACTTTCTCTTAGGATGCAGAAACAATATTTTAGCAGTTACGGTTAACTGCTAACGGATTGTAGTAAATTGCATATATTTTTGTTGTAAGTTTAATTAAGCAAACTCACGTAATTTAATTCCTAAAGGAAATACTGTTTCTAAACTATTTAGTATTTCTGTAGATATGTATAGTATTTCCTTAAAGTGTGTGTGCTGCTTCGTTGGAGAAATTGGTATTCTATATTATTTATAAAATAAGTTGTATTTAAAAAAAAGGGAGGGTAAAAAATGGCGAAAAGATTACCACAAATTCGTCAAACAGAAGGAGGTTGTAGTCTCAAAATAATTCAAGGAGCTGCATTAGCTCAGCGAATATCCTCGGAATAAATACATTACTTCTGTTTTGAAAATAGATCTTAATTACAAGCTTTTATTTAACTTGCAATGTATGTATGTATGTATGTTCGGGTCAAATCTTGCAAGCTGAATTAAAACCACTTCCTCTGATCCTACGGAGTTGAATTTTTACATGTTGGTTCTGTTCCCATGACAATGCATTTTTATGGTAAGCATGATAAGAATCGACAAGGGGAAAGGGAGGTTTAGAGGGAGGAGGAAACACAAAGTTTGGTATATCTCACTTAATATTGAAAAAATTCGAAAAACCCATAAGAAGTAAAGTTGTAGAAATTTAGGATTACTATAAAAAGCTTGTTTTAAAAAATGTTTTTTTAATAGAAACTTTTTAACTTTTATCTTATTATTATTCATGGCATCCTGTGACCCCTAAAGTGGTTATGGACACATATACATATACTAGCTGAAACAGCTTGCGTTGCCTTAGCTTCAAAAGAGAGAACATAGGAACATCTTAAAACGTCTATGTTTTTATATTTTAAATTGATTGACAAATAATTTATTTCCAAAATTTGTTTAATGCCGGTATTTCTATAGAAACTATAAACTATATTAGAGATCTAGCCGTCAGAAAACTTTATAGAGGGTGAGAAAACGGTTACGACTTTGGAATAGTTTGAAATTTTGAACTTCTGATAGTTTTTCTGAAAGTCCTAAGGAAAATTTACTTAAGTTCTTCCCTGATCCCTGATTTCGATATCTCCTCTTCCTCCAAACAATTCGTACTAACATACACACATAGACAGAATATATTTCTCTTCTATAAATGTATTTGTAAACTCTTTAGCGGTCACAATTGGCATGCTTTTGGTATTTGACAGGTCAAGTTTGTTAATTTCTAGATTCGGTAAAGGGAAAAGGGGGACTTAGAGAAAGAGGAAAACATAAAATATAGAATATCTTTCTTGATATTAGATAAATCGAAAAATGTATTCGTAGTAAAGTTGTAGAAAACCAACTTGACTACAATACCTGATATGAACAAATTGCGCCAAAAGTTGAGCTATCATTTCAATTGATTTGTACCGTATTTATTCGGATTTGGGAAAAATGTTTCGAATAAAAGTTGTTAGTATAGTTGTAATGGACACTTTTTATTCGAAGCATTTTTTCGAAAAACCAATAAATAAAGCACTGAAATGATAACTCGACTTTTGACGCTATTTGAACATCAAATTTTTTCAACTAATCATTTAATATACGCATTGATAAAAGAACTCAGTATATACAGTGTACTATTACAATTAATATTAATGAAATTTTCTTAATTTTTTTTTTAGATAAAAATGCAATAAGAAGAAAATTTACCGAAGAAAAAATGTAACATAAAACCATTTAAAAAAAAAAAAATTGAAAATAGTGCCTTAAAAATTAAAAAATCCAAAACCAAAAAAAAATGCGTGCCTACGATAATCAAAATTATTATGGATACAACAACAACAGCATGACACCGTCCAGCAGTAGCAATGAATCCCAAATTTCACATGGGGGAGGAGGAGGTGGTGGTGGAAGCGCTCGTCGTGGTCAAGATCACAGTGGCCAAGAATATCTGAGTAATGTTAGTACGACACCGCAATCATCAGATGCCGAAATGAATTATCATGCAGCAACAACAACGACGCTTCAACGGCCACGATCTGATCGTTCAACCGCCACAATCAAGAATCAACGTGTTCCATCTGGATCGTTTACGGTTATTGGATCAAATAATAATAATAATAATAATCATCATCATCATCGTCATGTTGATAATGATGATGACGAAAATGGCGATTCTACGAATTATGGTGCAAAAGTTAATATCCAAGTACCATCAACATTAGATCCAACATCAACTTCCCAATTCAGGTTTGTTATTTTCATTTAATTTGTTTGAAAATTCATATTAGTTTAAGGGACGTTCGTATGCTAGATATAATACAGTCCTGTTCATAAAAATTGAACCAGTAAGTCACATTCTAAGCGTGTATATTACTACAATCATATGTATCATTTTACATATACAGTAACATTTAGAATGTTTCAGATGGTTCAATTTTTATGAACGGGAGTGTACATACATAAAATTCTACAGTATCCAATATAGCACTTTTGTAAATTCTAACACAGTACATTAAAAAAATTCTACAAAATTCAATATAGTACATTCAAAAAATTCTACAAAATCCTATATAAAGTGCATTCATAAAATTCTACAAAATCCAATATAGTACATCCATAAAATTCTACAAAATTCAATATAGTACATTCGTAAAACCCTACAGAATCCAATATAGTACATCCATAAAATTCTACAAAATTCAATATAGTACATTCGTAAAACTCTACAAAATCCAATATAGTACATCCATAAAATTCTACAAAATTCAATATAGTACATTCGTAAAACCCTACAGAATCCAATATAGTACATCCATAAAATTCTACAAAATTCAATATAGTACATTCGTAAAACTCTACAAAATCCAATATAGTACATCCATAAAATTCTACAAAATTCAATATAGTACATTCGTAAAACTCTACAAAATCCAATATAGTACATCCATAAAATTCTACAAAATTCAATATAGTACATTCGTAAAACTCTACAAAATCCAATATAGTACATTCATAAAACTATAAAATTACACTATAAAGTTGATTATTTTTTGTCCTAAATTAAGAGTTCATTATTTTAATAAACTCAGCTTGTTTCAATATAGTTTGTATAAATGTGGATATTTTTGAACGCGAAAAAACTAAGCAGTTTCAATTATGCTGATTAAAATAATTAATAATTAAATAAACTGTATAATTTAAAGACTATTTTAAAATAATATTTATCACAGGTTATAATTTATTTACATATATATATATATATATATATATATATATATATATATATATATATATATATATATATATATATTCATATATATATATATATATATATATATATCTATATATATATATATATAAAGTTCACGCCCGTCTGTCCGTTGACACAATAACTTAAAAATGACACGAAAACAGATAACGATCTTTAGTTAAAAAGTGACTTTAGCTAAAGTGTGAAGATTTCAAATGAGTTGGCAAAATCGGTCCATGCACTCTCTGAAATCGATCTATCTTTGAAACCGTAAGAGATAGAAGAAAATTTTAAAGACCAAAAATGTTTTATTTTTAAAAATAAACAACTTTTGTTTGAAACATTATTTCATAAACTGAATAGTTTTGCCACAATTTCACCTCAAACATCTGTTATTCACTATAGATTACAAAAGTATGCAAATATGAGTACATATAGAAGTAAAATAAACAGTTCCATACACTCAATATATACACAGTATTTAAATAACTCAGTTAATAGTTATTTTAACTTGTTTTTCCCCTTGTATTTTCCGAATATACTTAAAGAAATATTATGTCCAAATATAGGATACACCAACCAAAACGAAATCACCGGAAGAAGAACACCGCATTTTCAATAATGACCGAACTGCCACCAAACTCTCGAACACCATCACCACCAACAATTAGTACGAATAATAATCATGCTGCTGCTACATCAGGACGTGTCAGCCCATTTCGAGGACGTGGATTTCGACCAGGAGCATCTTCAAGACATACCACACCTTCGTCATCCCCACCCCCACCACCAATGCTACCACTAATATTACCACCATCATCTGATATTATGAGTAGTAATAGTAGTAGTAGCAATAATAATAATAATAATCATCATCATAATAATAATAATAATCATCATCATCATAACAATAACATCATTATAACGGGTGGTATGGTGAGTACAGCTAGGCGCATCATTTAAATTACTATTGCTAGTATATAACAGAGGTGGGCACAGACAGCTCGCCTGAGCCTTACGGGCTCTCCATAAGCTGGGTGAGAGTAAGTAAAGAAGGTATGTTTTGAAGCAAGACGGAACGATGTTTCAATACAGGTTGTCCCTACCGATTATTGCCCAATAATTTATTCAATAATTTATTACTTTTATTTTTTTTGAAAAACAAATTATGCGAAAAATAATTTCCACTACTACAAAAAGTACTTTTCACTTTTTCAATTCAAAGTAGACTAACTCGCAGAACTCAAATTCCCACTTTATGTAAAATTTAACTTAATTCATCAAATTCCCATGACACTATACTGAGCATACTCCATACGAAGAAAAAATAATTAAATCAGGTAAATAATTCTTTATTAGTTCTCGGATATGAATAGTAAAATATTTAGACAAATTATTTGGAATTTCCAAAACTATATTTCTATTTAAATTATCCTTTGCAAAAATTTCCCTCTTTTATTACAATGGTCCAGCGGTAAACTTAAAGGTTCAAAAGATTTATATATATTTTTTATATATTTTTATTTTATTCATACACAAATATGATATATATACTAAAAAAGTACATTTTATGACCCAAATTACCAGCCCAAAATTCCAGAGTATGTATTGAATGATTGTATGTATTATTTACTTTGTATAATAGTGACCATAAAAAAGATTTGGTATTATTATATTTTTTTCAGAAAATGTTTTAATTAAAAAAAGAAAATATTAATAATTGGTAGGTACCCTGTATTAACTCTATCTCTCTTCCCTACCTCTCACTCAGAGCTTGGCCGAGCATCTCCTGCCCACCTCTGATTTAAATTACTATTGCTATAGTATATAATAGTAGCTCTATCATCGCCGTAGTAGTTGTTAGTCATTATTGTAATGTAAATAACATTTACCTCCATATACATACATAGTTGTTTGTAATATACAGAGGTATTTACTTTTCATTGACATCAAATGCTTGATATGAAAAATCATACAAATCTAAGATGGGGATACCAGTCAAGTAGTCGCGCTTGTTAATGCGTTGTGTGTACTTGGAACTGGGAGGTTATGGGTTCGAATCCCGACATTGGCAGTTTTTCAATTATTAAAAAAAAAAGGGGGGCGGTTAATTGTCTAAACTGTCGGCGTTTGGACAAGAACGAAGTAACCGGCTATGCTTGTGAAGATTTTCTGCAGTTTCCTTTACGAACTCCAGATTAGTCTCGGTATAGTTCCTATCAAAGTCAGCTGCAGCCGCATATCCTGCCAGTTCCTAGACTATACACAAAAATTCCTTGTCCTCAACTCACATCTTCACATCCTTAGGCATCATAATGGTCCTTATGGTCGAAGTGTGTCCCGATTGTAGGACAGCTTCTACAATCTACAAGATGTGTATGATTTTTCATATGAAGCATTTGATGTCAAAGCGAATGTTATCTATGTTCAAACATAATACTGTAAAATTAAGTCAATGCTAATCACGTCCATTAGTATAATATAACCGAAAGCAGCCATATACTAGGGTATAAATAGATGCTAGTTTACCAAAAAAAACAATTTAAAACATTTGAAAATAGAGGTGGTTAGTATTTGATGTCTAAAATTAATATTTATTGGTACCAATATATCCTGATCCTCAGTTCCTGATCGGCAGGTTCTGAGAAACAGCCATTTAAAGTCGCCAAAAAAATCTTTTTTCGAATTTTTCAAACAAAAATCGAAAAATAATTGTTTAAATTGTTTAAATCCGATGGCTTTCGAAATTTAACTTCCAATAAATGCAAGGAATTGATAAAATTCGGTTTTGATAAAATTCACCCCCATTTTCGCCATCCACAAGAACATCGTTATAATTGAAATAATGTCATACACTGCATATAAGGCTTGAAACTCCTTACCGATGATTAAGCGAAAATGAGGGTGAATTTTATCAAAACCGGATAGCGCGCGGATTGCTTTAACTTATATAAAACCTTTTAAAATTGAAAATCAATCGGGTTATACTTTCATTGTCAAAACTCAATGCTGACGTTCTAATATTTTATCTCGTCGCCTCTCGAATAGTATGTTATATAGATCTGTACATAGAAGTCATGTAACAAGTTCACACCAGATTTGTATTATTATTAAGTTCTGAGGGAAGTAACACAAACTCCTATATATATATGATTAAAAAGTTATTAGGTTAATGCAAAATAGGTATCAGATAGAGTTAATTCGTTTTTTTTTAGTTAGTTCGGTTACTGGTTTAATGTATAATCTTACTAATAACCTATTTTATGCCGATCAGTGATCATAACTGGGTTGGTATTTAGTTAGTTTATTATAAGCTTCTAGTTAACACATTCAATTTTGTTGTATATGCAGTGATTGTGATGATGATACTGATGAGGCTAAATATATTTATATTTAATTTAATAATTAATATTCAGTGTGTCATTAGATAGATTATTTTAAATGCGGCAAATTGATTTTATTAAGGATGTGCGAGCACTACATGCAGTCCATTTATAAAATTCTTCAAAATCTTATATAGCACATTCATCTACAAGTCCACTATATTGTTTATTATTTTTTTGTTGTAAGTTAAAATTAAAATTTAATTTAGGCCCGTTATATCGGGTTAAACAAAAAAGGTATTTAAGAAAAAACCGGGAGATTTCGGGTAATAGGGAATATGCATGAAAATTTTTGTTCACTTGAATTGAAGTATGTTTACTTGACAAATATCAAGGTAAAATTACTTTTTAAATAACTTTAAAAATAAGCGAGATATGAATGATGGAAATTCCCGATTAGACAAAGAGAGTGACAGCCCTCTTGATATGTTATGTGACGTCATATTACACTTTCACCATTTAAAATACACGTAAAATTCCGTTTTTAGTATTTTTGCAAGAAAGAGACAGATAATAATCTTTAAAAGCTTATAGCTTCCTTGATATTTATCGGATTTTAATTTCGTTTTTAAAGATTATTACAGTATTAACAGTATTTTCATATTCTGAAAATAAATGTGAAAAAAAAATCTCAGTTGTTTTCTTGAATATCTGTTTTTAAGGCTTGTCGTATCAGAATTTTATTGGATCAATCTCATTATTAATACTTTGATTTTCTATTGCGTAGTTTTTTTTTGTTTGTCTTATTTTATTCCAAGTGAAATCTATCAAAATATGTGTAAAAATATGAGTTTCTCCATAAGAGCAATGCATTAAAACTCAAAGTTTAACATTAAATAATTAATTCAAGACCCCCCCCCCCCCCCCCCTGAATCTTTTATAATTGATTTATATGCACTTCAACTGCATGTAAACAAAAAATCAAGCCTTAATCTCAGTGCGCTTCAGTGCTCGTACATCCTTAATTAAATATTTGTAAGTAAAAATTATAAGTTAAACGGTTTTATTCTATTATGGATCACAAAAATTGAGTGCTTATTTTCAAAATTTTATAGTTCTCTTTGTAGTCTAATTCATTCGATTTTTGAGAAAATGTTTCGACAACTTTTATCCAAAGTATTTTTTTCGGTAATCGAATGAATATGGTACAAATCAATTATAAACTTTGGAAGGTCATGTGTAAAATCTTCCATGTATTTAAAACCATAAAATAATATTATAGATTAATTATGTTCGGGGGTTTTAATTAGATGAAAATAAAATCGTGCATTCATTATAAAAAATTATCTTTTATTGGAAAATAATATCTGGCTTCTTAATATTTGTAGTGGAGTTGTTTGTTATCCACGCCAAGGTTTTAGTACACCATCATTTTTAGGACACCATCGATGGTACTATGGGCAACAAAAGTCCATGACCTTTTTTAAAATTTTATAAGTGTTATGTGCCTTATTTATTCGGTTTTCGCAACAAAAAAAATTCGTATAAAGTTTACTACTATATTTATAACGAACAACTTTTATTTGAAGCATTTGATTGAAAACCGAATAAATAAGGCAGAAGTTAGCTATAAAATTTTATTAAAAACTGACATAAACTTTTATGGCCATTTCATAATAAATAGAAACACGCTTTTTAACAGAAATTAAAAATTTTAATCTGTAAATTAATTATTTAAATTTAGATAGCATCTAACATAGATTAAAAAGTAAAAAACTTCTACTTTTATAAATTAAATCTCGTTCATTAGGTTAAAATTAAAAAAAAAAAAAGTCTGACGAAGAGTTTTGTAAATATCTTAATTAAAAAGATAAAAAATTCCAGCAAAATTTTCGTGAAATCGCTAAAATATTCGTCAAAGACGATTATTTATTATTTTTAGTAATTAAATAATTACATAAATCCGATTACTAGTGACGTTAGATGGATGCTATCTAAATTTAAATAATTAATTTACAGATTAAAATTATTAATTTCTGTTAAAAAGAGTGTTTCTGTTGTCATTAAAACATTTTTGTATACCAGAAATCAACGTTTTTATAACCAGTTATAACCATTATTCTAAATTTAGTCCCAAGTTTGTAACGGTTAGAAAATGAGGCAACTCAAAAACGAATTGAAATAACGAGTTGAAATTTGTAGAGCTAAAAACAAAAGTACTTTCAAAAAAGCATTCCTTTTAGACATAAAAAGTAGAAGAAATTGCTATAAAGTGAACAAAGTTTCCAGCAGCTTAATAATTTTACATTAATCTTTCTATTTCAGAATGCACAACCGTATTATGAAGATCAAGCAACCATAAGAAATATTAATTACATCAACAGTAGCAGCGAAAATAATAGTAAACTAGATTCGAGTACCTATCGACCGACGACACAATCCAGGATACCTAAGGTCAATCACCGTAGCAGTACTAAACAGAATGAAATTCAACAAGAAAAATCACTTTTACACGCAAATCAACTGTTGTTGTCGACAAACTCGGCATACTTGAATCCCAGTCAAAATAATAGTACCACCTTAACTAACAACAGTTTAAGTCGAAGTTTATCAAATTTACCAATCAAACAAGGGGGTATAGCAAGACCGCCACCCTCACCGCGACGCAATGGAACCAAACCATCATTTACACAGCTCTCACCCATAATAGGAACGCCAAAGATGTCACCAGACACAACATCTCCTCCAACCAAATCAATATTAAAACCATCAAAGAGTGCATTCGTTCTGCTAACGAAAGATGAATCGAGTAGCGAAGATAGTAAAACAACATCTCCTTCGAAAATACCACGTAGCACCAGTTTAAACCGACTATCTAAATCAATAGAAAGCTTATCGAACGTAAATTCTCGTAATCCTCCAGCAAAATCATCACAACAATCTCGCATCCAATCCCGGGATACAAGTCCCAATTCAAAACCGCCAACAGGTCTATCTCGACGATCCACTAGTAAAACAATTCCAAAACCAATTCCTTCTACTGCCAAATCAACCAATATCTCACGAACATCAAGTATGAAAAATCTATCACTATCCAAACCAAATTCTAGGGCACCTAGTCGATCGACAAGTCCTACGAATAAAATCCTTCAATCCACAACCAATCGATTAGCAGCACCAAAACCAATGAATCGAGGAACAATAAGTAGATCTAATAGTCCATCAAAGAATCTGACATCACGTAATTCCAGTCCGAATAGATTAGCAACAACGCAACCAATTAGTAGAGGAACAAATTCCTTACATCCAAGTAGATCAACAAGTCCAGCCGTTAATCGTCCAATAAAATCAACTAGTCGTGGCCCCAGTCCAAATCGATTGGCAGTACCACGAGACCGAATAGGAACGAAAAGTCGTGACACAAGTCCGAATAAGAATAAAAAGCCAACACCAAAATCGCCAACTAGAATACCAATCACAAAATCCAGCTACAAAAATGTGATATCAAAAATTGATTCGAATAATAAACGTAATGTCACAAATAAACCCAAGATTCCACCAAAACCAAGTACCACCGATAGCGACAGCAATCATAAAAGTAAAAATAGCCGTGAATCGAGACCGAGATTATCGCGACAAATGTCAAAAGATAAAAATATTGGTAAACCGAATGTTAGTGATGCCAAATCGAAAAAACTATTAAAATCATCAAGTTCAAAGAAATTAATTTCGATACCTGGTGAAACCAACTCCGATACGAAACCATCATCCAAAAATGAAGTTCAAGAAGAAACGAAAGAGGATAATAAAACCGAAGAATTTGAAGAACGCCAAACGGAACGGATTGATCGCCAAGAAAGTGAAGACGAAGATACGAGACCAACACCAACACTAGCAACATTAATCGCACAAAATTTTGATGCAAATGCGAATAATGTTGTGTCTGTTACGACGGAAGCAGTAACAGCTCCTCTACATATTGACGCACCTAAACCACAAGTTCCTGTGGCACCAATTGATAATTTACTATCAAAACCTTTTGCCGACAAACCATCTATTGGGGATGTCAAACAAACGTCTTCGGGTAATGTTCTTAGCAATATTCAAAACAAAACTCCAGTTCCTCCAGCAAGGACGCTTCCTTCAACCCAAGAAGGTAATGGTGGAAATAAATCGCCACCTAAACCAATAAAAAATGAGAAACCTGCAACAACAACCAATAGTTCAGCAGCCGTTTCAGATAGCTCCAAACATAATGTTGAGAAATCGACGGAAAATAATTTATCAACTAGCAACAAGGAAAATAAACCGAATAAACTGTTGAGTAAGAAAGATTCGGAGAAGAATCTCGAAACACGTAATGTAAATAATAATAATAATTCGTCGGGTGTTACGCATAGTAATTCAATTGATAAGAATACCTTTCCAAATGTAGTGAATTCGTTACAAACTAATGCTAAAAATAATACACAAAATTTGCCAATAATAGTTAGTGATAAAGTTAAGCCAATACAGATTCAAGTGAAAGAGCGTGGAACAAATTTGGATGTACAAAGTGGTAATGTTGAGCGACGACCCTCAAATGGAACAATTACGGGAAGAGTTGAACCTAGGTGAGTTTTTTGCATTGTTTTTTTTTGTGTCTGCGAAGTTGTAGTTTCGTTTTGCACGTTATGAGAATTCGATCAGAGTGTATTTTCAGCATGTAACGAATCGCTGATATATCACTTGACATGAGACATATATCACTTTGGGAGACATTCAGTAAAAAATTTGTGTCATACAGTTATATAGACAAAATTTATCTATACAAAATTTATATATGGTTAAGCGAAACAGACAGGAGTCTGTCTGTCACATAAGCAGTTTGTCTGTCACATAATAATTTTGTTTGGGTGTGATATGATTTTTGGATATTATATAAGATAAAATAATATTTTGATAAATAACTAAACCACCAGCTAGAACGTTAGAACATTTAAATTTGATTACACAATTGAAATTAGGTACAAGAATGTCTTTATCATTATTACTCCATGTTTCTGATAAATAAAGAATATTAGAATTACGAGCCACTTTATCAATGATATCATTTGAATGGACTCGTAAACTTTGTTTATTAAATGTATTGATAAACCTGGTCTGGTCTTGATCAATTTCGCTAACTCTGATTCTAATGTAAATAATGGATTTAATGTCAGTTTTTAAAACTCTAATTTGACGGGAGAAGTAACGCTGGTTTTGTTCTACCATGATCAAATGTAGAATCATTAGTTTTAAAACTTATGTTAACTCAACAGAGGAAAGTCTGCAAATGGATTTACAGTACCTGCATAATTAGGTACTGAGGTTGTAATTTTGGTGCTCTTTGGGTTTAGCCAGAAATCCAAGGAGCACCAAATTACAAACTAAGCACATTCAAAGCACCCAAATAGCACCTAATTATGGTACTAGTATTTGGTGCCTATTACTACCAAATTGTTAATAATATTAACTATCCCCCATAATTTGGAAATTAAAATGTATTGTATTGGGATCGCTGGCAAGGGGTTAATATTTCAACCTACTAGGAGTAGTATCTAAGTTTATCACCAAAGTGCGACCACGAAACTTGTAGGCCGAAGGGTATGTCACGGGCCAGGAAATATCGACCTACTAGCTCTAATTTATAATTTACCAGATAGCATACCCAAGTGCTAGAATTCTCAATATCTTTATAGATAGATAGATACATCTTGGGGTCTAAAAATTATTGCACTTCGACCTTATGGTCCATTGTGCCCCCCTTCTACTTCAGTCCGACGAGATTCGCTTCTTCCATATCTTGGCAATAGCCAGGAGCTTGCTTATCAGGTCTTTCTGAAGGTTCATATATTCGGGGTGAGATGCACCGAATATCCTGTATATCTGCTGTAACCTAGAGGTTCGCAGTCAAAGATTATTTGGCTGGATGTTTCTTCCTCCTCGCCACACAATCTGCACACAATGGACTCGTTATGGAGTCCCATTCGGGGGCAATATATTTATAAGTGGCATATATTTATGTATTTATATATTTTCAATATATTTTATAATATATTTATAATATATTCTACTCAGATTAGATATAGATATTTTATTCTTTTATATTTACTCATAAAAATATATCATTTGTAGCTTAGTGTTGAAGTTAAAGTCCTTGAAACTAGAGGTCCACGGTTCGAATCCCGATGGATGATGTAAATTTTTTTTTATTTTTATTATTTTAATTTACAAATTAAATAAATAGTTTTTAGTGACAAAATATTGGCATCTTCTTAATTTCACCACACCACATCAGGGCAGTTTATTCTTTTAAATTTTGTATATTTAGGTCAATACATACAAATATACAAATGAATATATACTTTTGTATAAATATTTGTGTTAAGTTAGTACTTCTCTATTGGGATTATTTAATAAAAAAAATCTTGATCACGTGACATAATAGACGCGAATATAGTGGACTGTATAATATAGTTTAGTATACATATATATATATATATATAATACTAGATCATAGATTATTCAATGTTGTTGTATATAGTAGTTTTGCTGCTATAACCTGCCACCTTAAATACAGGACACGCAAACCTTTACCTTATACCTATAGTGTAAGAATAAGGTTTTGCTTGCTACATATTATTAAGTATAGGTACATACATAAATATACAGATTGTATTTTAAAGTAGTTCACACGTAACAGTCAAACGAAAAAGATTAACTTACCTATCACAACTATGCCAATTGAACATATCTAGTATAACATATATAGTGTTTTAACATTTATTATACAATTTACTATATGTTGTAATATGCAAGAATTGTTTTCATAGTGATTATTCAATTATTTTTGGGTTCGCAGTTGGGTTTACGGTTGAATTACCATAAATCTTTATACATATAAATTATTATATAACATGCATGTTAACATAGATTATAAAAAGCCTATTTAGCCTACGGACTGATAATAGTCAATTCTGCTGCTGTTGTTGATGGTAATTTTTGTAACACTATTTCGCATAGTTTTCATGTGCTAGGTATAGTACATTCACAAAAATCTACAAATTCCAATATAGTACATTCATAAAATTCTACAAAATCCACAATAAAGTTGATCATTTATTGCCGTAAATTAAAATCGCATTATGTTTTTACCGCAGGGTGTTGAATATTTGATTTTTAATCCGTTGATAATATTTTTCATTGTAAGATGTTTTGAATTTTTGAGGAAACATAAGTACGTGATTAAACTTGCCACAGACTTTGCACGGGAATTGTGCCTAAACTATTAGTTGCATGAAATAATGTTTCATATATAAATTGTTTGTTCTTATTAGATAAACAATTGTATATTATGATAATTTTCTCTATCTTACACTGTTTGAAAGTTATCGGCCACGTGACACGCATGCATGAAATGCAAACTTGTTATAGTCTATAACCTTCCTCAATTTTTGAAATCAAACTAGTTGTTCCTGAGATTAGTGCGTTCAAACAAACAAATTCTCCAGCTTTCAAATATTAGTATAGATTAAAAGATTTAAAATGCAATCTGTATATTTGGGCTATACTATAAAACTACTAGCATTTTAGTAAATCTTGTAAATGTACATAATATTAACTAACATTATAATATATAGTACTTTAGTACTTTAGTATGTATTATTGTTTGTTCTTTAGAAAAAGACAGTGAACTTGTTTACAGCATTATAAATCTATAATTTCTCTTCATTTATATTATGCCATCCAGGGTCATTTATTATGAAAGTTAATGTAAATTTAGGAATATTTACCATATATATATATATATATATATATATATATATATATATATATATATATATATATATACATATACTCATATATATATATATATATATATATATATGAGTATATATATACGAGTATATATATATATTGCTTATATAGACTTTAATGATCAATATTATAGGATTAGTTAACTCTTCAACTAAATATTAAAAGACATTTTCACACAAAAACACAATAGATTCGACGACCTTAGGAATGAACTTAAAACAATAAAAATATTAATAATAAAACCAACATCAAAAGATAAATAAACATATAAATTAGTCCGATTAGTGTGGGCTATGTCATAAAAATTTGGTGTTGGCGCCGGGAAAAACTATAAATTAATGTTTATCTTTATGGAAGTCAGTCCGGTCTCCATACTTTGAGGACTGTCTTATTAGCAATTAAATAAAACCTTATAAAATAAACATTTTTATAAATTTTGATAATATTAATGTATAAATGGTGTCAAAAGTCGAGGCGAGAAATTTTATAATTGATTTGTGCTTTTATTTATTCGGATTTCCGAAAAATATTTCGAATACAAGTTGTTAGTATATTTATAATGAACAACTTTTATCCGAAGCATTTTTTCGAAAATCGAATAAATATGGCATAAATCAATTATAAAATTCTGAAATAATATATGCGCGACTTTTGACGCCAAGTATAGAATAAATATAATAAAATAATTTAAATAAAAAAGTTTAATCGCATATATACTTTGATTTTATCAGTTTGAGTTATTGAGCATGTGCAAAAAACCCACAAAAGTATAAAAACACTTATAAAAGCTGATCAAAAATCGACAATGCTCAAAAATATTTATGAAAATATAATATTTCAAACGTTAAATGCAATTCGATAAAATGCTTCAGTTAAACCTTGTTCAGTATAAATATACTTTTATGTGGAATATTGTCTCAAAAAAGGAATTAATATAGCACAAATCAAGTATTAAATTTTGAACAAAAGAATGCAGCTTTTATATTCTGCTTGCATTAATAATCAGAAGGATGTGGGTTAACTCCGTTCCCTATCTTCCGCAAACCTATAAAATTTGGTTTTTTAATAAAATTTTTCAATAAACTATTAATTGAATGTCAATTAAATGTAACATTAATTAATATTAATTTCATTATCCTTTCAATATTTTGAATGAACTATATTTAAATAATAATTTATAATATATAAAAAGTATGGTATTTGAAGTTTATTGGTATTTGAATTCAAAAGAAAATATTGTAAACAAGCCAAGCACATATTTTGATTCAAAATATTTTGGTGTATAAAATATATAAATATAATAATAAGTTGAATAGAATAGATATATAATAGTTGTTGAAAGTTTTTATAAGGAAATTAAATATCATCAATCAAATTTTTCTTGTCTATTTTACTATTGTCATGAACAAGTATTTTTTTTTTGCTTATATCATGTAGAGGTATCTATTTTTTCTTTGTATATGATTCTAGCGTTAAATTTTCCTTTGCTATTGATCTAATTTATAAAACTGCACCTTATTTTCCAATATGTAAATAATATACAAGGTTCAAATCATTTTTATACCCCGTATATATCTCTTTATATATAAAAGGGAAATATGTTGTGTGGTTTGTCCGAATTGTATGGAATAATCAGGGATAAATTTTCCTTACGATTTGGAAAAAAACTATCAGAAGTTGAAAATTCCAAACGGTTCCAAAGTTATAGCCGTTTACTGATGGCTATAACCTTTTTCTGACGGCCAGGTCTCTAATATAGTGTATAGTTTCAATAGAAATACCTGCATTAACAACATTTTGGAAATAAATTATTTGTCAATAAATTTAAAATAACTCAAATTGACGTTTCGAACTGTCAAAATTTAGAAAAAAATATTTATTTGACATAAATTTACTATAAGATTTTTTTGAAGCCCGGGCAACGCCGATTTTTACAGCTAGCATAATATATACAAAGATAAATAACGTTTAATCCCGACTTAGTAACGGTTGAAAATATTGATCGCAGAGAAACATTTTTGGTATAGGTGTTCATAAAATGACCTAATTAGTTCATAACCACATGTCCGTCCGTCTGTCCGTAAATACGATAACACAAAAACGGAAAGAAATAACGAGTTGAAATTTTGTGTGTATTCTAGAGCTAAAAAGTGGGATCAATTTGGGGAAAATCGGATCAGGATAAAAATATACATCTTTGAAACTGTAAGTTTATAGACAAAAGTTTTGTTTGAAACTTGTTTTTTTAGCGAATTTCCTGAAAGGAAATAAAGCTATTGGTCCCGTACCGAAGTCAAAATTTCGCGAAAATTTCTTCAAATGTCCATCGATCCTACCTTGTAGATGTCAAAAATCACCATCTGTAAAATTTATATATATATCTATGGACATATATATATATATATATATATATATATATATATATATATATATATATATATATATATATATATATATATATACATATATATATATATATATGTGTCTGTCATCACTCTAGCGGTCACAGTTTTCATTTTATCGGAATGAGATTTGGTATTTGAAGCGCTTTTGGTATTCAAAAGGTCAAGTTCGTTAATGGGTAAAATCGGACCAGGGGAAAGGGGGGTTTAAAGGGAGGGTGAAACACAAAATTTGACATATCTCCCTTAATATTCGAAAAATCGAAAATTTTATAAGAAGTAAAGTTGTAGGTATTAAGTTTTACTGTAATTTTGTTTCTTATCATTTTTTCTGTAACCCTAATATTTACAAAAATATTGACGGTTTAAGATTGAAAATTAAATTCCTCAAGATCTCTGTACGCATTAGAGTTTGAGCAAAAAAGATAAGGTGATGAATTGTAGCAAACATGATTTTCTACAACTTTGTTTCTTACGCATTTTTCGATTGTTCTAATATTAAGAGAGATTTTTTATATTTTGTGTTTTCTTCTATCTTTATGCCCCCCTTTCCCCTTGACGTATGTTATTTATTAATAAAATTGGCCATGCAAATACTAAAATCAGATACGACATTTCATTTTGATCAGACTAACATTGTGACCGCTAGAGAGTAATTTATTTATTCCAAGGAAATTCGCTAAGTTGAAGCAGCTCCTGCGTAACGAATTTTTTTTTTTTATAAACTGAATAGTTTTAAAACCCAATAATAATTGAGTTGTGAACTTTGGCTACGTCCATTCTTCGAATTGCTGCGTGTCTAGCTTTGACTTACATATTTTTCTAACATACACAATGCTAGTAGTAGTAGTAAGGGTTAGTTTAATTATTGTCCAAACGCACGCTCTTTTTCTTCAGTCCAGTTCGATAAACACATTGTAATAACATTAAAGAAACGTTATCACGCTTCTTATTGTATTGACTGTTGTACACGTCATAGGTTAGCAGAGTTAAATGGCTAAAGACAATGACGGTTGTATGAGTTTTTGGTTATTTAAACTGACCAATAGTTTTAACCGTATGCTAATCGAAAATATTTCAATAATGAAATGGGGCTCATTCAACGGAATACATTGCCTTCCAAAATTTTGTTATTAACCATTATTTGGCCATAAATTTTAGTTTCGAAAAAATGAAATTATTTGCTCGATCTTTGCCAGACTTAGGATGTCTGTAACTTGCTCAATTTTTATGGTAGTGACATTTTTCTCATAACAAAAATTCACTAAAATGCGTTTATGGTCCATAAAATCGTGAAAAAAATCGTGAAAAAAATGAAAATTTTCATGTATAATTTATAATTTTTGATGGAAATTTAATAATTTTGCAACTAGACCAATTTCAACCAAAAAGACTTCGATGCGCTAAATATCTTTCGTTCCTTTGTAGTGACCTTGTACTTCAATATCTAGTCACTTTTAGTACAATACACATGTCGACAGATTGCGTTTCGTATCGATCAACAAACTCTATAATTATATTATTTAATAAATTGGAAATAATAAAGTTTGGTATCCAAAGTCCACAAGTTGTCTTTTTATTAAACATATATATTTTAGATCAGGCTCAGATTGAATATTCCAGGATTTCTAGATATATTCCTAAACTTTTAATGGATTTATGAAAGGAAATCTATATTTCTCAAAGTATCCTCGGAAGATAAATCATAACTTTGCTCTCAAAATTTCTTTTAAAATGACTAAATGTTTTATTTTTGTTCAAAATAAAACATTTTGAACAAAAATTAAGCTTGAATGCAACTTTTTGTGCCCCTTACTTTTTATTAACTGTTATATTCTAAGTGATTTCAATATAGTTTCCAGAATTTAGCTGGATTTTATCTCTGGGAAAATTTATTTTTCACAAATAAAAAAATAATGTGAAACGTTTTTAACGGTATGCAACTTGTAAGTCATTGCTGTAACGATGATGTGTAAACTCAACAAAAAGTAGCCACATACTGGATCTTTTTGATATCAAATGTGTAAATTTTACCGAGCAATCGATAGCCCAAGGTACTAGTAATTACTTTAAGTAAAATGAAAAAAAAAAAAACGCCACTGTATTTATACGAGTAGTAATATATATGTGCCTAAAGGTGAAAAAAAGTTTCTTACTACTAACAATACTTGATTTAGTCATTCATATGAAGTCCGAGGTTATTCGAAACGGTGAATTTAAAATATGCGACGGTTCAGCTAAGTGAATGATGGTGGCACACATATTATAATTCGAAATAAATGACCTAACTTTTTTTTTAAAATTTCTAAATAAATTATTTAATAGTTTGTTTTTTTTTTCTCAAAAAATTGTTTCAACTCAAATTTGTGCAAAGTTTTTGTTTTGAATCAAAACACACAAAGTTTACGAAAGTTCTTTTTGGTTTTTTTTTTTAAACGAATTTTTAAAAAACTATCAAACTGGTAAATATCACAGCACAAAAAAATGGATATAAAATGGAACATCGAACTATTTATGTTCTTCCTATACCTGAATCAAATCACTTGCAAAAAAAAATGGTTAATGGACGCAGGTATCACTTTTTTATTTTACCAAAAAAAATTCGAAAGCTTAGATTTTAAACTCAAGTGAAAAAAACAATGTAATTCGAATCTGGGAGGTCTGAAGTTCGAATTCTAGTTGGTCGAGTTTAGTTATATGATATTTTTCTAATTTATAACGTGAATAAATTTACGTTAAAATAAATAGTGAACATATCGTTGTTTGAATATTATTTGAATTTTGAATTGTATTTCGTATTCTGACAAAATAAAGTTCGCAAAAATAATTATTAATTTGTAAACAGATGATGACCTCTATTGTTTTGTTGGTAATTTCTTGGAGGAGGTGATTTCTTATGATGATTCAAATTTTAATAAAAGATACTCCATACTTTTAATTAACTATTTGATTTTTTTTTTTTTGTTTTTTAGTGCGCTAACTACTACAAAAAAAAGCTTATATTTTAGTTTTTTTGAAAATATTAATTACATTTTGTAAATTAATATAAACAGAAGCATCGATTAAAATTATCATAAATTCGGAGCTTATTTTCTAGATTCAAATATTTCCAATGTGTATAATTATTTCTAGTAAAATATATTGAAATAATATCGATTTATATACTGATTTTGTATGTAAAGTTTCTGTTTAATAATTAAAAAATTTCGGTAGCAAATTTTAGGAATAACAGTTCTGTAGATCAGTGTTCCCATCCTGTTTTTTTAAGGATTATTTTACGCATTCGTCTAATTAACTGGACAATTTTATTAAAACATTTTTCACTACAAAATATTAAAGTTCAGAATAAAATATTAAAGATTTTATAGATTATGTTGATTAATATCTAGAGATGTTTTAGAAAAAAATCAATTCTACAAAAACTGGGACCGTTTTAAAGAAAGAAAAAAACCTTTTTTTTTTGTTGTAAAAGTGCACTTATTTATTTATAAAAAAGATTTTCTAGTAATATTTTGTAAAATTCTTATGGTTTTCTTTAGATAATGTAAGGAGTAATATTAATTTTTTCATCGATCTAGAAAGATCTACCCCTTTAAGCATAATTTTTCCCTCATTTATTCCAATTTCGAAAAACATATATATTTTCTATAATTTCTCAGATATAGGTACGAGCAAAAATGTATGTGTGGTAAATGCAAAATACTTCACGTCGCTTCCACCATTTTTTACTAAACTAACAAAAACCTATCTGTATATATTCAGTTTTCTAAAATGGACCAATCTAGAAAAGTTGACTAAAAAGCTATCTATTACCATCAATTTGGCCATATTATAAACTAAATTAAATAACACTGATTCAATCGCTCAACGTCCAAATAGAGCAAAAATATTTAAAAACAATTGATCGTGGCTCAAGTTCAATTTAAAAGGAGCGTATAAGATCTAATAGAGTATTCCCCCGTATCTTTTAAAATACCTCAGCAAAGTTCGATCAAAATTTATCTCGTTTTATCTGAATTCTATTTATGATAAAAATTTTATACGAAAAATTAGGCTTTTATTTTACAGTAGATAATGTTTTTGAAGGAAATATCGATATGTATCAGTTTTTTGTCAGAAATTCTCAGCTCTACATAGATTTTAATCAATATATTTGTTTCGGAATTTTAATACATTTCGCTTTAAATATGAAAAATTTTCGATTTTAGGATATTTATTTATGTTTTAGTAAATTGTTTAATTAGCAAGAATTTTCAGGGGTGTTCTTTTTTATATATGACATCATTTTGGGACAATTTGACTAATATCTTTTAGGAATTTGTAAAAATCGGATCCCTTGCCTTAGTCTATGTAGTGATTCTATGCCTTTAGTGCATTACATATGTCCTACAGTTTGTAATCACCAACAAACTTGTATATTGATTATTAAATATTGAAGATAAAATATAAACTTTGGTTTAAAATCCACAAATTTGTATTCATAAACTATTCATATTAAATAAGGTTTGAGCTCGAATATAATAGGATATCTTGGATATTCCACGAAGGTATTAACTCAAATAAACAAGGATATCCAATACAATACACTGTACAAATATTTCAAGCTAGTTTTTACCAAGGCTTTAAATTTTTGGACAAGCATTTCAATCAGCATAGTGGGTAAAATCGTAGAATATTCTATTAATGATTAGTAGGTACATGTCAAATATATTCAAGGTTATAAAAATAAAAAATAAAAAGTAAATCGTTTGAAACATTACTCGTATATTAAAGAAATGTATTTAAAGTTTGTTCGTTCGAACACACAAGAAAATGACCAATGTTTAAGAAATATTATGTCACATGTGATTATAAAACTTATTACACGATCACGCAATTTTTGAGTTAAACCACCTACATGTAGGTAACTCTAAGACTTACATTAGAATAAATAATTATAATTTATATAGAAAAAAAAATTAATGTAACAACTAACTGAGTTAATTGTTTAAATACCCAGTATATACTGAGTTTATGGAAAAATTGTTCAAGCAAAAATTGTTTATTTTAAAATGAAGAAGATATTTTGTTATTAAATTTTTGTTATCTCTTTTACGGTTTCAAAGGCAGGAAGGTTTGTCCATTTTGCTCAAACACGGTCCGATTTTGCCCATTATCGAACTTGACCTTGACCTTTTTTGCTCTGGAACACACTAACAAAATTTCAGCTCGTTATCTTTTTCGTTCTTGAGCTATCATGTTCACGGACAGATCGACATGCAGAATTAGGCCATTTTATGAACACCTTTACCAAACATTCATGCCTACGATTAATATTTTTAAGCGTTACAAAGTCGTGATCAAACTTAATATACCCTGGTATATTTACATATACTGGGTATAAAAACTTGATTTGTTTTAGTAAGAAAATTAATCATTGTTTTTACAGCTACTAATTAGCCGCATACAAATATTGTCGCTCAATGATTTCACTATTTATTTTAGATTCTTAGGGTTCTTCGAATGCATAAATGTTAAGGTGCCATAAAGCATATAAATTATTGTCAAGCTCATGAAAGGTTTTTCTTGGTAGCCATTTATTATTTTACTCGACAAGTTTATATATAACGTGTTTGGAAACTTCCTAACTTATTTGGAAACTTATCAAGTTAAATGTTAAATAGCTACAAGAATAACCTTTTAATGGCTACTAGGCCTTCATACAGACATCACTACTTTTTCTACGTTTTCGGAAAATCACTACGATTTTCTAAGTTAATATTTAATTAATATATAACTTTCTTAAAAGTCTTTTTCAAGAATCCTTTTCCAAGAGTACTATTTTTAAAAGGTTTTATTTAGCTTTACTTTTGGATGAAACAGATATAAAACCTTTTGGTGGAGTCTTCGTAGAAAATTGTGTTAAAAAAGTCTCAGCTTAAAAAAAGTTATTTAAAAATATATTTAAGTTAATTGTTTCATAAACTCAATAATTTTCTCAGAATTTGTGATTAAATATTCCTCGAAAAGCGAATTTTTAACAATTCGAATACGTAGAATTGTATTAGAAAACGTTATTTTTAGCATGTGAAAAAAAAATTGAGCAAAATCTATCGAAAAGTAATTTCATGCTGGCTGGAACTCCCTTAAAAAAAGAACTTTTTATTTTTACAAAAACAAATAATTGGCCAAGATAATATTTCAAAGAATTCGAGGTGTAATTTAAAATCAATAATTTACATTTTCTTTCTGAACAACAACAAAAAAAAAACCATCCATATATTTATGATGAGTCATAAAAACGGATATACTCCGTATATTTCGTGTGGCCTCAAGTTCATTATAGAATACTTATATTTTCTTTTATCGTAGGTCGGTTGGTCGTTCCTCACACCTTAAATTCATATTATTGGGCGAAGAAATAATAATTGTTTGATACATTAGTAGAAATTGTATAAATCATAGAAAAATTGTTATTCTTATTAATTATATTGGAACTATGAACAAAATTTTTATTACAAACCTTTTTATTTAACCTTGCTTCGAAGTTTAACTTATTTATATGCTATAGTTAAATTAGGCAAAAAAATAACAACTGAGTTAATTGTTTTATACATTATACTAGCTTATACCCGTGGCTTCGCCACGTTTTATTGTAAAATCTCTGGCTCTCGTCATTTTAAGACTGAAAACCTCAATGTAATTTCCCACCGCTTCCACTACTTCAAATATTTATGGACACTTCTACCAAATTTCTATTTCAGTGAATATTTTCAAATTCTTATTCTCGTAACGGGATAAAATACCATACCAGTTTTGTAGGTCTAATCATAAGCTTTTAAACAAAAAAAGTTTCATCAAAACCGGTCCAGTAGTTTTTGCGTGATGCTCGAACATACAAACAAATTAACAGACATTAATGCATAAACTGGTGAATTTTACTCGGGCGGTACACACTCTAACGGTCACAGTTTTAATCCAATCGAAATGAAATTTGGGTATGTGAAGTGCTTTTGGAATTTAAAAGGCTAAGTTTGTTAATGGACAAAGTCAAGTAAGAGAATAGGCGGGTTTAGAGAGAGGGAAAAACACAAAATGTGGTATATCTCTCTTAATATTGGAAAAATCGAAAAATATATAAGAAGCAAAGTTATAGGAAATAAATTTTATTACAATTTAATTTCTTATCATTTTTTCCGTTACTCTAATATTTACAGAAATATTAAACGATTTAATATTGAAGTTGATTTTCTACAACTTTACTACTTGATACATTTTTCGAATATTTTGTGTTTTCTTCTGTCTCTAAGCCCCTTTTGGTTGATTCTACTGATTAACGAACGGATAAGAAACAGATACGAAATTTCATTTTGATGGGACTAATATTGTGACCACTAGAGAATATACAAATACATACATATGTGTCTGGTAGCCACTCTAGCGGTCACAGTTTACCATGAACATTAAGAAGATAAAAGTTAACTAAGATCTATTTCAAAAGGAGAAATCATGTCTTTATTCTGAGGAAATCTGCTAAGTTGTATATTGCCGCAGCTCCTACAGAAAGAGTTTTATTTTGCTGAAATTATTAATAGGAGTATTTACATTTTTGATACGTTTTACATTAATCGTAACGGTTTTTTTTTGAAGGTTGCCATCTTCAAACGCTACTCACAACAATGCAGATTCAACAACCGAAGATGAAAATAATAAAAAATCTTTTTGTGGAAGAATATTTAGGTGCTGTAAATTTCCAGCTTGTTGCTCGAATTGTCGAAAGGTATTTATTAATATTTTGTTATTCATTACAACAAAAGTTCGGAATAATAATTTTTTGTATAAAATTTTTTCATCATAGAATACTTCAGATACGGATTCAAAAGACTCAAACCCAAAAGTTTCTGGTGGTTTTTTGAGCTGTTGTCGGAAAACACCGTCTGACGATGTTGCCGTAGAATCTGAACCAATAGTTGCAGATCATCGACGATCTGATGCAAGTCAAGGACATTCAACATCATCAACAACAAGCTCAGAACAAAGAACTTGTTGTATGAAATTCAAAGATGTGATGTGTTGTTCGCGAAAGAATAAAGTTAATGATTTAAGTAATCGACCAAAAGGCTGTTGTGGACGTTTTCCATGGTGTCGGCGGAAAAGTAATGAAGAAAATTGGGCAGAACGGAGAGATAGTATATTGAGTGAGCCTGCACCTCCAAGGTAAACAAAAATTCCAAAAGCTTTCTGAATTTATCGTAAAATTGTTATCTATATTCACTAATTTTTCAATTAAATCAGCTACCAAGCTCCTCTAGAGGTCCAAATAGCTACCTGAAGTTTAAGTCTCTCACTATTTTGTGAGTCTATTATAAAATATGAGCTTTAATGGCATATTTTTATTGATAACATTCTTTCAGGATATTATCTCTTAATTAATATTTCATGTAATTTTATATCTGCTAATCAATCAATCAATATTGCCAATAACATTGTTTTAATTGGTGTGCTTTGTGTAAAGTTTATTTATTTGAAGCGTTAATAGCAATCAGAAGTGATCAATAGAGCAAACAGGGAAAAGTCGTCAAATTTTCCACAATGTTTACGAATAACTTAACATGGAATCGATTCGTAAATTTATGGCCCTTTTTACACATGTGAATCTTGATGAAAACTATCAATAGCATTAAAAACAGTTGATATATCAAAAATTACATAGCTGTTCACACGATGAAATTCACAACGAAAGTTACCAATCGCATGTCTTTTAACGATCTATAATTCCCATCTTGTTTAATAATTCTTAATTTTGCCAATCACATCAGTCACATGATCAAAGTCACACCAATCACAAGAATGGAGATTTCACGTATACGTAAACAATGCACTAAGTAACATGTAAAATTGCATCCAAATTGAAGCCGGTCTCTATTTTGATAAAAATAAAAGCTTTAACATCAAAAAATAATACTACGCTTGCGCAGTAAAACAATCGATTGACGACTTACACGTGTAAAAATAATAGGATCTACTAAACATTACAGATTTAAGTTAAGCAAATAAAACGTTCTTTTACGTTGAAAATCTTCCCAAAAATAGTTCGCCGGCAAAATTTGGTCGTTCTTAACAGGCTTTTCGGGTTACACTTTTTGTTTGAGTGATCGTAAATTGCAGTATTATCCACCTCTCCCCTATTTTTCTTTGTAAAAATAATGGATTTAAATTCTATTATAATCAGTTTAAACAGATGACCATGAATATCACAGCATTAATTCTCATGATTATATTGTTTAGAAAATGTTGTCCAGGCGGTTGTTGGCCATTCTGTAGAAGAAAATCCCAAGATTCCAGTACAGAACCGGATAGCCGAAGAACATCTATGCTAGATAAGAAGAAAAGTTTATCACCATCGACAATACAGCCACCGATAGAGGTAAGTTTTAACTGTTCTCATTGATTAAAATTTGAGTGAAAAATATGACATTGAGTGTTTCTGTTCACCAGAAAAGGAAACCAGCATTGGATGAAAGTCTTGTGGAACATACTTCCGAAATGAAAGGAGCCATTCCCGTTTTACCTGTTCCATTAGCATGGATTTGTTGTATATTAAATTGTATTCTTCCAGGAGTAGGTGAGTTATCACGATTCATTGAAATTTACATACAGTAGACTCTCTATTGATAAAGTTACTCATGACGTCATATTACAAAATGGCCGCTTTAGTCAGGCTACCTTTCAACAATTAGTTATATTCTTCATAAAAAAAAGATGAGTTTCATCAACAAAATCATAATTTTTTGTAACTATCTCAGTTGAGTTTGATTACCTGAGACCCCCCCCCCCCTTTTAGCGTATGATTAATGAGAGTTTACTGTAACTTTCGAAAATTGATACAGAAATATAAATGATTCTATGGGTGGTTGAATATTATTTTAGGTACAATCTTCAGTGGAACCTTTTGTTTATGCTTCGGAAAACCAAGATTTTCTGTGCATGATGGTGCCCGTGCACGACTGGGTTCTTTTCTTATCAATTTATTCGTAGGTATTGCTCAACTGTTTTGTGTCTTGTTTTGTTTGGTTGGTTGGGGTTGGTCGATATGGTGGGGTGTTATTATGCTGCGAGTAGCAAGTAAGTAGTACATTTTCTGTAATTGTTTAAATATCAATGTACACTCCCGTTCAAAAAAAAATGAACAGACCTGAAACGAATCAGTCTCTCACAATTTTGATTATTCTTGTTTGTTTATAAATAAATAAAATTATACATTATACAGAGACTTACAAAAGTAAGGAGTTTCATGAAATGTAACATAATTAACATTTGAGGTCTGTTCATTTTTTTTGAACGGGAGTATACTGAGTTTTATTATTATGTATATACATGAGTAGGATTTTATATACCAAACTACTGGATTTTGCAAACTACAAGTAATCGCAGATGTTTGAGCTAAAATTGTGGCATAAATATTGAGTTTTTGACAAACAAGTTTTGGTACAATACATTATAGAACGAAAGATACTACGCCGCCAGCTAGAATATTAGAACATTTAAATTTGACTATACAGTTGAAATTAGGTACAGGAATGTCTTCATCATTATGACTCCATGTTTCTGATAAAAGAAGAATATTAGAATTACGAACCACATTATCAATGTTATCATGGACTCATAAACTTTGTATATTAAATGTATATATTGCTAAACCTGACCGGGTCTTGATAAATTTCACTAACTCTGATTCCAATGTAAATAATGGATTTAATGTCCAGTCTTTCAAACTCTAATTTTAATGGAAGAAGTGACGCTAGTTCTGTTCTACCATGATCAAATATAGAATCATTGGTTTTTGGATACAATATATAATTTATTATTAAATTATTTAAAAAGAAGTATAACTTCTTACGTGCGTACATAAGTACACACACACATACTTTAAAATAATTAATAACGAAACTAAATAAATTATTTTTTGCCTACAGGAAAACACAAAAAACTGAAAGCAAACGAAGCGGCTATGAATCCAGAAGAAAGCGACCAGGGACCGACTGCTACAAATGCTAACCACAATGGACCAGACGTGGAACGGGGTAGATCATAACAAAAATTATAAATAATATAGATATATTTACACCTAGAACGACATAAATAAATATATATATAAATGGAATTTTAGATTATAGTTTATTTTTTTAACTTGAAATATATTTAATTTTAAGGACGTAAAAAATAAGTAACATAAATAATTTGATTTCATGGGCCTAACTAACAAGAAAAAAAACCACTTTGATATGAACCATCGTATCAAATTCTCTCTACAGGATGATTCATTTACATTGAGACACGTAATTGTATAGAAAAATAAGTATGTTTAGAGATACAAAGTTGCTGACTTCAAAATGAGATATTCAATAGTGCTTTTAATAGTTTTTTCTGCCAACTGCCATGTATTTATCCAGTATGGTTTTCTTTCGGTTATATTATACCAACGGAAATGACTAGCATTTACTTAATTTGACATTTAAGAAGTCTGAACATTGATAACATTTATTTGTCATCAAATGCTTGATATATAAAATCATACACATCTAGGATGAGAATCGAACCCAATATCTCTGACATTCTAGACTAACGCTTTGCCTCTGAGATGTTATGGTAGTGGGACGCATATGATAGTGCTTTTAATATTTTTAATCAAAATCATTTTCAAGTTAAGGTCAACTTCATATTACTTTTCAATATCATATTATCAAAAATAGACGGGACACCTTGATGTACATAAAAATCCCGTTCATAAAAATTGAACAAGTAAGGCACATTCTAATTGAATATACTACTAAATATGTGTATAATATTACATACAGTATATAATTGATTCAATATATATGAATGGAAGCGTACTATAGGTATTCCCCCCAAAAACAAAATCCGGTGACATTAAATGTGGTAATCTAATAGGCTAACTTGGTGAACACTACAACTTTCGTTCCTAAAACATTCTTACTTTTCGATAAAAAGTTACGTGTCTCAACTGGTGAAATGAATCACCCGTTATAATTGTACTAATGAATTTTTGAAAAAAAACCAAGCTTAACGGATAAAAAAAGCTACGAATTTTTTTTTTTAGTAACACTATCTATATTGTATTTTGTAGTAAATCTTAAAAATCAAACACTTCACAACGAATAATAAATAACAATTTGTCTTCCGATATTATTTCATTTAAGATTTATAAAATTAAAAAAATAAAAATACAATGAATGCAAATTTTATTAATACGCTTTTGTAATATAAATAAAGCTCCATAAAACAAAAATTAATTAGACATTTTTATAGAACAGAAGTCTGTTGTATCATAATTTATCCATAATGTGAGACAATGGTATCCTGCTCTACGAATATTATTTATATTATACGTGTAAACAAACGATGTGTCTGTATATCCCTCCTAGTCAGGATTTTGTACCTTAATAAAAATGAGTTCGTGTTCCGATGGAGTTTGTTTTTCTTGCTGCCAGTTAAACAAATTATAATGTCGGCAGTACACTCTCAGCGAGGTGTAACGAGCGCGAGAGTGTGCTCGCAGCGCTCGAGCTGTCTCGTGTCGACTCGCCTAGTCTCGGCAGCTCTCCATTTCGATTCGGTTTCTTGACCATAAAGGAGCCGAAGGACGAGTTCCAACACGCTGAGTACACTCTCGTCTACGTTGGCAACAAAACGTAGATTTTAACCAATCAACATCGTCTACAACTCTCTCATTCTTTGACTGAATGAGAATCGTATTGCCGGCAGAATACTCTTGGCTCCTTACGATACGCATGTCTGAGACATTCGTCGAGAGATCTCGCCGAGATTGTACTACCGGCATAAAAACTTAGGTACCAAAATCCATGGATCAGAAGTATTTTGGACGCACATTACACAATGTAAGTAATATCAAGTGACGTCTCTTATTATTTTCCGAATATTAAATCTGTCCGCCAATACTTTCGGCGGATTGCTGTGGAAAAACACAACTAATTACGCCAGAAGACGGATTGAACCAATAAATGTACGAAATCCTGGCGACGGGTATACATCATATAATAATACTCTATAACATAATTAACAATCGCAATCATTTCGTTTTATCTTTAAAATTGCCCCTGTCTAGCAGGCAGACAGATTAATTTACAGATGGACAATCGAAAAAATTTGGGCAAATTTTAAATAAATTGGTGTTTTCAAGTTTTTTTTTTTCAAATAGTTTTTATAGTGATTTTATTTTATTGTAAGCATATTAAAAAATGTAAATATTTGTTTTTGTAAATTTTAAACATTAAATTTAAAAAAAAAAGTCCTAATATAACTCGTTTACTCTCAGATCAGTCATAAGCTCCATGTAAATTTTCCTCCTTGTGAGCAGATTCTCAACAAAACACTTGTTCTATCATCTTTAGAGCAAATATATTTTAAAATACAAAACTTCTCCCACTAGAGACGTCAATATAATCGAGATTTCAATATAATCTAAGCTTCAAATTTAGTCTATTTACATAACCTATAAAAAATACGAAAAACATTTGACAGCATTTTATTTACATACGTGTGCGCATGTCTTTAGCAATGCATTCTGGGCTTAGCTTTGAACTGTCAAGGCTCCTTCCAATTACGTGAGCGAGAACGATATTTCAGTGAACGAGGTATAGATAAATTGTTAATTTAATATTTTCAATCATTCATTTTATTTAAAATTAATAGCCATATTTAAAGCTGATTTAGTATTTACAGTCAGTTACAGATTTGAGTATTTACAGTCTACTTAACGCAAACTTATTACCTGCTCCGTTAGATGTTTCTTGAAAGAGTAACGAAGCTTGAAACACATTCTATAAATATTAAAAATATTATTATTCTTTTAATAAAAGGTGCTATAGATTTTAACAGACATATTTACATATTCAAAATTTAAATCACATTACAAACTTTCATTTTTTCAATTACTCTTCTTCAGGAAGATCAAGTTTCACAATTGCCTGTTAGGGCTACAATAAACAATTTTTTGGAGAGAATACTAGCAGAAAAACTGTTGATACTACCAGTAAGTTAATTTATTGACATTTCACTTTTTTAGTGGGATTTCGAAAATTTTTAAACATTCCCATATTGTGGCCGTCAAAATATTGAAAATTCTCTAATCATGTGGGCTCTGAAATGCCTCGGGCTTTTTCAGGAATGCGATTTTTACAGGGTAGGGTTATTATCCCAACGTCCAACCCTCCTCCTTTTTCATCCGGGCTTGGGACCGGCAATGGCAGAGTTAAAAACAACCTTTATTTAACATTACATATTGATCATAAAAAATCTTGGCCACGCTAAGCCTTGACTGACTTTCCAGAATGTTGATGCACTGTTTTATTAGACGGTCGCAACTGGTATGTGAACAGACCCGAACACAATTCATTTACGAGGTTGACATCACGTTGCAACATCCACGAATGTGAGTTCCACTGTCCACATGGCCTTTGGAGGGTGAAACATACTTTCGTGATTGCTATAGTAGAATAGTTGACACTCTTTTAAAATCATCAAATAAAATCATTGTTTCTCATATAACTTAAGTATATTATTTATGGTTATGATGGTGACGTCACAACTTAAGACAATATGGCGGAATAGCATTTTCAACAACTTAAATGACATTAAAAAAAAAGAAAAGATTTTTAAAATTCAGTTTTCATTATAATCTTGTATTTTCTGAGTAAAAACTGATATGTTTCGAAATCAATTCATAAATTAGTTTTAAAATAAAATTTGATAATTGTCAACTAACTATCCTATTCCAATATGCGATTATGGCGGCAAGAGTGTCCTGATTTGACAATTATGTTCCCACGACTCGTACCAACTCGTAGCTTTAATCTAACTTGTGAAACTCTGAGTAAGTAAATCGTAATAAACTTGAAGACAATGAACTACTTACATATTTTTAGCACAAATTAAAGTAGTAGCAATCAACTAATAACTCTAATGACCAAATGAATTCATCATAATTCATATAATAAATAATGTATTATAGTTTTATGTTTAAATTACAAATACAATTTTACAGTGTAAATAGCAAATCAAATATACATACCTACATACTAAAAAGAAAATCTTCATATTTAAAAAATAAATAAATTATAGTAAAAGAAAACAAATTTTTTTATTTAGAATATTTTATACAACAAATTGTTACAACTAAAAAAAAAAAAAATATGTAGATAATATATTATAAATTTAATCGTTATTCATTAAATTATTTTAACAAATGTATTTTAACTAACAACATTCAATAATAAACATATTAAATACAAAAAAAAACCAACAATATTACCTCTTTTGTTATTTATTAGACACCCTATATTTAAGCCAAAACTGGTTAAGTTACTCGTGACGTCATATTTCAAAATGGTGGCATTAATCAGGCTACATTTAAACCAAATTAGTTATATTTATCATACAATTTTTGTTATTATTTATTAGACACCCTATATTTAGGCCAAAACTATAGACCTTTTCATTTCAAATCACAATTTGTCTTTGTTTCGGACAGATGTCAAAAAAATCAATGTGAAGAAATGAATAAGCAATACTTTTACGTCTTTTTCATCTTATTGTAGACAGTACGAAAATCGCATGCGCATAACACCCTATGAAAAGGTCTATTGGTAATAGTTTTGGCTTAAATTTATGCTAATATATAGCATAGAAATAATATATACTCTATGATATATAGTACTCTATTATATATCATAGAGAATATATTATCTCTATGTTATATATTAGTCATTAAAAGAGATAGCTCAACCTACGCGATTCTCTTTCTCGTTACGGGACGTTTCCACGTACACGCGCGCCTATGACTTGCCTACTCTATATATATTATCTCTATGGTAAAGTTACTCATGACGTCATGTTCCAAAATGGCGGCTTTTGTCAGGCTATATTTAAACAATTAGTTATATTTTTTCTAAATCTTTTTATATTATTAATTAGACATCCTATATTTAAGTCAAAACTATTGGTAAAGTTACTCATTATGTCATATTCCAAAATGGTGGTTTTAGTCAGGCTTCATTTCAACAGTTATAATTTTTATAAAACGAGAGAGTTTCATTAACAAAATAATAATTTTTTGTTTATTTATTAGGCCTGTGTCGATCAATACGATCGGGTTTATTTTTTTGTAGTGTATTTTTCATATCTTCAATATAAAACTGTCAAGCGTTTATCAATTTCGAGATCTGCAGGTTATCTCAAAAAGGAAAAGAGATATCTCGATTTTTCTGTCAAAATTATGTTCCCTGACAATAATTTAAAGGATTTGAAAAAAATCTCAGAACTCAGAATAACACACCCACGAGTTTCATAACCTATAAGAAAATTGATCATAGTAAAAAATTCAGTTTCAGTTATTAACAAAAATTAATTTATTATATAAAAAATTTTCAATTGGTTAACAAAAATATTGGATTAATTAAAAACTAAAAGATAAATAATGTGTTAGAAAATAAAAAATCATTAAATTAGCCCCATAAAAATGTTCTTCTCAATTGATTTCTTCATGATGAAATTGATGACGAAAGAATACGAAATATTACAATTTGTTATAATGGTTTTACTAATCGATATTTTCAATTTTGTTTAATCTAAGGTGAAAATTCTAGCAGCAATATCATCTATCAGCCAATCGATTCCGTACAATAAATTTTCACCATTCACTGCACTACACCAAATTATTTGCCAATGATGTGTTTTAATACTATCCAAATCCAAAGCCTAAAATAATATTATTATAAATCAAAATCTTAACTATTATTTGCATTTAAAAATGGCGGCCATTCTATTTGGTGACACTAAATCTGTTTATTTGCTATCGAAACTAATTTCTAAAAGTCGCCATTGTGGCGTTGCGATCTTATTTTTAAGTACGAATTGTTTAGTTAGTTGAAATAATACCTCTTTGATTTCTTCGGCAGATAAAGCTCCTGGTAGATCTTGTTTATTCGCAAATACTAATAAAGTAGCACTAGCCAATCTCTGAAAAGAAAATAATGATTATTTCAAAATAACAAACACCCTGCAGATTATTAAACATGGACTAATTTTTTTACGTGCCTAAAAAACGTATTTCCCCCTTAAATATCACTCACATTGTACTGCCCCTCGTTATTTGCTCACGAATAAAAATAGCAGTAAAATAAAACACTTTTGAGACCCCTGTGATAATCAAATTTGAACAAAACTGGAATATAAATGATATTTACCTCTTCCAATAACAGAGAATGTAATTCTTCTCGGCAATCATTCAATCGACGTTTATCGGCACTATCCACAACCCAAATTAAACCATCTGTACATTCGAAATAATTTCGCCAATAGGATCGAAGTGATTTCTGGCCTCCAACATCCCACATATTTAATTTAAATCTGGAAACAAAACTCACACTTTTAATGGTAGTCCAAGAATGAATCGACCGTTCGAAAACCTATATATGGAAAACATAAACCGTTTGCATGAGTTCAAACGGTTTCACCTATCATGAAGTCCGAATTTATTCGAGTGGGGTTACAGGACTTCGATGTGAATGCTCGTTTCAAAAGGGATTGTGGCTATGGAAAATGTAGGATTTCTTCAAAACCTGAATTTAATTGAAGAGTTACGTTGTAACTCCTTGACACTCTAACTTGGAAGCAGGGATCAAATTTAAGCTTGAGGCTCAAACAGATTACGAACGGGGATTGTATTTTATTACGTGTAAGTCCAATTAGTCCAGAATTTCCAAAAGGTAGCCCTTTTTATACTTATTAGTGGTGAACATTTAATTCAAAAGCGAAACCCGCTGTAAATGCCCCAAAGGAATATTTTTGGATCGCACTTACAGAATTTTCGTCCATGAATAAACACCGATCAGAAGGTCATAGGCGGCAATTTAAAATGATATACAAAAATATAGGTCTAAAATACAATAGGGTTTTCCACTGACCTCCATCATATATATGATGGAGGTTAGTATGTTTTTTCGAACAATTTTCAAAGCTAACTCTCAATTTTGAAAAATTTATTTGGAAAGTTATAAAAGAAAATCAAGATAGTTTGGAAAAATTTGTTGTAAATAAACAAAAATGTTCATTTATCATATTTGATAGATTGTTTTTAAACACACTTTTTTCGGCATAATCAAAATACAAAATTTCCAGTGAAAATTGTACAAGAATTTAATTTAATGGATAGCAGAAATAAAAATAAAAATCATCGTAGACAGAAAAATAAAAAAAATAAGAAACCATGTTCATGGAAAATTATAAATCGACTGGTCGAATCAACAACGTCAGATCAAGATAGCGATGGTACGACTGGAAGTGTCGGTGGTGAACGGGTTCGTGACAGTAGTCAATGTTCAACAACAGCCGAGCTTAGTAAAAAGTCAAGCGATACGATTCCATCGGTTTTTATAAACGGTACAAAAAAATATTTAATTTAATAGAAATTTTTCTTTATCTCTATGATTTCTATTCTGTTTCTTTCAATTCTCGACCCAAACTCAAATAAGCAAAGTTGTAGAGAATAAAATTTCCTACATTTTGAGTATAAAAACATTAGCAAATTTGTTTTACACACGAAATAATCGAAACAAGTAGTTGAAAAACCAATTTTCTCACTACTGATGTAATGAATTTCATTTGCCACAACTTTACCCCCTTGGTTTATTGTCTAAAAGTGGCACAAAAAGTTTTGGATTAATCATTCTTTGACGAACTGTCTCAGAGCTAAAATCTACGACCGTCGAAAGCCCTATTGCTACACTTGGAACAGATCCAAATGATTTAACAAGTAAGACAGTCACTAGAACCCAACTTAATTTTGTCCCCCTTGGTTTATTGCCCAAAAAGTGGAACACAAGATAATTTAAATTATTCTGTTTATGTTCATTTAATTGTTTTTTTTATAGAAAAAGAATCCGATCATGTTTTCGAAAGTGAACAAAAAAATGAGGAAAATTCCCAAAATAGTGAGAAAAAAAAGAAACGTGGAAAAAACCAAAAGAAATCCAACTATATTCATAAAAATAATGATAAAGTAAATTCCGTAATAAATGCATTATTAGTGGCGGCTCTCTTAATTGTCTCAGGACTGGCAAGTGGTCATTACATCGCGTCCCATTCCCAAACCAAATTACTATCCCAATCATTAACAATCCCACGAGTATCCACAACAATCTTAAATCATTACGTCAATAGAACGATTGAAATGTATCAAAAGTTACTCGATGAGAATCAAGTGCTGCGTGAGAAAATCCAACATTTAGAGCAAAATTTCGAAAGTCAAACCACTAAGAGTGCGGAAAATATACGTAAAATAAAAATCGAGAATATAGAAAAAGATATTATACAAGAGATCTTAAAATTTATTGAAAATGAAATAAAAAATGATCTTAATGAATTTTCAAATCCACCTAACCTACAAAATAATATTCAAACATTGAAAAAAGATGAAGATGATATTCAACAGATGATTGAAAAAGGGAAATTTTTACAGCGTCGTCTAAAAAGGAAAAAATTTATAAAGGATGAAAATATTGCAAAGAATGAAAAGATAAAAAATAATCAAGAGAATTGTAATGGTAATGAGTTCTTAAATGAAAAAACGGAACAAGTAAAAGAAATATTAATAGACGCTGATCATAGTACTACGCACACAGTTCCAAGTGAATCAAATTTAAAAGGTGACCCAAACAAATGTCACATCAATAAAAATAACGGGTATGTTAATAATATACGAAAAATATTTGAACCGGATGCAGAATCTAAATCTATTGTAACTCAAGATAATAAAACAGAAAAAACACCTATCGAAAACAATCATAGTTCTCATTCGACACTAAACGGATCATATTCGATAGACGATAAACCAAAATCGAATGATTTGATTGGATCGAAATCGAACGAATACATTGACGAATACGAATTACTATCACAATTCATCAATGATACAAAAACTGATATTCGTAACTCGAAACGTAAAATAAAAAATCGTACAAATGAAGGAACTACTCGAATACGACGAAAAGAGAAACCATCTCGTGATACTGACAAGTTGATTTTATTATAATTATACGAAATTCTAGTTTTAAATTACACAAATAAAATTTTTTTCTATAACTAAATTCTATTGTTTTTTTTTTATTGAAAGTAAAATTTTCACTTACCCCCGATGTTCTAAAGTTTTGATATTAAATCCAAGTGTTGGAGAAATTGTATCGATTTCTTCACCATTAAAACGTTTTAAAATTGTTGTTTTGCCAGCATTATCCAGACCACTAATTACTTTACGTTAAAGAAAAAATATATAAAAAATTTAAAGAAGGTTAAGTTTGACTGTGAATGTCCCCAAGTAATTGTGTAGGTTTTTGTAAATAAAAAGGATACAGCATTAAAATTCTCATTTCTTTTTCCTTTTGCTTCATTTTCTTAAGAATTGTTAAAAGTCCCATGTCAATCCAAAAAATAAAGTATTTCGGAAGAGTTTGATAAACACATTAGTTTGACATTTAACAGCCAGGGCCGTAATGTCTGTTATATACATAAAACAAAGACGTATGTGATGCGAAATTGTTTATTACAAGCACACTTTAAGGGTTCTTTTTATGCTAATGTTTGACGTTTGTTTTGAGCGTTAAATTTGGTCGTTTGATAGGTTAAATGTAATTTAAAATTGTGTTTACAGATATCCATTAATTTATACAGATCAATGGCCAAAAATAGTATTTTTTGTATTCAAAACATAAAGATTCAGTGATATAGAATATGATATAATAAAGCCGCTGTTTATATATTTTCCATGTCTATGGTTTTATAAAATATTTGCTTCTGGAAATAGTTCTTCAATTTCTCACGTGGCAGCACCTCATGGCTTTTCTGGAATGACAGCATACCGCCAGATGCATGCACTGACCTCTTATATAGAGGTCGTGGTTAGATGTAGGTGGTTAGATGTCAGATGTCATGGCAGTCGTTAGTTTTTGTAAAATTTTATTTTTATAATCAAGTTTTAATTGATTTACAATTGATTTTTATTAAAATTGATATCGTGAGTATGAAATAATTTTAATTTCTGTTGTTATAAGAAAACGCTGAATGAAAGAATGTACAGCTTTATACATGGGCCACGAAAATTAGGGTCTGTTTTCAAATTTTTTTTAGTTGATTTGTATCTAACTCATTCGATGTTTGGAAAAATGGTTCAAATAAAAGTTGTTAGTATATTTACTACTTTTGTGGTCACATGTGTACAAAGAAAACGTCATTTTATTCAGTATTTAATACCATTAATATTTTATTTCAATTTAATATATTCTTGATCTACGCTTGTGGAAAAAACTTTTTTCACAGTTTTTAATTATAAATTCACAATATTAGGTCTCTACTTCGTCCAATACAAATTGTAACTTAAGTTTTAAAAATCCTTTTATGAATAGTACATTATATGCGTAAAACAGGATTGTATTGTAAAAATTAGGATACAGTATCTCTATTTACTAAAGGATGATTTCGTGTATGGGACAGAAAAGCTTCATGAATTTGTTCTTAACGAGTTTTATTAGAAGTTTTGATTGCCTTCCTGTATTTTTATTGAACTCCTGTGGGGTTATAGCCTGAGTTATTTAAAAACGTAATTTTCAAATAGATCACTTCTCTGAAAGACGTCTATGTCATATACTTCATTTGAAACGGATATCACTCTAGCGTTTCTTTATTAAAATACCTCTAAATTTTAATTGAAACGTTTACCGACTTATAACCTTTTTAGCAGGATGTCAATGCTAATTGCATAGTCTCATATTATCACAAAATGCAGTATTATACCCATGTTATTTGTCTTAATAGCCGTATTATTTTCGGGCTACCATGTATTTGATACAATGCAAGCAAAATATTTCGGCAGGTTTAGCTTGTGAGATAGCGGAAACAACAGGTTTAGTAGTTTATTTCAAGACTGCAGACATTTTGAAAGTTAATATGGCGGAAACCAAACTAGGTATCGAAAAATATCTCTGGCAGGGGTGAACTTTTAAATTTCGACCAACTGACAGTAGTTATTATGTTATTCACGAGAGTGCGAAGACGAAACTTGTTGACTGAAGAGTACGTCACGGGGGTTGGGATAGGAAACATAGACCTACTAGCTCTAGTTTCTAATTTATCCTCCAGAAAGCATATTCAAGCGCTAGAATTCCCAATACTCTTACCTCGATGAGTTCTGCTAGTTGCCGGACTTATAAGTCAAAGGTTTTTTTTTTTAAAACAATACAAAATGGTAAATAAAACAACAGATTTTGTTTACTTCTTCAGCATATTATTTCAAAATTAAAGTGAAAATTTCCTTTGATAAAATTAAATTGTTTAAAATTGATTTTACATTATTTTCTTCTTTAAAATAAAATTGTGCTCTTTTTTTTTTATTTTTATTTTTAATTAAAACCTTAAAATTATAACAAATTTTTTTTACAATATAAAATAGAAAATTAAAGAGTTTGTACACATATTGAATAAAATAGATACAGCTACGAAACAAAATAATTATCGCACATTCAATAACACTATCATCATTTTTATTAACATTTATTTAAAATATAGTCAACTGAAAATAGCAGCATCATCATATTCGACCATGCGAACAAATGACAATGGACGTTATTTTAACGTGCCCCCTATTTTGAAATCACCCACTATGATTGTTATAAAACCCGTCGTATGGTAAATTGAAAAACGCCGGAAAGAAAGTAAAATATACCTTTTTACAAATATCTCGAAAACTGTTAGGTTTATCGTAAATATTGTCAGTAGCAAAATCAAATCAAATTTTAAATAAAAATGGTCTATTGCATTTTTTTCGTAAAGTTAATCGTTGGCGAGATATGGAGGTAAATTTTTTAATACATTGCTTTTTATACCCTATTTAAGAGAGACCCTATTTAGCGTTAAATAAGAACCATTGGTGAATGAACGATTTTTCACAATAAAAATCGTTTATTTTTTTAAATAATGTCTGCACATTGTTGTATATCGAACTGTAAATCTTCCAAAAAGAATAAATTATGATATTAGTTTCCATAAACTTCCAAAATATTCAGAAAAAGTAAAATTAAAAACATATTTTAAAGGACATTCATAATATTTTACTAAAATATTTTAACTAATGATGATTATTAAATAAAAAAAGATTAATAGCTGCTTGAAATTTTAATTGAAAAGTCTAAAAACATCGTAAACTCGATTGCCAGTACGTTAAAATAATCTTGTTTAAAAGTGTGAAGGATTTTTAGTTTTTGCCACAGCGGCGCTGCGATCTTCACATAAAAATCCAATAGTTGTTCATAAAATGACTTTATTTGTCCATTTCCATATGTCCCCACTGACCATAAACACGGTATCTTAAAAAACGAAAAGAGATAGTTTTCTTGACGTGAAAATTAACTTCATGTTAGTGAATGGGCAAATATCGGTCCGTATATCCCAACTAACCGAAAAAAGCCAATCTTTGAAACCGTCAAGAGATAAAAGAAAAATTTTAAGACAAAAAATGTCCCTTTTGTAAGATTAGGCAACTTATGTTTGAAACACTTCGTTATAAAATGAATATTGGGGTCTAACTTGGGGTCTTTGTAAGTTTTTTCAAAATAAGAACCGTTAAAATTTGCTTCTATTGTGCAATTTGTCCAGTTTTAGGGTCGTAATTATTTATAGTATTTTCAGTAGACTATTAAGTACTTTATTTAATTTATAATTAATTAACATTCATGAAACATAAAAAACAAAGAAAGGAATTCTATTTACAAACGACACATTTTTTTTTAAACATCCATACTTCTCCCATGTTTGATGATAACAAAAAATTTTGCAATTTAAAACATTTAATTTATTTATACAGAAAACGTTTTTTTTTTATCACTATTTTTTTTAGGTTATGTATTTATTATTAGTTCTTTTGGTAAGCATAATTAACCGTTCAACTACAATCATAGTCGAGTATTTTTATTAAGTTTGTTTTTAGAACTCACTGATATGTATATTACCATAATTGAACTGAAATCAACACGATCGATATTATTTTTGATTGATTTTTGACCAGAAATTTTATAGAAACTTATCAACAAAAATATGTATATATATTAATCATGTGCATTGATTTAGTGATTTATGAGATTAAAGTCCCCCCCCCCTCCTTATATCTCATGTCATTTAATATACATATCAGTAAAAATTGTGGCTGCCTATAAATTCTTCGTAGTTCTACACCGCTCACAGCTAATTTTTTAAATCTGCAACAAAAAATTATATTTAAACGTAAATTATATGATACAATAAAATTTCATATTTCAAATAGTAAATGCAAACAACTGAGTTAATTGTTTATTTTAGTTTTTACACACGTAGAAAAATATATAAAAATAAAACTCCTTGTTGAAATGTAGCCTGACTAAAGCCGCCATTTTGAAATATGACAATTGTACCTATGGATACTTTATAAGGATACCGAACTCAAACGGGAGAATTGACAAAATATGGCAACGAAATGGTAGTAGTAATATTTACTTTTTATGCCACTAGCGTCGCTAGTTGTTCATCCGTACTACAATCCGTACCGAAGTGACTATAGTATAATAAATAGGAGTGAAGTAAGTAAGTAACCAGTTTTATTTCGTAGTGATTATTTTGAAGTATGCAATTTGTTTCAACTAATTCCTTATTGAAAAATTGAAATTACTTATCATTTAATAAAAAAAGTATTTTATTGAAAAAATACTTTGGCTGCAAATAATTTTTATAATACTACAAATGCGTAATTTTTTTCAATTAAAACTCGCGCCTTATACTCTCACCACTATTTCTGATATAGAAGCGACACTACTGACATCTTTTTTTTGCCAATTATTTGTTTACATGGAGTTCGGTATCCTTGTGTAGTATCCATGACTTTACCAATCTATGTGCCGTGATATACCTTTGTAATCAAGAGAATTACAGATGTTTGAACTGAAATTGTGGCAAAACTATTCAGTTTATGAAAAAAAGTCCCGAAAAAAGTTGTTCATTTTAAAACAAAATGGACATTTCTTGTCTTTTTCTTCTTCTATCTCTTATGGTTTCAAAGATAGGTTGAATTTGCCTATTCACGCTCTTGAAGTCACGTGTGTGCTTTTAAATACCCTTAGATCGCAAATTGTGTAGTTTATCAAGCCATAGCAAGAGGAACTTTTTTGTACAAAATATACTATTTTTTCATATATTAGATCAAAATGGCAGAAAAATTCATTCCATCTTAAAAATTTCGAGCATAATTTGTTCCCCTTGGATCTACACTCCCGACTCAAATATTTCAATTTATTTTGGGTAGCATTGATCCTTATTATTTGCTCATAATATTTACAAATTCTAAATAATTAAAAAAATAGTGTTTTTAGGTTTTGGCCTAAGGGAGCGAATCGTCATAAATTGGACTGACGGAATCATTCCTGAATTTTTTCCACATCTTTCAAGTGCACCCTATATTTATACAGGATATAAAAATAAGTCGGTCACATTATTAAGAAGCAATGGGCCTAATTGGGTGAACCAAATGCTGAGTAAGTAAGTTACGAAGTATATCTAACTTAGTTTTTTGTCAGGACATTTGACAGATACTAAGCAACTAAGATTGTGACGCCATTTTACTTGTAGTCATGTAGAATAGATATTATTCTATTCTACGAAGATTAGATATTAATTATGAAGAAGAGATGTTATAATCTTTGGTTATTATTCATGAAGAATAGATATTATTCTATTTTTCATGCAGATAGTCTACTCTAATGCCATAGTACAACTGAATGAATGAATCAATGAAAATTATTTATTAATATCGTCGTTTTTTCGAAGTTATAATACAAAACGTCTTAGAATCTATAGTACCTAGCCTAAGCTTTACCTATAATACATCATCGATGTTTATACATCGAAATCTATAAACATTTTACATCGTTTCTTAAATGGAAAACTCTTATAAAAAAACCATTGATATCTAAAATTAACCTAAGTTGGATGGATAAGCCGTCCCTAAAACTAAACCTTAAAGAAAATATTTACAATTTAGATTACACCGAATCAGTTGTAATCGACATCATGTGGCATGCGGTATCGTTTCCTGAAAAGCAAAGTACGCGTGTCAAATTGGCCCAGTGTGCAACTGTCAAGTTTTTGACGCACTTGGCAGAAACGCGCTGAACTTAGATCTTTAGAAGTGAAATTTATTTAGATTGACAAACAAACTCAGTTTACTAAGGACTCAGTTCGTCCAAACACACTCAATGTACGTGACACTAGAGGCAGCTGTAACTGTTATTATTCACCCCTATTGTGTTAGGTTAAGACATGAATAATGCACCACCTAATAAAATGAATAAGTAAAGTAATATTATAGACTGATTAAGGTTATGTGTTCTATTATTACATGTTGTGTATTCATCTATTATTGCTTGTGCAAGGAAGAAGGCTATTCGAATGAATGTGCTACCTTCTTTTTAATGCAATAAAATTTTCAACTCGTAAATCCTCATATATATATTTTTACAATTTTGTCAAGTGAGATATAAAAATATACTTAAGACACAAACATGAATAAGAATTGATATAAAAATATAAAATAATAATACATTTATAGGTAAGTACGTGAATATTTTTATAAACCAGTATGATTTTTTGAGATATTATTACTCTATTTTTTTTTTTTTTTAACATTCGCTACTTAAATAGTTGTGCTGCAGATCACGGACGTTTAAACAGGTTCAGAAAAGTTGAGTCAGATCGTATTTGTACAATTGTTACAGTTTTATATAGAAAAATAAATCATTGCTGTTCGACGTTGGTTTGCAAAATTTCGTTCCGGAGATTTTAGCCTCGAAGATGAGCCCCGAATTGGTCGATCTAGAGTACTCTAGGACGAGGATTTGAGGACCCTGGTGGAAGTCCCATGCGGATTTTGATGGTTTATAACGTATTGAAAAGGTCAAAAAGCTCGAAAAGTGGGTGCCCCACGATTTGAACGATCGACAGAAATTGTCAGGTTTTACACATCACCGTCCGAAAATTAAACGAATTGAGCGTCAATGTTCTGCTTCACCCACCATACTCTCCAGACCTCTCACCAACCGACTACCATCTTTTCAAGCACTTCGATAACTTTCTCTCCGGTAGAACCTTCGCCAATCAGGACCAGGCAAAAACGGCCTTCGTTGACTTCATCGAATCCCGAACACCCAATTTTTATGCCGACGGAATTAATCGACTTGGCGCTTATTTCGATTAAATTGGACAAAACTTTTGAAACAATCTAATATTTAGAGAGATACAAATCTAGAGCACGGTCGTGCGACAGGATGAGTTAAGGGGTTTAAAGTCTAAAAACGTCGTAAACTCTATTACACAGCACATTCAAATAATCTTGTTAACAACTGTGAATGATTTCTAGTTTTGCCACCGCGGCGTTGCGATCTTAACAAAAAACCCAATAGAATGGTGGCAGCGCCACTATTAACGTACTAAAATTAACTTCAATAAGTGAGCCGCCTTTTCAATAAAGTCTCTAGACCTGTGTATACGACCATGGTTTAATAGATAGATATATACCTTTGCTGATCTGGATATTATTACATCTTTCATAAAAACGAAGAAGCCATTTATATATATATATATATTTTTAATACATATTTTATATACATAGATGTTTTAAAAATTAGAGTAATAAAATAATACCTATGTTCAAAATATTGTATAAAGTATTCAGATTGGCGGAAACGTTTATGAAGGAAACGAAAAAAAAAAACATCAACATTAAATTTCTGTTATTAAATCGTATACATTTTAATGGCTCAAATTGTACTCCATCTTTTGTACTTTTTGAGGCGACAATAGGACTACATAAGTATTGTAATCTCAGCCTAAAATATAATCTAACACTATTTTAGTACACCAATGTCTTTCAAGTTGCCTATTCTTAAAAAAAGAAGGTAATCAGTTGAATGTAGCCGCCAGCGTTGAACAAATTACTTTATAATTGTACATGACGCGCTCTATTAAGTAGACTAATTGAATAGATCTTTTTATTTCAAATCATTATTTGTTCTTTCTTTTTTATCTGATTGTAGACAGTACGAAAACTGCATGTGCATAAAATTCTATGACGAGGTTGAAAATTGACATTGTACCTGTAGGTCTTGGTAGTGAAGGTCAAGGGTGTATTCAATTTGGGCAAGCGTAATTTATTGGCGTTCGTGTTGGTTTATGAACGCTTCCTCTACTCAGCAAAATGCTGTTCGTTTCAGGTATTATAAGTACGTGCAAGCGTCAGTTGACATCAATAGTCGATATGGCGGATGGAATCACTTTAGCTGTTTTTCTAGCAATATAATGTTTGTTTGAGTGGCTTCAAAAGCCTCTAAAACCTCCTAAACTGACAATTTGCTAAAAAATATCGGTAATGCAGGTTTTTTTTTCGAATAAGATTGTGTGTACGATGTATACTCTCGTTCAATAAAATTGAACAGATTTGAATCGAATCAGTCTCTCACAATTTTGATTATTCTTGTAGTAAATGTTGTTTACTATACTTCCATTTCTTTTTTCACACTTAAAATATATACTAGTTATCTTTGTTTATAAATGAATAATTATACAGAGAGTTATAAAAGTGAGGTGTTTTATGAAATGTAAGAAAATTAACATTTCAGGTCTATTCAATTTTATTGAACGGGAGTGTATGTTATGTTTTTGTTTATTCGGAGAAAAAAATGATTTAAAACATTCAAAAAATTAAAAAAACGCAATGGATTACACTAAAAAATAACCCCGATGAACCAAATGATAGATAAATAAACAAACCCTTATACAGTGTTCGTTTTGGAAGTTAGTAAGATTTGGTACTCACGCTTTTGCTTCCCTATCTCGATAGAGAAAGCGTCTGCGAGCGTGGTGTCTATCGTGGAACTCAACCACTAGCGCCCTTTATCAGCATAAACAGTGTCCAAGATGAACACTAAAAACAACGCTTGGTGGCGCTAAAAGCGTGTAAGCGCCCAAAACGAATACACCCTAAGTCTACATTTCTTGTTATACCCGGTATATATAATATATACAAGGGTATATTAAGTTTAGTCCTGACTTTATAAACAGTTGAAAATATTTAATTTGAAAATACAGCTGAAATTTTGTGCGTATGTATTCTAGAGATAGAAAGTAAGGTCAAGTTCGTGAATGGGCTAAATCGGATCGTGTTTTCCCCCACGAGGGGGGAAACTATCTATCTTTGAAACGGCAAGAAATAGAAAAAAAATTTAAAGACAAAAAATGTTTCTTTTTTAGAAATAAACAACTTTTGTTTGAAATCTTTTTTCATAAACTCAGTATATACCGAGAATTTAAGCAATTAACTCAGTTAGTTGTTATTTTCACTTGTTTGTAAATACTTACTTTTGTTAATAAAATAAATGAATAATTTTAGCAACGATGGATCTATCTAATCGTTGCCGCCATATGGTGGCCATAATTATATTATGTGGTGCCGATTTGGTTGGATCATTTATGTTGGACACGATTATCGATTGGATTATTATCAGTTGAAGTAGTAGAAATCGATGATGATGCTGCTGTTGCTGCTGTTGTGATATTATTATTATTATTATTATTTAAATTTGTCTTAATAAATTCATGTATTAATCATGATCTGCCCGGCTGTGGTCGATGAAATAGATTTCCATTGATTACAACACTATTGTCACCGATTGTCGGTTGTGTACCAGGTAATGTGGTGTAGAACTCACTGCACAGACCGTACTGCACGGACGCCAATGAATACAATGAATTGATGTAAGCACGTTGTTCCTGATATTTGGATAGAATTTCCATTTGTTTCGCCTCATCTAACGCATAATAACCCACTTTGGCATAACCTATAACAAAGCAAAAAAAAAAAGAGAAATGAATACGAAATTTTTATATGTGAATTCTTACACTCTGTATATACAGGATGTTTGAGGGCAGTTTGTGTGTTCAGTTCTCGCATGGTTGTTTAGGCAAGTGATTGAATTCATTATTTGAACTATCTTTTCTGAAAGTTCTTTGAAAATGTGAATTCTTACACTCTGTATATACAGGATGTTTGATGGCAGCTTGTGTGTTCGGTTCTCGCATGGTTGTTTAGGCAAGTGATTGAATTCACTATTTGAACTATCTTTTCTGAAAGTTCTTTGAAAATGTGAATTCTTACACTCTGTATATACAGGATGTTTGAGGGCAGTCTGTGTGTTCGGTTCTCGCATGGTTGTTTAGGCAAGTGATTGAATTCACTATTTGAACTATCTTTTCTGAAAGTTCTTTGAAAATGTGAATTCTTACACTCTGTATATACAGGATGTTTGAGGGCAGTTTGTGTGTTCAGTTCTCGCATGGTTGTTTAGGCAAGTGATTGAATTCATTATTTGAACTATCTTTTCTGAAAGTTCTTTGAAAATGTGAATTCTTACACTCTGTATATACAGGATGTTTGAGGGCAGCTTGTGTGTTCGGTTCTCGCATGGTTGTTTAGGCAAGTGATTGAATTCACTATTTGAACTATCTTTTCTGTAAGTTCTTTGAAAATGTGAATTCTTACACTCTGTATATACAGGATGTTTGAGGGCAGTTTGTGTGTTCAGTTCTCGCATGGTTGTTTAGGCAAGTGATTGAATTCATTATTTGAACTATCTTTTCTGAAAGTTCTTTGAAAATGTGAATTCTTACACTCTGTATATACAGGATGTTTGAGGGCAGCTTGTGTGTTCGGTTCTCGCATGGTTGTTTAGGCAAGTGATTGAATTCACTATTTGAACTATCTTTTCTGTAAGTTCTTTGAAAATGTGAATTCTTACACTCTGTATATACAGGGTGTTTGAGGGCAGTCTGTGTGTTAGGTTCTCGCATGGTTGTTTAGAGTTGTGATTAAAGCCATTATTTCTACTATCTTTTCTGAAAGTGTTGTTCTCTAAATGGGCACCGTTTTTTCCACGGTCTTCGCTTAGACTATTGTAGTGAATATTTCAGTGGGGTTGTTTCACCTCACAGGACCCAGGGGGGCTTTTTTTTGGGATTCTCTTTACATTACTTTCGTCACAAGCATGGATATATAACAATTGTTCATGAAATTTGTCACTGATTTTTTCATCATAACTTTAGACCAGCTTCTTAGAATTTTCGCATAAATCGTTATCTGACATCACTACAAGCTACTGCAATAGTTGATCCAAGAATTTAGGGGCTCTGAGCCCAAGGGGGACTTCCGGCTACTTATAACACCCCCGGTAGCTACGCCACTGGAACATTTATTAATAGAAAATTTTCCATATAAACACGTGTTCTGTTTTTCTTCGTAAGCTTTCGTATTGATTTTGGGGCAATATATATGTGTGTGAAAAATGACACTTTAATATTCGACGGACTTCAATAAAGACATCATCGAAGTAAGTCGAAACAATGAAAACATTGCGTATAACTCGAAAACCGTTTAACTTGGGGGATAAATATATTGATTTTGATTGTGTTTTATGAATTTTTTATTCAGTATTAAAATGAATATTATTTTTTGAATGTGTTTTATGAGAATTTAGCTACTTACAAATATAAATATGTATTGGTATATTTTTGCAATTATATTTTTAAAATAAATTAACAATTAACAATGTTGTTCGAGTAGTCGAATGCTCCCAAACACACTTTGTAGCATATTTTTTTACTATATTAAAATGGATATTATATTTTTGAATGTGTTTTATGAGAATTTAGCTACTTACAAAATAAATACCGGTATTTTTTGCAATTACATATTTTTTTTAAACAAATTAACAATTAACAATGTTGTTCGAGAAATATGGATATATAAGTTTTATAACTAAAATAATTATATACCTTTTTAGAGTATTCTCCATTACAATTGCCCCCAAACACACAACCTCCTGTAGCATATTGTTTTACTACTAAGTGACTACTATCCGACTATGATTATTAATATTATTTAAAAATAAATAAAATAAAAAGCATGGCATTATTCCAAACAATTGTTAAGTACCTATATATACGTTTGACTTAAAGTTAAGTATTTTAATAATCATAATAATCATAATGGTAATAATAATGTATTATTATGTATAACATAAAATGTTTATGAATATTAATAAAAATCATTTATGTAGTAAATAAATAATATTAAAAGTAACGAAAAACATAATATATTATAAATATATTAACAATTACTTAAATCACAGTAAGAAGTATAAAGCAGAGGTGGGCAGGAGATGACTCGGCCAAGCTCTGAGTGAGAGGTAGGGAAGAGAGATAGAGTTAATACAGGGTAACCTACCAATTATTAATATTTTCTTTTTTTAATTAAAACATTTTCTGAAAAAAATATAATAATACCAAATCTTTTTTATGGTCACTATTATACAAAGTAAATAATACAAGCAATCATTCAATACATACTCTGGAATTTTGGGCTGGTAATTAGGGTCATTAAATGTACCTTTTTAGTATATACCATATTTGTGTATGAATAAAATAAAAATATATAAAAAATATATATAAATCTTTTGATCCTTTAAGTTTACCGCTGGACCATTGTAATAAAAGAGGGAAATTTTTGCAAAGGATAATTTTAAATAGAATTAAAGCTTTGGAAATTCCAAATGATTTGTCTAAATATTATATAACTATTCATATCCGAGAACTAATAAAGAATTATTTACCTGATTTAATTATTTTTTCTTCGTATGGAGTATGCTCAGTATAGTGTCATGGGAATTTGATGAATTAAGTTAAATTTTACATAAAGTGGGAATTTGAGTTCTTCGAGTTAGTCTACTTTGAATTGAAAAAGTGAAAAGTACTATTTGTAGTAGTGGAAATTATTTTTCGCATAATTTGTTTTTCAAAAAAAATAAAAGTAGTGAATTTAATAATGGAGAAGACATCGCAAGCAGTCTTGGATAAGTTCAGATTATTATTATTATTATTATTGTTATTATTATCATTATTGTTATTATTATTATTATTATGTTTTTTGGTGTATCTCTCCATACTGTAAAAGATATTATTTAAACAATAAATATTTTATAAAACTATTTCTAAATTGATTGAATAAATTATTGGGCAATAATCGGTAGGACAACCTGTATTGAAACATCGTTCCGTCTTGCTTCAAAACATACCTTCTTTACTTACTCTCACCCAGCTTATGGAGAGCTCGTAAGGCTCAGACGAGCTGTCTGTGCCCACCTCTGGACTATAAAGTAATACTCTGTTCAACAATATGTGTGTTGATGATATGGAATGGATCCGTTGCTTCTAATCCGATACAATCCCAAACCCAATCCATTGTTATTATTTGATATTAAATTGTGTGTATTTTGCAAAAATGTTTACTACCTACTTAAATTTACAAAACCAGAGAAGAATACATTATATGTATATAATATACAGTGTGTCTACTTAAGTTGGCTCCATATGGAAAACTTTTTTATTATAAAGTTTACGAAAAAAAGTTATTCTTTATAAAAATCTCTGCTTTCGAAAATATTAGCATTCAGCTATTCACTTTTGACATCGAATGTACAGGATGTCTACAAATTGAAAAAGTTCGATAGGAATATTTTGACCACTTCAATTTTAAATTAAATTGTGTATATTTTTGTTCTAAATGTAGACCATTTAGAACAGATAATAAGGGAAACGGTTCAAGAAATCACTGCCGAGATATGCAGGAGTCTATTTAAAGAATTTTTTAAAAGAACAATTACATGTATGGAACGCAAAGATGGATACGTTGAGGCAAAAACGAACTGAAGATAACTGTTGTTACTTATGTCAACAATAATAATTGTATTTGTAATGTCATGTATGAAAAATAAATGTTATTAATTATTAATTGTATTAATTATTTTGTTACATATCATTCTGGTTAATTAGGATAACGGATAACGGGTTTTATAAATAGAATTTGCAAAATTTAATTTAAACTTGAAGTGGTCAAAACATTTCTATTGAACTTTTTCAATTTGAAGCCACCCTGTTCATTCGATGTCAAAAGTAAATAGCTGAATGTTAATATTTTCGAAAGTAGAGATTTTTATAAAGAATAACTTTTTTTCGTAAACCTTATAATTCAAAAGTTTTCCATATGAAGCCAACTTAAGTAGACACACTGTATATTGTAAGTAATCTAGTACAATGTAATTCATAGTTTATTGCGAAAATATTCCAACAGGATCAATATAATCAAGGTAAATAATTTATAATAAAATAAATTGTTATTTTTTAATTTATTCCTACAGGATCTTTGTATGAAATTTCTATAAAAAATACTTTTTAACCTATTTTTTTAATAGTAACATAAGAACTGAAACCTATACAAACAAGTGCAGTGTGTGTGTACTTATGTACGCGCGTAAGAAGTAATACTTCTTTTTAAATAATTTATTAAAATAATATTAAATCAGGTCAACACCTACTATTAAGACACAAAAGTTTAATAAAATGATATATGTGGTGAAAAACTACAATAGAAAAATTATATATTGTATCTAAAACCAATGATTCTACATTTTATAATGGGAGGACAGAACCAGCGACTCTTCTACCATTCAAATTAGAGTTTGAAAGACTGGGCATTAAATCTATTATTTACATTAGAATCAGAGCTAATGAAATTTATCTAGATCAGGTCAGGTTTATCCAATATATATATACATATATATATATATATATATATATATATATATATATATATATATATATATATATATATATATATATATATATATATATATACTATACAATGTTTACGAGCCCATCAAAATGATATCATTGATAATACAGTACAGTAATAATGATGAAAACATTCCTGTACCTAATTTCAACTGTGTAGTCAAATCTAATGTTCTAGCTGTCGGTGTAGCTTCCAAAATCATAAAGAGTCATCTTTCATTCTATAATATAATAATATTGTTTTGTCTTTCAATGTCAAAAAATCATATCACACACAAACAAAATTATTGAAGCGTAGTCACACATTTCCTATGTATGGATATATATATATATATATATATATATATATATATATATATATATATATATATATATATATATATACAGTCTGTTTTCATAAGAATTTCTAATAGTAAATACATACATACATACATACAAATATACACATACTAACAAACATGTGACTGCTTTTGGTATGATGTAAATTGATGTTTGTTTGATGCCATTTAAGAATGGGGATTTAGTGATACCCACTTAATTTACGCGTGATACACACATACACACACTACAGACTACAGAGTACCCCCACTATTTTTATTTCTTTATGAAGCATTGTGTAGTTATTATAGTAAATAATATTTAACATTGATTCTCTATTAGCAGAGATGTCCAAAACAGACGGTATATATATACATACATATGTATATATATGTATATATATATATATATATATACATTTTGTCTGCATAGAGCAGGATATACAAATTTTATAACATCGATCTACATCAGTCGTGTGTTATATCAGCGTTTTGGATTCTCATAACGCGTGAAAAGAAGTGTAACTGCAAAAACCGGCAAAGGTGTCCTGTCGCAAAGTGATCAGTAACATAGTAACTTAGTTGTTCTGAATTGAGAGCAATTATGTCGAAGATTTTTAAAGCAAAATTACTCAAAATCTCATATTATTTTCAATTGTACTGTACTAAATACATTCGCAGGATTATACCTAGACAAACGGACAACACGTCAGTCAGTGAGTCAGTCAGTTAGTCAGTCAGTCAGTCAGTCAGTTTGTCTGTTGTTTTGATGAACGAACGAACTAACACATATACTCGCAGTCGTATATCTCGTTCGTATATTCGTATAATATCGTCGTATAATAATAATATGAAAATGAACAGTCGTTAAAGTATAATTTACGACTTCCACAACCACAAAATAACCTAATCAAACTTTGTAAATGCATTGTATTGTACAATGCAATATATATATATATATATATATATATATATATATATATATATATATATATATATATATATATATATATATATATATATATTTAATATTATTTTTTAGTTTTTAATATTATTTATTACCGTATTTTAATAGCGGTGTACTTAACTGTTTGCATAAATACTCGTTCATATAGGTAGGTACCTTATACATATGAACGAGATTCGAATTGTATTCGGAAATACTTTTGAAACCAAATAATTTTAAAATGTATTTAAAAAAATACGTTAGTAAAAAATTAAAGAACTCCAGTTGTTTTAAGTTCAATATGAAAAAAGTTTTAAGCAAAATAAAATAGATAATTTCATTTTTTATTTTAAAAATATTTGTATAATGCGAATATTATATAAAACGAAGTGATTTTTGTCTGGGCTTTATTTTTAAAGAATATTATCAATAATTATTTTTTAGCAGTACCTATACAACTGTGAATGTGATATCACAATTATACGAATTCGGTTGAATAGTATTTGGAAAAGACAATTTACGAGTAAAATAGTTATGTCACGGTTAACGAAGCTTATGTGTTGGTGCTGGGAACCAATTATTTTGTATATACATCTATTATGTAACACTTTTGGATGTTGGCGCTGGGAAGTAGAAGCTATTTCTCAGCTTTCCCGACTTTCTTCCGTTGTATTGTTAGACACATCGTTTAGTAAAAAATTAGCAAATAATTCACATATTTTTAGATTTGTCGTAGGAACTTTTAGTTTTTGATTCGATGATGGAAGCGCTGGGAAGTGCATGCTGTATCTCAGCTTTACAAGCTTTCGGAGAAAATTTTTTTTCGTGCATTGGCTAGAAGATGGCTAGCAAAAAATTCACCTATTTTTAATTTTGTTCTATGACTTATAGTTTTCGCACAATTTAATTTGCTAGCTAGCTTAAGTCTTTTGCTAGCTAGCATGCTGTATCTCGAAATACTTTGATCATGTGACTCAAGTGGTTGACAAAGAAATAGTAAACAAGACGAGAGTTATAGCTGCTGTAACAAACAAATTCCATCGTGTGCACAGCAATGTAACTTTAGTTATATCAAATATTTTTATTGCGATTGAAAACTTTCATGTATAAAAATGGACTAAAAAGAATCTGTCTTTTATACACTGTGAAATCAAGAAATCTAAACTAATATTATTCAGAAATTCATTTCAAAGTATTTTCAATGAAATTCTAGAGCAAATAATTAATGAAATTCAACCATCGTGTGCACAGCAATGTAACTTTAGTTATATCAAATATTTTTATTGCGATTGAAAAGTTTCATGTATAAAAATGGACTAAAAAGAATCTATCTTTTATACACTGTGAAATCAAGAAATCTAAACTAATATTATTCACAAATTCATTTCAAAGTATTTTCAATGAAATTCTAGAGCAAATAATTAATAAAATTCCTTACAAAAAAACTATAAAAAAAAGTAAATGAAATTAATCCACCATTATTGTCGCAATGTCATGAATATATTTATTGAAACCCAGAAAAAGATGTTCTAATTCTCACAATCACTCAGACTTCATATATATATATGATATATATATATATCATATATATATATATATATATATATATATATATATATATATATCGAATAATTTCTATAAAAAATTCCTATTGTTAAGTTCATAAAAATTTATTTTATATCAAAGTCGTAAATATTTTAATTTTATATCTGTGTATGATTCTAATAAAAATAAATTCTAATGTCAGGCGCCAGACGAGATGAGGGTTCAGGAGGGGGTGGGGGGGGGGAAAGAGACGTAAATGTGAATTTTTCGTACATTTTTGTTTTACGTTGATTTTATATTTATTATTATTGAAAATGTATTGGATATGTAAACCAATAAATAGTTTACCTAATTGAAACTGAACAAAAAAAAAACAACAACAATATTATCAATTACATTTTATTTGATTTATAAAAAGAACGATTCTCAATTAGAATAAATCTTCTTACTTAACATTATTTGTATTTTATAAATACGTATATCGATTACAAAGTAGTCATCATCAGTATGAATTAGCTAAAGAGAGAGAGAGTGTGTATACCCGCGGCCATATGGTTTTAATTTGGCAGAGATGATTTGTATCAGTATATATAATTTTACATATAAAATTATGATTATTATAGTCAGCCAAAGTATTTGTTTTGTATACATTAAGGTTTTTGAATACATTATGGTACATCTGGCCATAATGGCAAGCACCTTCTTAAAAAAAAAAAACCTGTGGGAAATGAGACAAAGTTGATGCTTTCATCGGAGGCTATTAGAAGTATTATAGATACGAGGTAATATCAAAATTAAAACAACTGGAATTTAAAACCGGTTGTTCATAAAGTTGCTAATTTTATTGATTTTATTTCATTAATATATATATACAAGGTGTTACAAAAATGTGTGACCAACTGGTATAGTTGTAATCCGCCATATACAAAGGGTATTTTAAGGGGTTATATGGGTTTAGAAGGCTAAAAAAAAGTATATTCTCTCTAATTTTTTTCTAATATAATAAAAGAAATATTTGATTCAACCTTTAAACAGATGAAAAAGTTGATTGATCATTGGGGCCTTATTTTCTGTGACCCCTCAAGATAAAGTTCCCTAATCAGAATAACTCATGATAGATTCATCCGAAATTAAAAAACCAAATTATTTCTGTTAGTAGATATATAAAGCAAATGACAAACAAACAAATGAAAAATTGAATTTTTGGCAGAGTTTTGTACAAAAAGATACTATTTTTGGTATAATTTGCACCACGTATTGCCTTGTAAAATTATTTGCGATAAAAATTTAAAAAAACCTTTCGTTAAAGTTATGAAGGTGGTAGTTCAATCGACATGCATTTTATTGAGTTTCAACCATTCTACAGCTAAAAAGTAAGCTTAAATTCGTAAATGGGCAAAATCAGATCGTATTTCAAATTAATTTAATTAACAAAACTTCCGCTATTGGGAATTGAACCAGCAACCTCTCAGTTCCGAGCAAAACACTTTAAACAGCACGGCGACTCGGATAGGTTAAGTAATCGTAAAATTGAACATCAAAAATCGTTGCACACCCTGGAGCTAGCGATATAGGCGATGGACAACAGATATAAAATGTTACAAAATACGATCTCAACTAATAAACACCACATGCAGTTGATTACCTTTAATTCGATTGCATATGAATTTTTTTGGCTGGTGAATCAACCTGAATCGAATTTAATTGGGATCTGTATAAATATACCTGACAAAATTATAATTTACTAAAATTGTGTTGATGATAATACGGCCGCAAAAATAATAATTATAATATTTATCTGAAATAAAAATCTTTGAGTTAAAATCAGAGGAGAACTGCAGAATATTAATAAATAAAGTTTAATAAAATTAATTAAAATATCATCACATATTATTTGTGATTGTAAAATGCCGAAAAAAAGAGCAACTAATTATTTATTGCGATAAGAATTCCATAATTTTATGCCATTTTTTTAAGCCAATGCACATTTTAATATTTGACAGTAAAATGTAAAAGAATATTTATATATTCAAATTATTATTATATCATAATATTGCAAAATAATTGCGCCTGTTGAAATTAATTAACGGTACACTAACTAAGGCTGGTATTACACTGCAACAGATCTTTTGTATTGAATCGGGTCGTTACGCGACGGAAAATCTATGGTAATTATTAAATTAAGGATGTACGAGCGCTGATGTATAGTCCATTTATAAAACTCTTCAAAATCTTACATTCATAAAAGTTCACAATAATGTTTATTATTTTTTGTCGTAAGTTAAAATTTAATTAAGGCCCGTCATATCGGGCCTAACAAAAAAGATATTTAAGAAAAACACCTTAGATTTCAGGTAATTAAGCTACCGCCGACATAAATAAAATTTACCCGAAATCTCAGTTGTTTTCTTAAATATCTTTATTTTTAGGCCCGTCATATCGGAATTTTATTGGATCGATCTCTTTATTCATATTTCTATTTTCTATTGCGTAGTTTTTTTTTATTCGTTTTATTTTATTCCAAGCAAAAATTATCGAAATATGTGTAAAAATATGGGTTTCTCTAAAAGAGCAATTAAAACTCGAAGTTTAACATTAAATAATTAATTCAAGACCCCCGTTATGGCCAAGTGTACCAAAATATCCTGAAACCTACTCTACAATAATTAAATAACATGGCACTAATTTGGAATTAAAACTAAATGTTTAAATTTTTGCTTGAATATCTAGAATTGAATGAATTAGTTTGTTAGTAGTTACCAAGGTAATTCAGGGAAATATGTCTTATTTTATTCCTAGTGAAAATTATCAATTAATGTGTAAAAATATGGGCTTCTCCATAGGAGCAATGTATTAAACTGAAATAATTAATTCAAGACCCCCATAACGCCCCCCCCCCTGAAACTGTTTTAATTGATTAATATGCTCTTCAACTACATGTAAAAAAAAAATCAAGCCTTAATCATTATGAAGTTTTAGTGCTCGTACATCCTTAAATAAATATTTGAAATTTTCGTAAAATCACTTTATTTTACTAGTTTCGGAACACAGTTCCTTCTTCAGAAATAAAATAGTAATGAATAATTTTTACAATACTTTCAAATAACTGCTTGAAACTTAAACTGAAAAGTTTAAAAACATCGTAAACTCTGTTTCACAACACAGTTCAAATAATCTTGTTTACAACCGTGAAGGATTTCAACGGTTGCCACGGTGGCGTGGCGATCTTAACATAAAAATCCAATTTGATTTGTACCAATAGACGAATTTAGAATAGAAGTTATAAATAACCATTATTAAACACTTTATATGTACAGGGTGGCTTCTTCTTCTTTCATTTTAAACAATAAACCAGCATATTTCATCAAAAATACCCGTTTTTGGAAAAAAATAACCCGATTAAAAGTTGTTCTATTCGGAGAGGGACATCTTATGATGATCTTGAGTTTCACGTTAACCATGGTCTTCAAGGTTATTTGAAAGATAACTGGGAGGAAAAAAGAACATTAAAACTGGGTAATAAAGTCTATTTTGATTAATAATTAACCATTTTATAGCCGTTTTAAAAAATATAAAGATTGAAAAGTCATTTTAAGAGATAAGATTGCATTTTTGAAACCGACTTTTCCAGTTGCAAGTTTTATTGCACAATCGATTTTATTGTCTCTGCAGACATTCTTTTGAGATAACACATTGGACATTCAAAGAAATTATTTTGTATATATATATATATGATAATCAGAATTTTTTAATCCAAGCAGTAAATAATAGTGGCATTTTAAATATAGAATTACTGTAAGATAAATACAGTGTTTACATGAACCGACATTTTGGAAATAAATTTGTCCAAAATATTGCCAACCAACAGTAATAAATCGGATTAAGTTCGATTCGCTAGCTTGAAAAGATTTCCAGATCAGACACCGCTAAAAAGTGGGGAAAAAATGAATATATTGCTGTTTATTCCTTAGGAATGACATCTGCTGGCAATAGTTAGAAACAGATTAGTCATGCTCAACTGTGGTAGTTACATATGCGTTACTAGGGATACGTTAATAAAATAAACAAACAATTATTCTATTGTTAATGAAACTTTTGTTAATGAATCTTTTTTTATGAAAAATGTTTAAATGTAGCCTGACTAAAGCTGCCATTTTGGAATATAATGTCACGAGTAACTTGATAATGAACTAATAGATAGGCTGTGAGAGTTCTGACTCACTACGATATAAAAAAATAAGTATCAAAAAATGCGAGCCGCTGTGCGGAGTCGAGAGTGGTTCGGAGAGTTTGTAAAAGTAGTTGGTAAATATAAAATTTATAAATAAGCTTGCATTATTTGAGTGTACAAAATGGCGTAAAAGAAGTATGTTAGAAATTATGTAGGTAAACAGAGATGTATCACATAGAAATAAGAATACGTATCGGTAAATATAAAAAAAAAAAATTCTCATCTTGGTAAATTGTATTATAATAAATATTTTTTGGAGTTCGAATCAATTTAAAGCCCTCGGTACGACAAATTGATGGGCAGTAAAATTAAGTGTTGTGTTCAGACGCGCGTTACTCAATCTGTCAAAAAAATATTTTTAACAATAAACATGCCGTTACCTGATTTTATGCTCAATGAGCAGTAAACAAATTCATGGAAATAACCATGCGAAGCCGGACTGGGTCGCTAGTATGTAATAATATACAACTACGATCTAAAAGTATATGAAGCTTAAAATCGAATAAACGACAATTTTCTAATTAAAAAATAAACACATATAAAATCAAACAGGCAATAAATATACTGCAAATGCAACTAACAAGAATCAGTCAGAAGGCTGTTAAAAATACAAAACAGAAAAATCAAGAATTAAATGTTTTATATGTTTGATTGTAAACAAATTAAGTTCGTAAGATCATAAAAATTATAAATATATATATTTATTTTGTTGTGCAGAGTTTTACTTAAGTTAAGGTAGTTGTTTTGCAGTAATCGTGTTAAAAAGTTTCACACATCAAAAATACACACATCAATTATTCGCTCCGAGCGCAACTGTACTTAGCGCCATGTGTGGTGAAAAAAACAACTTTATGACCAATGTCAGTGTATAAAAAACCATTGGCGTTTAACAAAATAATTAATTAAATAAAATAAACACCATTGACCTGCCAAGTAGCCGAGCGAACCAAGGCGTCATGTCTGCGCAGTATGCAGTACTTGGAAACTGGGAGGTTATGGGTTCCAATCCGTACATCGGCAGTTTGTCAATTATAAAGCAAAAAAAAAAGGACTAAACTGTCAGCGTATAGACAAGAACGAGGTAATGCTTGTGAAGGTTTTCTGCAGTTTCCTTTACAAACTCTAGATGAATATCGACATAGTTCCTATCAGAAAAATTTCTTCCACTCCACTCACATATTCACATCCTTAGGCATCCCAATGGACCTTATGGTCGAAGTGTAACCCGTCGAGGGTAGCCTCTACAATCTATCTATCTGGATATTTATCTTTTCGTTGACAACACGTTTCACACGAGAACTACCTTAAAAAATAATTTGTTCACTACAACTTTAGTTTGCAAGTTTTGTCTACACAACATTCGTGTTGTTTGTATCTTTGAATATTAAATGCAATAATATGAACGAAACAACCAATAATTAAATCTACTGCACTTACAACAGTTTCTACAACAACATCGTTTGCATAGCTTCAAGTCTTTAGAGTCAGTTTAGAGCTCTAGCTATATATACAATTGTATTTTGGCAGCTACAATATGCAATCTAGACGAATTATAAAATGGCTAGTTAGTTTATCCATTTTATAATTAACTGGTTTGAACACTTGGCGTCAAAGGTTGATCTTAGATAGATAGATAGATTGTAGAGGCTGCCCTGGACTGACTACATTAAGACCATAAGATCCATTGTGAAGCCTAAGGATGTGAGTGGAGTGGAAGGAATTTTGTGTGTAGAGTAGGAATTGGTAGAATGGGCGTCTGCAGCCGGCTTTGATAGGAACTATGCCGATAGTTCATGAAGGAAACTGCACAAAACCTTCTCAAGCATAGTCGGTTACTTCATTTCTTGTCCATACGCCGACAGTTTTGTCAATTAACCACCCCTTTTTTTCCTTAATAACTGACAAACTGCCGATGACGGAATTCGAACCCATTACCTCCCAGTTTCCAAGTAGGCATACTGCGCAGACATAACGCATTAGACCGCTCGGCTACTTGGACTGGTTGATGTTAGTTTTTAAAATTGTCAAAGATTGGCTGGCTCTGGTAAAACGGAACAATGTTAAATTGATCTGGGTGCCGGGTAACAGTGGTTTCGAAGGAAACGAAAAAGCAGATACTTTAGAAAAGAAGGGAGTCGGAATACCCTTCATTGGCTTAGAGCCTATTTTAGGAATTCCAAGGACTGCAAGTAAACAGGTGATCAACGAGTGGTCAAATGCTAAACATCGTGTACACTGGGAAAAAGTACCACGGCAGGAGCTAGGGAAGGTACTGCTTCAGAGTGCAATCAAGAGGCTATCTCTCGATGCACTGAGACTGAACAGGATGCAACTGCGGAGGGTTACTGGATTCATTACCGGGCATTATTGGATGGATTCATTACCGGACTCCATAACGGATCCATTGTGTGCAGATTGTTTGGAGAGGAGGAAGAAACATCCAGCCTAATTTTTAACTGCGAACCTCTAGGTTACAGCAGATACAGGATATTCGGTGCATCTCACCCCGAATATATGACCCTTCAGGAAGACCTTTTAAGCAAGCTACTGGCTATTGCCAGCATATGGGAGAAGCGAATCTTGTCGGACTGAAGTAGAAGGGGGAGTAGAATGGACCATAAGGTCGAAGTGCATCACTTTTTAGACCCCAAGATGTATCTATCTATCTATCTATCTAATACATATTGAGGTATGAGAAACACGAAAAACTTTTCGATTTGGAGGTAGCGTGATTATGATAGACCTATATTGAACACTACCGTTGCGATACAACTTTGTAATATAATTACTAACCGCAATACTGCTTTTATTTACAATGAATTAAAATATTGAAATGTTGTTTCCATGAACGAAAACATTTTATTATATTAATATGAATCTAACGTAAGATTAAAATTAATAGAATTGTTTGCATTTAGGATTTGAATGCAAATCACAATCTCAGTTATTATGAATATTACACAACATATTTGTATTTGTTTTCCGAAGTCAAGTACGATTTTTAATACGATTATAGTTATTAAAAATAAATTATAATATTTATTATTTTTAAATTAATTATTATACACTTGATTGAAACTATGCAAATTAAATCGAAAAATTGTTATGGTACGGTTAAGTGCACAAAACATTTTTCAAGCTTATCCAAGTGTACACTAGAATATATATCGCAATATATATACATTGTATTTGGAAATTATCTAATGAATCTATCATGCAATCGTTATACATAATAATTATTTTAACACTTTAAATATGATGATATTCAATGTTAATATAATTATTATGTAAATTGTATAAGTGGCAAGATCTAATGTAGCCTTATATAAAATAAATAATCATATATATATATATAAATAAATAAATAAATATATATATATATATATATATATATATATATATATATATATATATATATATATATATATATATATATTAATGGGTAAAATTGGACAAGAGGAAAGGCGGGTTTAGAGGGAGGGGGAAATACAAAATTGGACATATCTCCTTTAATATTCGAAAAGTCGAAAAATTTATTGGTAGTAAAGTAGTAGGTACTAAATTTTACTGTAATTTTCTTTCTTATCATTTTTTCATTTACACTAATATTTACAATTTAAGATTGAAAATTCTAAATATCTTTGTACACATTAGAGTTTGGAAAAAATAATAAGGTAATGAATTGTAGCAAACTTGATTTTCTACAACTTTACTCCTTATACATTTTTCGATTGTTCTAATATTTAGAGACATATATTATATTTTGTTTTCTTCTTTCTCTATGCCCCTAAGATATTTATAGCGCCCCGGCAATTATTGGAATCTGTTTTATTCTTTTAACCCATGACTTAAACAGGCATTCAATTAAAACAGGCTACAATAAATTTCTTTCGATATTTTTATACCCAGTATGTGTAAATATACAAGGCACATTAAGTTTGATCATGACTTTGCAACGCTTAAAAATATTGATCATAGGCATGCAATTTAGCATATGTATTAAAATGGCTTAATTCGGCCATTTCCGCATGTCCGTCTGTCTGTCTGTCTATCTGTGGACACGCTAACTAAAGAACGAAAAGAGATAACGAGCTGAAATTTTGTGTGTTTGTTCTAGAGCAAAAATGTAAGGTCAAGTTCGTTAATGGGCAAAATGGGTAAAACATTTGTTGTATGCATTGCCACCTATTGGCAAAATTTTTGAAGTACTCATGTTGTGTATACTGCCATCTATAGGAAAATTTTTAAAACGTATTTTAGCATATTTAATATATTTGTTTTATAATATGTTTTCCGACACCTCCAACAAATATCATTATATTTTAGCCAATGAATACAACAATAACTTTACAAATTATATACTAAAACCTTCCTCGAGACTCACTCTATCCATTGGTGAAAACAGCATGAAAATCGGTGCACTAGTTTTTCAGTTTATCGCGAACAGACAGACCGACGTGGCTGGAGGACTTTGTTTTATTCTATGTAAGGATATGTTGAACCAAGCAACTTTTGTTTGAAACTTCCATATTTGCATGGATATTTAGATTCCAAGCAAATATAACATTGCTGGAAGTTACGTTAAAATTCTGCCTGCATATGCGCCAAGTACTTAAACAATTAACCCAGTTATTTTTTTACATATAATTGTGACTGAGTAATTGTGTTTTCTTCAGAGTTGTATTTTAAAACAAAACACAATAGAGAAAGATTAGAAAATGTTGATAAAAATTCAAGAAAGAATTAATAATAATAATTTTATTATAGTTTTTGAGTTTTATGTTAAGATGGTTGATAATCGGTTGTTGTTGTTTAGATTTCATAATATTAGAAAAGATTAGAAAAAAAACAATTTATGTATATAATCTTACCACAAAACAACACAGACGGTGCTGTTGATAAAAAAAAGAATGTAAGCGAATTATGAAAATAATTAACTTCAAAACTCATATAATAATTGTTAATATAATTAATTTGCATTTATATGAGTTTTCAACAGAACAAAAAACAAACAATTATTTATTGCAATTTTCATTTTTTCAATGTAATGTTATTGAACATAATTTATATTAGATGTTCGATTACTGGTTTTTTTTGTACACTCCCGTTCATAAAAAATGAACCGACCTGAACCGTCTCTCAAAATTTTGATTATTCTTGTAGTAAATGTTTTTTTTTTTACTGATATTGGGATCAAATATATTTGGTGAATATAATAATAAAATTATACATTATACAGAGAGTTACAAAAGTGAGGAGTTTTATGAAATGTAAGAAAATTGACATTTCAGGTTGGTTCATTTTTTTTTCCACAAAAGTAGACGCTCATTTTCAAAATTTTTAAATTGATTTTTACTTCTATTCATTCAGTTTTCGAAACAAATGTTTCTAATAAAAGTTGACTTTTGACTTGAATTTTGTGGCCAAGTGTACACTAAATATGGTATTACATTTCAAATTTTGCCCCTATTCCTAGAACATTTGTTTGTATTTTATAAATACGTATTTCGACTACAATGTAGTCATCATCAGCATGAATTAGCTAATCGTAACTATCTCTGAGATATGGATTCAGAGATATGTTGCTTGTTGCTAATTTGATGCGTAATTTCAATAAAATTTATTATATTTTAATTTATTTTGTTTAATTTTGTATTTATTTTTATTTTAGTCTATTGATCTCGATTTTCTATCTATTTCTAATTGCCACAGAGTAAATTACAACTAGTTAATTTATACTGATGATGATTACTTTGTTCTCGAAATACGTATTTATAATACAAAAACTGATCTAGGTATTCGGGTGAATTTGAAATTTTATCCTTTATGAAATCATTCGACGCAACAACTGCTTTAATTGCCGGAGGATCAACCGGTGGATAGTATTTCAGTATATGTATCTGGAGTATTATAAAATAAGAGAAATGAAAACACTTCAAAAATAAATAAATAAATACTAGAAAACCATTAAAAGTAAATAAATAAATATGACCGTTTGAAATACCTATAATAGTTGTAAATACTACCTTTAGAATAAATCTTTTTGTAAGATCATAATATTTTAAATGAGCATATGAAACTAATGCGAAAGAATGTTGTATTCTACACTGGGCCACAAAAGTAGCGGTTCCTTTTTTGTCAAAATTTTTCTGTAGTTATTATTCGAAAAAGTTGTATTGTATAAAAATGTTTAAATTTTTATTTAACAAGTGAAAATAATAAGTAACTGAGTTAATTGCTTTAATACCCGGTATATACTGAATTTATGAAAAAAAGTTTCAAAGAAAACTTGTTTATTTAAAAAAAAAAGAACATTTTTTGTATTCCTTTTTTTTCTCTCTCATTAAGAAGCCTGATGAAGTTCGAAATAAAAAACGAAATGTTGCTGAATTAATACCTTTAACTAATAACTATGGATGCTATTGCCGGTAATGAATATACGACTTTTGTGGATTTTTTCGGAAACTGTATGAATTCGGCACAAATCAACTATGAAATTTTATGGCAAACTATGAAAAAGAACGTCACTTTTATGGCCATGGGTACTACGGTATGAGTACAATAGTTCTCTAGTATGTTCTTTCTGTATTGGTTGTTAGTTAGTTAGGTCTCTGATATCAAATATATATAGAGTTTGTAATTATTTACAAACAAATCTTTGATAAAAAAATGTAATTGTTTATTAAATTTGATTGCTTTCAAATGACTCTTTAATATCTACAGTTTTAATTATTTAACTGTAAATATTTATTCTTATATATGTATATGTGAATATTGTAACTTCGGTATGTATGTATGTATTATAGAACCTCTAAGACCTCCATATATATATTGACCATATATATATATATATATATATATATATATATATATATATATATATATATATATATATATATATATATATATATATCTTTCAACTAATAGATGCAAACTTTTCAACTGATAAATATTCAACTAATATTTTAAAAAAATATTAAAACTAAGGTTAAATATTATTTAGAAATGTGATATAGACTATTTCATGCGTGCATTAACGCTACTTTATTGGCGGAAGTGAATAATATAAAATAGGGTTTTATTTGAGATGATTTTAATGTTATGTGTTGTACACTCCCGTTCAATAAAATTGAACAGACCTGAAATGTTAATTTTCTTACATTTCATAAAATTCCTCACTTTTTAACTTTCAGTATAATGTATAATTTAATTTTAATTTTATTTATTTATAAACAAAGATAAGTAGTATATTTTTTAAGTGTGTAAAAATGAAATGGAAGTATAAACTGAACTTATATTTTTTATTTGGTGTCAGAGATAAAGTGAGAATTTAAAAAAACATATATGTAATGCTAATACATGTTAAGTGTTATATCTTACTCTTACGTTTAACAATTAAATAAAGTGCTGTATCTGTTACTACAAGAATAATCAAAATTGTGAAAGACTGATTCAGTGCAGGTCTGTTCAATTTTATTGAACGGGAGTGTACATCAATCAAGGAATATATTATTTTTATTTAAAAGATGGCACGGGTAGTTTGATATATTTTAGTCTCGCTGTTTGATTGGTGGATCTAGTTTATACGTTCAATTTGAGACACTTTTATTCCACAGTCATCAGTATATAGAGGTCATTGTTTAGAAGAACAGTACACTTTATTTATTTCGTATATCGGTTACATATAAATACAATGGCTTCTATTAATTACTTTACAATATAAAAAAAAAGGTATACATGCATGCATATATATGATCATTGTGGAAAAATTTCAAATATTTCATTTAATCAAAATATTTCTATTTGATTTAAAATTTTTAATGAGTATTATTACATCAGTACTCTTTCGTATTGGTAGTATTTATGAGGTATATTAATAATATTTGTTTTTAAGGATGTACGAGCACTAGATATAGTCCCTTTAGAAAATTCTTCAAAATCTTATATAGTATATTCGTAAAAGTCCACAATAATGTTTATTATTTTTTGTTGGTAAATTGAAATTAAAATTTAATTTATTCCCGTCATATCAGGTCTAACAAAAAATATATTTAAGAAAAAAATTCTTTTACATAAATTTTCTATGCCATTCTCTTTAGGAATATTTTGAAGTTCGGGCAACGGTGGCTTTTTCAGCTAGTTGTGTTTTTAAATCGTTAAAGTTTTCAAAATACTAAAAAGGTTCCTTCTTTAAAAACAAATTTCTTTCAAAGGTTTTATTTTTGTGACGCGTTTTATATTTTTGTTTAAAGTGTAGGTGTTTGATCAAAATATTTTCTACACAAGCTAAATTATACCTCACTATAGTATAATTATATATCACTATAGTACGAATAATAGTTAATAGATTAAAAAAAAAATATTTAGTTTGATTACTCATTCGGGCATAGATTACGTTTTAATGCACGTATATAGTCGGTATGCCTAACTATCATAAACTTGGGCAGAGCAAACCATAACTGGAGCAAGGTAGTAATGTTTAAATGATATAAGAACAGAAAAAGTAATAAAATTTTAACAAAATTCTTATATGTCTTTTTTGTTGTTATTAATATGGTGTAAATCATATAAAAAGTAATTAAAATTAAAATACTTGAAATCAATTTAATGTATTAATGTATTAATGTATTTTAAATTACAAAATACTATATATATATATATACATACTAGCTGTTTCCTTTTGTCCGCATTTATATGACAGCTAAATATATATGTTTTGAAAATTATAATAATCACTTGTAAATAAATCTATTGTAAAATGTGTATGCAATATATATATATATATATATATATATATATATATATATATATATATATATATATATCGATATATCGATATATAACGATTTATAGTGTGCTATTATAGTTTATAGTTACTATGGAAACGACAATCAAAGTTAGCATTTTATAATTTAAACAAAATTTTAATAATATATTTTTATAGTTATTTTTTAAAAGCATACTTTCTGTGAATATAACAAAATAAAAAAAAATTTCCATATCTCCAAAAAAGAAAGGAGGAGATTCTATGTTCGACTGTATGTATTTTTTTTATGTTCCCCCCAAGATTTTTTATTTGAGACAAAAGATAACCTATGCCCTTTCCCAGGATATAATCTATCTCCTTGCCAAATTTCATTACGATCCGTTTAGCCGTTTAGTCGTATAGATATACAGGCTACTCAGATTTTCATCCGGAAAATCTGAAAAGGTAATAGATCTCTAATAGATGAACTGGACCTATGGGTTTCTAGCCCAGTGTGCTACCGTTAAACCACGGATGATACTGATAAATGAGTCAACTTTATTATTAATTAAGTATACACAAATAATACTGTATATTTTATCAAAACTTTTCTGGCCAAATGTACCGATCACTTATAGTACTGTTTCCCCTAAACTTTACCCACCTCCATACAAGGTCTGTATATGACACAGTTTCGTCGTATTTTGATTGAACACCTGGTACAAGAAAAGGGTATAGCAAAATGTACACCAGTTTTATAATAATGTAATCTTGTTAATTACAAAATGAAATTCTATAATACGAAATTGAAAACAAACAAAATAAAGTATAACATTAATTAATATGTAATTGATATGGAATATAAACGCAAATCTAATATTTTAGATGTTTAGCCCGCAGCACCAACCTAATCTCACCTATTCTCACATTAATTAACTAACTTTATAGACCTACTCAGTAAGTCTTTAAATGTAACTAATCAAAATTATGGTCCATTTCAATTATTTATTATTTCATAATTGAATCAATTGTTTTGTGTGTACATATGTGAATAAAATAGTCGACCCAAGTGGGAGTGGATGCATTCATATCAATTCAAGCATGCTTGCTTTTTTTAATTACTGTAACGTGATTCATACAATTAAAATTTCAAGTTAAAAACATTAATTATTCAGTTAAATAACATTACTTGACATTAATTATTTATCAATGCGTGAACTGTTTATTTTAATTTTTCACAACAGATGTATAATAATAATAATAATAATTTGAAAGAGGGGTACCGCAAATGGGTCCCTAGAACCTAGACCAAGGGGTCCTCTGTGTCCTCCTTGAGAACAACCTGTAACCCGAAGGCGAGACGCCTCTGGGTAAGTGGTACCATTTTAAGCAGATGAAGCTATAGGATTCTCGAGGCCAGACGCCACGCAGAAGGCCCATAACTTTTGGTATTGCTCCCAGGATTGATGGATCCAAGGTTTCGGACCCAAACATTCTATACCTGACAACCTGCAAGTTTCTGCAGGAGCATATAACATGTATGGAGGTTTCATCGTCCTCGATGCAGGCCCTACAAGTGGGATCATCAGAGATCTCAAGTTATGAAGGTGGTAGTTCAATCGACAGTGTCCTGTCAAGAGCTCCACTATCCTTTTCAACTGCTTTCTATTGAGTTTCAACCGAGCAAAATCGAATGGACTAGCTTTGGTGTACAGCTTAGCTAATTCATACTGATGATGACTACTTTGTAGTCGAAATGCGTATTGATAAAATATAAATAATTGTTGTTGGAATTGGGACAAAATTTGAAATTTAATTTCAAAAAATCTAGAGTTCTCTTTGATTATTTTAATAATCTTTATATCGCACAGTAATGATATTAATTATGTAACTTACATCCCCTTGCTCTTACTTAATACTTAATTACTCACAGCCCAACCTTAAATGGCGATTGGATAATCAAATATGGAGATAGCAGCAATCATATGTACTTTTGAAAAATGAAATTAAAAAAAAATGTCACAAACCTCTACGCATATTAATATTTTAATCAAATTAAAATTAAAAATACAGGCTGTACCCCTAAAACAATATACAGACTGTTATTACCAAAATTAGCCATTGTGATATACGGAATTTGCAATTACGGTTATATATGAGTATAAGACTGATATTAACAAGGATAGATGAATACAATTTATGTACTCAGAAGAGGGGTGAGAATATGTTGTTTAAATTATATTTAATTAAAGTACATTATATGTAACCAAAAATTTTATTTTCTTCTAAATAATAAACAGAGTAAGCCAATAAAAAACTTATATGAAAAGTAAATATTCTATCTAACTCATAATATTAACAAATAGGTTTTATTTGTCTACCAGATTTACTACAGATATCAACCAGATTATGGGATATATTTTCGATTTAGATTTGTTCAATTTTCTGGAACAGGAGTGTACATTTATTTGAAAAAAGACAGCATATACAAATATTATTTCTGGTAACAATATATGTGTATGTATGGTCTGATCTTAAGTGTATAACACATGTATACACTGTTGCAGATTCCATATCTCAATGGCTAATATTGACGATGACAGCCTGTATATTGTTTTAAATAGCCATGCCGCTCGTTTGCTAATAAAAGAACACAATTCATATCTCTCTAATTAATATTCAAAAATAGTATTAGCCATAAATATATATATATATATATATATATATATATATATAAAAGTTTGATTAAATATGACGTTGATAAAGATTTGATTGATTCGATTTTTGTAGCGGTATGTGTTTTGTGTTGGTTACAATTTTATAAAATCACGTTGTGCGGTCATTTCATAAAATGCATATTAATTATTATATTTGAATAAAAAGTATATTTCACAATAATATAATTAAATGATAATGGGCTGCTATAATAGTTGTTTTGTTGCTATTTTACTCACCTCAAAATGTAAGCATATACTATGTGAAAATATATATACGAAACATTATTGCATTCTAATAAAAATGTTTTTATGTGTTTGTCTAGTGTGATATGGACAGGCAAGATGGTGTATATAATATCACTGACATATACCTACTGGTTGTCTCATTTTAAGTAATGCACTTGAATATTTGTAGCATTCTTTGAACAAATGCTTGGTATGATAAACAGTTTTGACCAACGATCTGCTTCTGAGCTACCTGAGATGTTATGGTAGTGGAATGCATAAGATCTCTCACATATTATTAATTTGTTCATTTACTACTTACATAATTTTTAATTGTTTTTTTTTAGAGTCTATTTATCCAATGTTAGGTTAATATGGTTGCCATATTATACCAACGTAAGTGACTAGCGTTTACTTAATTTGATATTTAAGTAATATGTCTGAACATTCTTTGACATTAGTTGCTTGATATGAAAAATCACACTAGGATCATCTAGGATGAGAATCGAACCCATGACTTATGGCATTCTAAACCAATGCTCTACTTCTAAGCTTATTAATTTGTATATTTACTATTTACATATTTTTTAATTGTTTTTACTAGAAACATATAATCACTTGTATATTTCTACAACAAAGCGTTTTTTGAAGAAATAAAAATGAAATGGGTAAAAAGTAAGTTAAGTTCCATGTCCCTACTTGAGCGCCAATGTAAAGAGCGAAGGTTCTAAGGAAACCAAAAAATCCATTCCACAACTACGATTATATATGGACAGTATTTTGGAATTTAGATCAAATGTTTATTTTGTCTAAGAAATAATCAATACCCGTTTGCTAGAAATTATAAATCAAGGAAATATGGAATGTGTAGCGGTATCGCTTCTTCATTATTATTTTAATATTGTTTATCATTTTTATCTGTTGCTTAACAACTATAACTTCCCTCTATTATCACGGTTGCTTTGAATGTTAACAACTTTGATAATTTACATACAAATATATATAATATGTCATAAATCAATTCAATAATGATTAATTATATCTTTAACATATATTTATTATTTATTTAAATAATAATTATTTATTATATCAATCAATTACTTCTACAAATGCACGCAAAGGTATCTAAAAATATGACAGAAAATTAAGATTTTGAATCGAGTACATTACAAACATATCCCGATGGATTTTTTAAATATGTCTATGAGGATAAAAAGCCACTCTAACGGTCATAATTGACTAGTCCAAGTGGCCGAGCGGTCTAAGCCGTTTTGTCTACGCAGTATGCCTACTTGGAAACTGGGAGGTTATGGGTTCGAATCCCAACATCGGCAGTTTGTCAATTATTAAAAAAAAAAGGGGTGGTTGATTGACTAAACTGTCGGCGTATGGACAAGATCGAAGTAACCGGCTATGCTTGAGAAGGTTTTCTGCAGTTTCCTTCACAAACTCCAGATGAATATCGGCATAGTTCCTATCATAGTCGGCTGTAGCCGCATATCCTACCAATTCCAAGTCTATACACAAAAATTCCTTCCAGTCCACTCACATCCTTAGGCATCACAATGGACCTTATGGTCGCAATGTAGCAATCTATCTATCTATCTAACGGTCATAGTATTCATCCAAGCGGAATGAAATAATATTTCTTGATTGTGTATGCGATTCTAAGGAAATTTTCACACAAAGTTAACGCATCTTCTGCGTAACGAATTTTTTAATTGACATTGTTTATAATTAAAGACATAAAGTCATCTGTTACATTCAACACGACATGCCATAAAGACTGCCCCTGCCAAAGATAATTTCCTAGTCTATACGTATATATATTGATCGTGCCTGTCCGTGTTTCCTATCCGTGGTCTACTACAGTAGGTACACGCGGACCTATATACAATTGTATTGTAAGTATGTACAAATAGCGTCAAAAGTCAAGCTATCATTTCATAATTTTATAATTGCTTTAGTGCCTTATTTATTCCGATTTCGGAAAAATGTTTCGAATAAACGTTGTTAGTCTATTTATAATGAACAAATTTTATTTGAAGGATTTTTCACGGAAATCGGAATGAATATGGTACAAATTATAAAATTTTGAAAGGATACGCTTGACTTTTGACGCCATTCGTACACATACAAAACCCACATATCTGTGTTTTTAATGTTATCAACAATCGTAAATTAAATTTGCATTATGACATTTACAACGTTCAAAGATTGAAAAAAAAGAATATATAGTTATTTTATTCAAATAATATTAGTTTATGATCAAACATTATATATTTATATATATATATATATATATATATATATATATATATATATATATATATATATTTATATATATATGTATTCGTATCTACCCTAAACCTACTTATTATTTTATGTTTAATATTGTAATAAAGAGCTTTTTTTTTATTCACTAAAGTTGTATAACTTTGCCGCAATTTAAGTGCTGTTTAACTGTCTTAACTAGCCAAAGTTCTAGCTATACTGCATCAAACACCGTGTGCACGAGCGTTGAAGCAAAAATTAATACCTTGGCTAGTTGAGATGACCTACAATTCGGGTTAATGACGTAATATAGGATCATCTGCCAAGTTATATTGAAGTCAGTGGTTTTATTGCATAATTATATGTTTAAGGATGTTCCAGCATACCACCACTTTTCGACAGATTTTGCTCATTTTTTGTTCACAGGCTAGAAATATCGTTTTCTAATAAATCCCGAAGTTTCGGAGTTTTTGACCATTTAGAACGCGAGATAATTAATATCAATGTTATCATTCTCTCTCTCTCTCTCATTAGAAGCATGTAAAAGTTCATGGCCGCCCAACTATTATCTGTTGTATTAAAAAAAATACTCGATAGAATTAAAAAAAAAAATTGGAGAGTAAAGCTAAATATTTATTATATAAATTTTAAAAAAAATCGTGTGTTACGGTTTTATTTTCGAAATATAAAAGTTTAAAATTATTCTTTTTCTTCAAAATAACATTATTTTGTTATTATGTGAACAGTGTTTTTGTCTATGTGTTGTATATGTGTGAATATGTGTTTGTGCTATAATAAAATCATACCGGTTTTTTGTCCTGATTATAAACCACAGTGCTGGAACGTCCTTAATAAGTCTTGTGGTAATACTTGTAGTAACAAGACGAAATACTGTAAGGTTTCAATCGCTAATAACTTCGAGACTAATTTACATTTTTCGAATTGTGTAGTTGATTTGTGTCAAATCTGTTTAATTTACGAAAAAAATGTTCAGAACAAAAGTTGTTAGTAATTTAACAATGAACAACTTTTGTTCGAAACATTTTTTCGAAAAGCGTATAGATTCGGCACAAATTATCAAAAAATGCACATAAATTTTGAACGTAACAGTATAGGATTTATAACGTTCAAATAGAAGGTATATTCATTCTAAATGTATACCAAATATTTATATTGAATTACTAAACGTATTAAGCACAAATTTTCCCAAAAATACACATCACTTTTTAATGCAATAGTACATGATTTATTATATTCGAATAGAAGGGATATTCATCCTAGATATATACTAAAAAACTAGGTATATTGATTTTTTAGACCTAATTTATCTTAATTCTATGCAGAAAATTTTCGAATAAATACCAGGAAAAAAAATAGAGTTATTATAAAAGCACTTACCAAAAGTTTGTTTCATAATCGTTCAGAAATAATTTCATAATAAATATAGAGTTGCTTTTCTTGAGTTAGTTAAAAGGTATATTTTGATAAGACAATAAAAATAAATGCCCTCAATAATACATTTAAGACATTTAAGAAACAGACTCAATAATTTTATTTGTTGAGTTGTTAAAAATAAATTAAGTACCTTATTTGTGAATTTACATATTTACAGATTCTTAAAACTTTTTAAAGCATTTTTGTTTTTTTTTTATAAAATAAAGAAAAACTTAAGTCTTGCGTTCATACTAATATAAATTGTTTACAAAATTAATCTTCGAATTGCTTCATCATCATAATCTTCGTATTTTCGTATCTTCAACTTCTTGCTTCTTGTCAAACCTGCGATTAAATATAAAACTTCTTAATCAAATTTTTTAAAATTTTACATTTTTATTTTTGTCATTTTTATTTTATTTTAATATTTGAAGATAACATCAAATGTTTCTCGGTGCTTCCAAAGCTTTGGATCCGCTGGTGGATCCGAATTGTGATTCGGCATCAGAAATATTTGCATAGGTAGATTCTGGTACATAGAGCAACTAAGTCTGATTTAGCAAAACCAATCTGTTAAACGGCCCAAAATGTTGAGGGAATTACATACGGACAATTTACAGTAAGATGGACCAGAAGGAGCAACTGTTGACATCTCTAAGGAGAGATGGGAGCTTATATCATCCTTCCAACAATAGTTTCTAAATTTTTCACCAGAATTCGACCACGCAAATTGTAGGCCGAATGGTATGTCACGGGGATTGGAACAGGAAATATACAGATCTTCTAGCTACAGTTTCTAATTTATTAAAAAAGAATCCTTAAACGGCGATGTTATATTATTCCACTAATTCAAAATTTAAACTGTTTTCACTTGGACCACCATACTTTTATCAAAAAACTATGGTTGACATGCTATATGTAAGGGAGTTTCTACATATATACCTTGGGAAACTTTGATTGAACCTTGGGATAGCTTGTAGTTTCCCATGAATCAATATTTACTTGAAAATGAGATCCAATACCTAAATGATTTCAGAGGAAAATTTAAAATAGAAGCAAATTAGAAGCATGATTAAAAAGTGGATTCTAGACAAAGTGCCTTTCGTTGCAGTTTGAATTTAGCCTACACATAGAATATTGGTAACTGACATGGATCCGTGACTCATTAAAATGGCTGACTTTAGATTGCAAGTTTAAAATAAATACGTGTATTGTGAATCAGTGACAGTTAATTTAATAATAACTTTCATTGAGTGAAATGTTGAGCGGTTCAAATGTTTCTAAAAAATAAATAGTATTTGCTGTTAGTAGCATGCAATAAGCTGATCGTAGAATTTAAATCACCAGACGTCGTGACCACAATGGACAGGTCCCAATAGTGAGACATAAAAATACCCTACAATTTTCCCAGAGCCTGCACCAAATATCTGTGTTTCATGCCATATTTTCGAATTCTATCAATATAACGGTCGGTAAAGTAGCTGAAAAATAAATCAATCCATGGAACCTGAGGCTAGATAAAACCGTTTAAAATGGCAGTAAAAATAGGCTAAATAGTTTTTCAGAATAATTAATTGAAATTTTAATCATCTAAATAATTAGGAACAATTTACTAAATTCCATCATGCTAATTGCTGGTAGTAAAGTAGAACTCTTTGGGGGTGGACCACTAATAAATTTGATTCGAATAGAGTCGGTAATGCAGAAATTTAACTGTATAGTATTCTTTTGATATTGTGAACTATATAAACGATGGCACAACTATGCCGAATATAACTAACTTGGATATTCTGTGTAGATTTTAAAGGTTTCTTTACTTAAGTACCTTAGAAAGCGCTTTTTATCATTCGAAAATTCGAATAAATATTATCTTCAAATATTAAAATAATCCCATAAAAAATAAAATAAATAAAATGTAAAGCTTTTAAAAAAATGAAATATTTGTTGTATTTTCATTCTTCATTTCAAATAAATTTCATTTTTCTTCATAGATGAAAATTATTAAAATAATTAATTAAAATAAATAAAAGATCTTGAATTTGAAAATTTCTCAAAAAAAGATGTTTTCTCGATGAAACTTCAGACAGAATATTTTTACACACACAGACAAATTCAAACTTGAAATGAAAAATATCAAACAGGTTTTTTAAAACAAGTCTCCTACGCATATTGAATTATTCAATTTCTTTATGAAAACTAATTGAAATTTATTTTATATAAATATTTTTTTTTAAATAAAAACAAAATTTCAGAAAATAATTACGATATTTAATAAATTATTAAAATTTGAAAATTAAGATCATCCGCACTTTCGCGTTGAATTGCGAAGCTCCTTGCCATCAAACATGTTTATTCCCAGATTGTGTGAATATTCTGTCACTATTAATTTTCCTGTGAAATAAATGTATCTTTTATTATTCATGATTTCATAAATCAAATAGGACTAATTTAGAGGAGTTTTATAAATATTGGGTCGTATGAATAAAACGTACAGGAATGGATTTTGTTATTGCAATTTTTGTTGCTAAAGTTTTTCCAATTCGAAAAATCACGACAAAATTTTCTATGGTCCTAAATTTAAGGAAATTAGTTTTTTTTGACTATTTAGAGAATTTCTTCAACAAAGAAATAGATCTATTTCGTGATTTACTGGTGGCGAAATTTCGAAAATGTCCATCATTAAAATGTGTAGTCACTCTTGCGCCTATAGTTTTAATCCGATCGGAATTAAATTTGATATTTAAGGTTCTTTTGGTATTTTAAAGGCCAAGTTCATTAATCGACAAAATCAGACACGCGAAAAGGAGGGTTTAGAGGTAGAGGGGTCACAGAATTTGATATATGTCTCTTAATATCGAAAAAATCGAAAAAGTCTAAGAACTAAAGTTATAGAAAATTAGTTTTACTTCAGTTTGATTTCTTATCATTTTATTTATGATTGGAAATGAAAATCCTAAATATCTCTGTATATATTCGAATTTTAGAAAAAATGATCAGGTTATGAATTGTAGTCAAGTTGATTTTCTACAACTTTACTACATATAAATTTTTCGATTTTTCTAATATTATGAGAGATACTCTATATTTTATGTTTCCCTTTACCGATTCTACTCATTAATGAACTTGGCGTTTCAAATACCAGAACCATATCACATGTGAAATTTCATTTTGATCGGAATAAAATTATGACCGCTAGAGAGTATACACATATTTGGAATATACTTATTTATTTATATAACAACTTTAGCTATCACTGGTTGCCATAAAAATTATTCTATCATAAACATTATACTTATTCTGAGGAAATTCGCTAAGTTGACGCAACTTCTGCGAATTTTTTGTATTCATCGAATTTCGAATCAATTGTGGGAAAAACTTGTAGTCAAAGCAATTAGGTTCGTAGGTTTATTCATACGGCCCCAATATATATATATATATATACACAAAATATATAATTATCTCAAATTTGTTCACAAGAATCCTCCCATAAAAATTTGGATCTTATATAATTTCAAAATAATTAAATAAAACAAATATTTGAATTTCCGTTACAATGATTGTTTTCAGTGCCTTAATCAGAAAATATATGATAATGTCATTATTACCATTATTATATGTTTAATAATTCTGTTGAATGAACTGTGTTCCGAAACTATAGTCAAAATAAAATTATTGTTACGAAAATCTCAAGTATTTGTTTTATTTAATAATTATAATGGATTTTCGTCAAGTAACGATAAATTCAATACAAAAGTTGTATAATTATTTCTATTAAAAATAAATATTGTGTTAAATGAATGCGAATATAACAGGATATATATATATATATATATATATAAATATATATATATATATATATATATATATATATATATATATATATATATATATATATATATATATATATACATATAATTAACTATTGATAAGAATAAATTAACTCGTCAACCAGGAACCTAACATCGGCTCTTTGGATATCTAGTCCAGTTACACCAAAGACGACTCTGACGTAAGAGCCAACTTTTTCATATCATTGATAGTATTCTGTTGTCAAATATCAACATTATTATTAATATATTTATTATATTTGTGTATACTCCAGCGTCAACAATACAATATTTGTCAAATTCCATTTCGATTAGGTAAGACAAATTCGAGAGGGTGTTGATCGAAGCTAACTTCGATATTCAGGTATTAAATTTTGAATATGGTTTAATTTTATTAAATCAGAATTTGGAATTGGGCCATTGGGTCTAAATTCATTATCTGTTTTCTTAGTTTGTGTATGTAGATACTTTCGTATGCATCTATTTCTGTGGGGGTTTTGTACCGATTTCACTAGTTTTAAATTTGATTTGTCGGTTGTGGTTGTTCTCAATAACGTGCGCAGCAGCTATACACGATTTTTCGGTTACCCCAAATTTCATATAATCCAGATGTTCTTTAATTCGAATTCCGATTTGGCGACGACTTTGACCAACAACAATTTTCAAACAGTTTTGACAACTGACACTATGTATGCCCGATTGTTTTTCATTGACAATTTTGTCCTTAGGGTTGCCCAGTAACTGTTTAATTTAATTTTTACCAACAACCGCTGTTTTTAGGTTATGATCCCTTAATTCTCTAGTGATTTTATTTGTGCATGGATGGAAGTATGTTAGTTTGAACCATTAATTTTGTCAGTCTCTTCTGTTAGTACGGTGGAATTGTTTCGTAAAATTTTCTTTTCGTAAAATCTAAAAACGGAATCGAGCCTCCTTGATCTATTTCGGTTGTAAATTCTATCGATGGGTACATTTTATTTAAGTTCTGTTTGATTATTTTAATAATCTTTATATAAATATTGTATTCTTGACGCCAAAGTATACACAAATATAATAAATATAAGTGTATATATATATATATATATATATATATATATATATATATATATATATATATATATATATATATATATATACTTTACTATAATGAATGCAGATATAACAGTAAATATATATTTTACTATCAATATTTTCTAGAAATCGTGTCGCATTCTAAAGCCTAGAAAAAAAGTACAGCTGCAAATAAAAAAAAACCATTAAGACCAGTATAATATGTACAAATATTAAAAAAAAAACGAAACACAATCATTTATCGGAAGTAAAAGTATATTAATAGGAAGCAATATTTTGTATTAATTAATGTTTTATTGAAAACAAATTGCTATTAACGAGATTATCATGTATTAAGATATATATTTATTATTTCAGTATAATAAATATGAGGTCTATTTGCGCATAATTCCCTACCAAATACTTAAGAAAGTTTAAGCAATGTTTGGAACAAAACTAGTTTTCCAATTTTTATTCGAAACAATGTGAGCAAAAAAGAAATGCATTTTTCTGCGTTGATTGTACGTGTTAAGAGTTACTCTAGCGTTAAAAAACAGAACTATTGATGAATGTAAACAAACTAAAATAACATCTTTTAGCTTTTTCATTATAAAAATCGTTTATTTTATTTTATAATATCTGCAAATTGTTGTGTACCGACTGTAAATAGAATCAATTCAGATTTTAGTTTCCATAAATTTTTAAAACGTTCAGAAAAAGCAAAATTTGAAACATATTTTGGAGGACATTTCAAATATTTTAAATATTAAACTAAAAATTTAAATATTGAATAAAAAGAGATTAATAGCTGTTTGAAATTTTAACTGAGATGTCTAAAAATGTCATAAACTCTATTACACAGGAAGTTCAAATAATCTTGTTTAGAACTGTGAAGGATTTCTAGTTTTGCCGGCGCGAGTGACGCTGTGATCCCAATACGTGCAAAGGTTGGAGTTACGTAAAGTATAGAACCTTAAACGTACCAATCAAACTCACACTTAACGGCGCTATTTTTAATTGAAAAGCCTACCATTATAATTTGCATATCTAAACCAAGTTTATTTTAATATTTTATAAAAGCTTTTTAAAAGAGTACTCATTAAATTTTTTTTAAATGTTTTTCTTCCCTTTCCAATAAATAGACGCAGAAATAGTTTAAGGTTTGTTTTCTTCATGAAAGTTTTTCATTTGGTCATTCTAAACATTTCTTGAGCGCCTACAAGCCCAAATTTTGAAGGCGACTCGAATATGTTGGTTCTCAATACTCAATTGGTACTGAATATGCAATATTAAAAAACGCAACAAATTGAAGACTCTTCGAAGACTTTTGGGAGTCTAAAGTGTTCTTTAGAGCCTCGTCAAATATGAAAATTGGAAATCTTTAACGATTTTCAGAATTAATATAACTTTTTCGTTTTTATATTTAAAAAAAGTAATTTATTTCCCGTTATTAATATTTGTGGTATTGGTCAGACAAGAAAGTCCTTTTTTCAAAATTTTGTAATCGATTTGGGCCTTATTAATTCGTTTATCAAGAAAATGTTTCGAATAAAAATTTAAGTATATTGATAATGAACAAAGTTTATTCGAAGCATTTTTTCGAAAACCGAATGAATTTTGAATATAAACCAATTAAATAATATGTTGAAAAAAGAGCATTACTTTTAAGGTCTTGTCTACTATGGCAGCATTCATTTAACACATAATATTTTTAAATATTTCGTAATATTATTACATTATATTAGTTTTCTACAGATTTTTACAGATTGTTTCGAAATGAAAACCCAAAGAATTGATCTATAATTAAAAATATAATTTCTTTCTAAAATGGCAAAAAAAAAAATTAAAATTCCCGCTCAGTTTTCGACACATCTTTTAGGAAAATAATTTTGAAACATTCTGTTTGCGAATATTAAGTTTATATTTACATCTTCCGACACCTTTTCAGCGTTTTCCAAGCTTTGGAACAATATTTATAATAAATTACAAAATTGAACAAAGAAATATTGGCGCAAAAATTTGGAAAATACTGTTTAGCGTCTTTTCAATGAAAAAACTTAATCGAACATTTGATTAAAACATACTCAGAATTGATTAAATAAAGCCATTCGCACACGGAACGCATATCTCTCTGCTAAATTTCAAAGATGGATGACAAAATCATAGAAATTTTTCGGATTCCATCATAAAAACTCTTACACAATATAACAGCCAATATCATGAAGGTTGCCATGAAGTTATATCATTTTTGCTGTAAAACTTGTCGCCAATGGCAATCAAGGGCAATTTAGCAGAAAAACATTGTCCGAATGCGATATGCCTTATCGTGCTGTTTATTGAATATTTAATTTTCTAAAGAAGAATTTCGAGCTCGATTTTGTTAGAGACTTTTACAGTCCCAAAAGGAAAACAATTTTGTTGGAAAATCTCAAGACTAATATTTGTCTGAGTCAATTAATTGTAGATTTTGGAACTGTAGGTTTTTAATAATCATTCCAAAAATTATAAACTAATTATAATATTCAAGATAAAAATAAAAGGATACCTTCATTAATCCTCCTAAGAGATTCATCCAGATCCCAATCACACACATTCAAAATTGCGTATAACAGCGGCATAACTTCCCATGGATATCTCAATTTGTCTAATAATCGCGAACAATAATCCAATACCACTTCTTCTCGCTTATTACCTGCAAATAAAAAACATTAACAAAAGATTAGAAATAAATATTTGGAAATAATCGTACTGGAAAATTGGGTGCTAATAAAATACAGTAATACTTCGACTTACGCTTCCCCGACTTATTCGAACCCGATTGACGCGATTTTCAAATCTCGGCGAATCCTACCTAATAGATGTTAAAAATGACCATCATTAAAATATTTATATATGTACAGTAATACCCCGACTTACACGGTTATCGCTTAGTCCCACCTATCGCGTAAGTCCCGGTTATACAGTATATACATTCTTCCCAGCGTTTCCACTTTATTAAATTTAATTAACGAGATGAGCTTTTGCAGAAAATTGTTTATAATACAAGTGAAAATAATAACTAACTGAGTTAATTGCTTAAATAACCGTTATATGCTGAGAAAAGTTTCAAACAAAAGTTGTTTATTTAAAAAAAAGGACATTTTTTCTTTTTATCTTTTCAAAGAAGATATTTATCGGATTTTGTCCATTCATGAACTTGACCTCTACTTTTTAAGCTCTAGAATTCACGCACACTAAATTTCAACGCGTTATGACTTTTCGTTTTTGAGTTATCGTGTTTCCAGACAGTCGGACGGATTTGCGGAAATGGACTAATTAGGTCATTTTAGGAACACCAACACTAAAATTATTTTTCTGGGATCAAAATTTCCAACCTGGTTACAAAGTCGGGATTAAACTTAATATACTTTTAATACACTTTAAAGGAAGATGTCCTCTTTTCAAAACGCTATTTAAAAGTTGGTGAGTGAACCCGTGTTATATAAATACTTTTATTGTGAAAATTCGAGACTAATCGATTATTAAAGCACAAATCCGTGGGGGGCTTTGTTTTTTTCAATGGGTTTCAAAGCTCATATAAACCATGTATAATATTTCATGCAACTATTTTTTAAATGAGCTACCCACGCCCCCATGATTCTGTTTATAATTTATATAAAAGTATATGTTCACGTGTCACATTGTAATCAATATTATCAAAAAACATTTCTTTGTTAAGTACCTACATACATCATGTATTAGCGAGTGGCGGCACCTAGTCGTGCTTGAGTATGCTAAAAAACGGTGTGTGTTGCTTTTTGACGTGAAAATTACTTTAAGTATATGCAATTTTTTTTTTTGGACTGTCGTTTCGTCATCTCGATTTAACAGATAATCGATACATATAGTTATAATGGCACATTTATTAACAACATATAGCCTACATAGACTGACTTTTGTCCGTTCTATACTTAAGATGCTGTACATACATCAGACATTTATTTGCAAAGAAAGGTAAAGGAACATACAAGGTCAAGTGTGTGAATATATACAGGAACAATAATTTGGAGACAAAATATGTTCCTTTGTTAAAAATAAACAACTTTTGTTGGAAACATTTTTTCCTAAACTTAATATATATATATATATATATATCGGATATTTAAGTAATTAATTGTTCGCCCCGTTATAAGTAATTTATGGCATAACCACCAAATTTGATTGCGGAAAATTGAATATTTGAGCCTTTGTGGGTTGTCTATCAATAATGTTCACAAAAAAAAAAGTCCGGGACTCAAGAAAAGAGCCATAATGTGTGGCATATACAATATACAATGTTGTTAAATTCCCAATTAAAACACGAATGACGATGATTGCCGACTGTCACATATGCCGATCGTTACAATGAAAACGTGACAATCTAATCTGAAATTTTCATTGTATAGAGGTCTTGCTAAAGAATTTTTCACATTAAAAATGAAATTATTGATATAAATGCTGATCTCAGAAAGGAAAGATACTATCGAACATAATAACCCCTATCATGCCACGTTGTGTAGATAAAGTCTCTGATAAAGGTGATAGAATACGCTCATCGATTTTTGTATAGTCAAAATCGATTAGTGCCTACTCCACACTATACAATAAAATATATTTGTGTGTACGTACGTACACATTATACATGTTTTAATCATCTAACTAAAAATAATATAACTTTTGCACATTTTGTAATTAAATAGAGGTGGAATACATAAATATATATACATACATATATATATATATATATATATATATATATATATATATATATATATATATATATATATATATATATATATATATATATATATATATATATTTGAAAATGATTATAAAAATAATATTATGAAATGAACCAATCAAATTGTATATATTACCATTAAGGCGGAGTTACCAATACAAATGCATTATACAAGTATTATTGGTTGTTTCATATACATACATATCTATATACATATAGATTATATATATATATATATATATATATACATATACATATGGTAACAGACAACTAAAAACTCTAGTCTTTATTACGGGACTGCGACGATGACTGAATATAATAGAAACATGTTTGGGGCAACTGGGGTTTTGTCTGTGTATATTAGATAGCTAGTTATTCCATTCTCATCAGAATATCTATACAATGGATATATATACACACATATATAAATATATATATATATATATATATATATATATATATATATATATATATATATATATATATATATATATATATATATATGTATATGTATGTATGTTATAAATCGTGTCCTATAGACAAGCCTATAAAAAGATAGATACTTATCCAATGTATGCACATTTTATGTAGTACAGCCTATCATCGCAGCAGTCACTGATGATGGTAGTTGTCTAGCTAGGTGGTAACTCCTAGATAGGCACTGTGCTGCTGATGATGATAGAGCCATTAATCATTTTATAAACATTTATTATTAAAAAAAACAACCATGAAAATAACAACTAACTGACATAATTGCGCAGATATCCGGTATCTACTGAATTTATGGGGAAAAAAGTTTTAAACAAAAGTTATTTATTTAAAAAAAAAGGAATATTTTTTGTCTTTTCATTTTTTTTCTATCTCTTACCGTTTCAAAGATAGATGGATATTTTATATGGCATGATTTTGGCTGTGCATGAATTTTGATCTTACTTTTTAGCTATAGAACATATCCTTAAACTTGACATGTCGCACTACCGTGCTTTCTAGATACACACTCGAAATATATTAGCTCTTCGTGTTTGAGTTATCATGTCTACGGACAGGCGGATGGACAAGCGGAAAATTAGTCATTTTATACCAACAATTTTTTTCTGCGAATAATATTTTCAATCGTTACAAAGTTGGGACTAAACTTAATATACTCTGGGTGTATATTATATATACGAGGTATAGGAGATTTAAGATGGACACTGAAAATCCTAAATCAGTTCTATCAGGCAATCAATGAATTGAACTATAATTGATTTTCTACAACTTTACTACGAGTATATTTATCGATTTTCTAATATAATTAGAAAGGTATTTTATATCTTGTGTTTTTTTAGTTAAGATATCAGCGCCGCGGTGGCAAAACTAGAAATCCTGCACAGTTGTAAACAAGACTATTTTAACGTGCTGTGTAAAATAGAGGTTATGAGTTTCTTAGACTTTTCAATTAAAATTTCTCGCAGTTATTAATCTTTTTTTATTTAATATTTATATTTTTGGTTTCATATTTAACATTAGTTCAAATTTTTTACTAAAAATATTATGTACACTCCCGTTCAAAAAAAAAAAATGAACAGACCTGAAATGTTAATTTGCTTACATTTCATAAAACTCCTCACTTTTGCAACTCTCTGTATATAACTTATTTATAGACAAAGATAAGCAGTATATTTTTTAAATGTGAAAAAAGAAATGGAAGTTTTATATTTTTTATTTATGTAAACAAATCATGGGACTGATTCGGTTCAAATCTGTTCAATTTTATTGAACGGGAGTGTATGTCCTCTAAAATATGTTTTTAATTTTACTTTTTCTACATATTAGAAATTAAATACTGATATGAAAAAATTAACTCGTCAACTAGGAATCGAACCTCGGGCCTCTGGATATCTAGTCCAGCGTGCTTACCGCTACGCCAAAGACGACTCTGACGTAACAGCCAACCTTTTCATCCCATTCTTATTTTTATTTTGACAGTATTACTTCTGTCGAAGTGTTAAATATTATAATTTAATATTTGTGAAGATTTTCAGTTCAATACACAACAATTTGCGGATATTATAAAATAAAATAAACAATTTTTATATATATTGAAAAATGTACAATTCATAAACAAGTAAATATGTTTATAATTAATTAAATTAAATACTGATATGAAAAAATTAACTCGTCAACCAGGAATCGAACCTCGGGCCTCTGGATTAGTATACTGGACTAGTTCAGTATGCTTCCTCTACACCAAAGACGATTGTGATGCAACAGCCAACTTTTTCGTATTATTCTAATTTTTTATTTATTAGACAGTATTACTTCTGTTGAAGTGATTTGTTTATTTAATATTTGTTTATTTGTGTATACTTTCGTGTCAACATAACGATGTTTGTCTAAATTCCGGAGTATACGCTATAGTCTTCTACAGTTTGTCATACGTAACCGAAAAGAATTTGGACAAACATCGTTATGTTGACACGAAAGTATACACAAACAAACAAATATTAAATGTTTATAATTAAAAGAACCATCGGTGAATGGTCTTTTTTAAACGTTAAATAGAGTCTATCTTAGATGAAATTTCCCATTACATTAACAAATATATAACGGTAATTTTTATACCATTTACAATAACATTATTGCGAATGTAAAGCCCTACTTTCCGCCATACGCCATTATTGTGAATATAATAGAAGTGCGTATGGGACCCTTATGGATTTGTATGTTATAATCTTTAATTTACAACGACCGCGGTAATGCGTACATTAAATTATGATCAGAAAAAAAAAACAATAGGTATGAATAAGTTTTCCAATTACATAATAAAACAATAAAAATAATTTGTTGTTGTTTAATAATAAATATTATCAGGGAAATTTTAAAAGTGTTTTTTTTTTTTTTTAAATAAATTTTTTGCTACAACCTGTTAATGTACTTAAACTCACATTAATATAGTTAATGTACATTAAATTAATTAATGGAATACATAAATTAGATAAATTCACTAATATATTGTTAATATATCGTTGTTTTTTTTTTGTAAATTAAAATGTGAAAAAAAGATAATATGGGAATTGAACCATAGACCTCCGTCTAATCGGAACGTTGTGCTAACCGTTACAATAAGTGATTAATTACTAAGTGATTAAATTTGTATACCCAGTATAAAATTTAGTCTCGACTTTGTTACGGTTGAAAATATTGATCGCAAAAAATAATATTTAATATAGGTATTCATAAAATGATATAATAAGTTCAATTCCGTATGTCTGCCTTTTTCAATTTTTCTTACGGCTCTAGAAAAACCGGCCTCTAGTTATAGCCATTTTCATAGACGGCTTTAATATTGTCGGACAGCTTAATCGCTAATATAGTTTACAGTTCCCATAGAAATATCTGCATTAACTACACTTTGGAAATAAACTATTTTTCAATAAATTTAAAATATAAAACAATTGAAGTCGTGAAATGCCAAAATTTAGAAAAAAATTAAATTATTGGACATTAATTTTAGAATTAGAATTGTTTGAAGCCCGGATATAAACAAGAGTAAATTAACTTCAAATTTGGTATCGATTGAAAAAATATTAACAGCAGTAAAATAATTTTGGTATTGTTCATAAAGGTATTTTGACTCCTTTTCCTGCTGACGGTATCAAATAGGGAATATGCATGAACATTTTTTTTCACATTTATTTTCATAATATGAAAATACTGTTAATACTGTAATAATATTTAAAAACGAAATTAAAATCCGACAAATATCAAGCAAGCTATAAGCTTTTAAAGATTATTATTTGTCTTTTTCTTGCAAAAATACTAAAAACGGAGTTTTACGTGTATTTTAAATGGTGAAAGTGTAATATGACGTCACATAACATGTCAAAAGGGCTATCACCCTCTTTGTCTAATCGGGAATTTCAATCATTCATATCTCGCTTATTTTTAAAGTTATTTAAAAAGTAATTTTACCTTGATATTTGTCAAGTAAACATGCTTCAATTCAAGTGAACAAAAATTTTCATGCATATTCCCTATTGTTTATAATTTTCCGTGAATGTAAAAAAATACACAGATGCGTGTATTAAGTATGCGTGTAAATCAATTATACACCGTGTAACTGAGGAACCGTGTTTTTATCAATTTAAACATAATAATTCTAATTTGTTAATATTAGTTAAAAGAGTTTTATGTTACATTAAACAAAAGTATTCTATTTTGAAAATCTATTATTTAATTATAAAAACAAACATTTTATTTAAATTAAGTGAATAAATGTAATATAATTTAAAAAGTACAATAATTAAATAAAACACACGGTTTCTCTGTGACACGGTGTATGTATTGTTATTTCCAGTTGGTTAGATTATTTAATAAAATTTTGTCAAATAAATATATTAAAATTTATTAATAATAACGATTTTATAATTCGAATTTATTGGAGAAATAAAAACTGGTTTCAATCAAAATGAAATGCGGTAATCGAATTTTGCTAAAATAAACAAATTAATTCAACTTTCATATATATATAAATATATATATATATATATATATATATATATATATATATATATATATATATATATATATATATATGTATATCATTATTATAAGTATTATAATAATAAATGTCAATTTCAATCAGATTCTTATTTGGATTTTTTAAAACCAATTGTAATATACAAATAACAATTATTATCCAAACCAATACCATAAAATTGTGGCTGTAAAAAATTCAAATTAGTTAATCGCGAGCTTATCATCATCATTTGCATGCATATATTTTTCTTATAAAATATATGAAAGTTATTTATTTGTTTTGGAAAGTAATTGAATCGATATACTGAATAAACAATTTCATTTCTCTAATAAAAAAAAAAATTATTCATTAAAAATAGTTATATTATTGAAATTAATTAATTATTTCTCACTTATAAAAATGTAAGTATAAGTAAAAAAAAGTAAGCTTCTCATGGAAAAAGCCCTCGGAGCATTTTTTTACTGGGCACTATTTAAGCGAAATTTACTGCCCACTGCGAACTCAATATTTAAGGGGTTAAACGGGTTTGAAAATTTCAAAAACATTTTAAATGGTATGTCTAGATTATTTATCCCAAAGTTTTAAGTCAATTAGAATAAAAGTCTAGGAGATAGAGCCTTGGGAAGTATATTGTGGCATTATAGCTATTTCAACTGAAAACAACGCGTTTTCTCAAAACTATATTTTTGAAGTCGGTTGTCATGATTTCTTAAAAAATAATGATCCGATCTTGTTCAAACTTTGCACACTTCTTCAAGATAAGATTGACTTGCGTGCGCGAATGAAGAATTTTTTTTAATCTCAACTAATTTTATAAGGCAATATGTGGTGCAAATTATACCAAGAATAGTACCTTTTTGTACAAAACTCTGGGAAAAATTCAAATTTTCATTGTTTCCTTCAACCAAGCACGAGCTTTCTTCTACTAGAAATAATTTGGTTTTTTATTTTCGGAGAAATCTATCATGAGTTATTCTGACTACGCCAAGGAAACTTTTTGTGTTGAGGGGACACCGGAAATGAGGTAACAATGGCTGAATTTGCACAAAATTTTGAAAGGAAAATTTCACAAAATATTTCTCAAATTTTGATCTTTGTATATGTTTAAAGGTTGAATCAATTTCATTTATTTATAAGAAAATAATTAGAGAAAATATGTTTTTTTTTTAGCCATCGAAACTCATATAACTCCTTAACACTAAAAAACGAAAGTATTTACCAATTAATTACTTAAAAATGATCATAAAATCATAATTTATTGAATTAAATAAAGTTAAGTAAGAAATTGGGTAAATCATAAATTATAAAGTAATTAATTCTCTTTAATAACTGAAATAAAAAAAGAAATTAAAAAAAAAAAAAATGAGTTAAGGTTGATCGGACACATGTCGAACACATCGACAATGTATAGATAAAAATTGCTATCTCATACGTATAAAATAGTTTTTTGAAAAAAATCTGATGAAGGGTTTTCATGTAATTAATCATTAATAATTGAAATTTTAATATTTTGTGAATAGCAAATGTTGAATGAACGCATACATTTTCGATAATGTTGCTCCACCTTTTATAAATTAAAAAATAAAAAAAACATTCTTTTATAAATGGAATCTCGTACATTATGTTAAAATTAAAAAAACAAATTGTCTGACGAAGAGTTTTGTAAATATCTTAATTAAAAAAAGAAAAAATTCGTCAAAAGACGATTATTTATTATTTTTACTAATTAAATAATTACATAAATCTGATTACTAGTGATGTTAGATGGATGCTATTTAAATTAAAATCATTAAATAGCATTATTTTTAATTTCTGTTAAAAAGAGTGTTTCTGTTTATTATGAAATATACTGTACTGTCCGTTCAACCTTAAAAGAAATATTCAGGTGACTAAAATGACTCAAAAAATTTTATTCATTAATTTGTACAATTAATTATTATTATTGATATGTGAAAATTACATGTATACCATCGACGCCAAAAGTCCAGTTAAAATTTAAAATTTTTCTTTGATAATTAATTTGTGCCTTATTTATGCGGTTTTAAGGATGTTCCAGCATACTACTACTTTTTGACAGATTTTGCTTATTTTTTAACAGGCTAAACATAATGTTTTCTAATAAATCCCTAAGTTTCAGAATTTTTGACCGTTTAGAACGCGAGATAATTAATATCAAAGTTATCATTCTCTCTCACTTTCTCCCTCATTAGAAGCATGTTAAACTTAAAACCCTCCGCCCAACTATTATCTGTTGTATCTTATTTATGCGGTTTTAAGGATGTTCCAGCATGCTACTACTTTTCGACAGATTTTGCTTATTTTTTGTTAACAGGCTAAACATAATGTTTTCTAATAAATTCAGAATTTTTGACCGTTTAGAACGCGAGATAATTCATATCAAAGTTATCATTCTCTCTCACTCTCTCTCATTAGAAGCATGTGAAACTTCAAGCCCGCCCAACTATTTATCTGTTGTATTAGAAAAAATCCTCAACAGAATTAAAAAAAAAAAACTAGGAGAGTAAAGCATAAATATTTATTATATAAATTAAAATAAAAACCGTGAGTTACCGTTTTGTTTTCGAAATATAAAAGTTTAAAATTATTCCTTTTCTTCAACATAACATTATTTTGTATATGTGAACAGTGTTTCTGTCTATGTGTTGTATATGTGTGTTTATGTGTATTGGTGATATAATAAAATCAAACCGGTTTGTTGTACAGATAGCATAACATAGTGCTGTAACGTCCTTAAAAAAAACTCTTCGGATAAAAGTTGTTCATTATGAATATAGCAACAAATTTTATGCGAAACATTTCTCCGAAACCCTAATAAATAAGGCACAAGAATTCAATTAAGAAATTTTTAATTTTTTGCTCGACTTTTGGCGTTCATGGTATACCTCTCTATTCATATATATGTAATTTAAATATAAAATTATATATAAAATAATAAATAAATTTATTTATTGAATTATTTATTGTTGTTATGACATATCAAAATTTATGATTGTCGTTTATGAACACACTTGCGTTGGTAATTTAGAAAATGAAACAAGGTATACTTATTGTTCTAATAAAACGCGTACAATAATTATTGGTATTTAGGTCGGATATTATTATTATTATTATTATTCATATCTGTTGATAATAATTAAATTTTTAAACGACAAATTCTCAATAAAAATTCTTTATTCAAAGTACTTTAAAATTTTAGATATGACAAAGTGGTCCACAAAAAAATGAAACCAATGGTTCTTTCATACTTATGTCTTACATAACCGTAATAGAAATTGACATTAGTATAAAATTAAATCTTTTTTTTAAAGTTATATTCGGATATTATATAAAATAGTCCAAGCGGGAAACCGTATAATACGGGGTCGATTTTATTAGGGGATGTAACTTTTAGAAAAGATCCTACAATATAGTGATTTAATCACTTGCCTTGTCAACCCTGCGAGAATCTGATGGTACCTAAAATCGGCATCAATTTTTTACACTACTCAATGTTTAATCCCAGTTCTGTACCAATTTGAATTATAAATCGGAGAAAAAAAGAATCACCACTGGTTTTTTTGCTCCCGTTTTATTGTTATATCTCCGGCTTCTACCATTTTAAGACTAAAAGGCTCCGGTAAAATTTCACACCGCTTCCACTAAATGAAATATTTATCGTTCCCGCCGCTTCCAGTACTTCAAATATCTATCGATACTTCAAAAAAACTTTATATTTCAGCGAATATTTTCGAATTATATCTCTTGTACGAGACAAAATACATACCGAGTTTTTAAATTAAGTTATCAAATTTTGCCCCAATTCCTAGAACAATTATTTGTATTTTATAAATACGTATTTCGACTACAATGTAGTCATCATCAGTATGGATTAGCTAATCGTAACTATCTCTGGGATATGGAGTCAGAGATATTTTACTCGTTGCTAATTTGGTGCGTGTCTCACCAAATAGGCGTGTTCTAGGAATTGGGGCAAAATTTGAAATTTAATTTCAAAAAACCTAAAGTTCTTTTTGATTCTATTAATAATCTGTATACAAGTTTTTAAAGTCTAAATTAAAATGTAGTAATTTATCATCTGATCGAATATTTTCTAAAACTCTGATATTGTCAGAAATATTTACAATTTGAAAATTATAAATAATCGTAGCTCCTACGTGATGATTTTTGTTTTAATGACAAACGTTATACAGTTGATTGTGTTGAGACAAGAAACTGTTGTCATAAATATTGCAATAAATGCATAAATATAAACACATTGAGGTTGTACGTAATAATTGATAAAATAACCATCAATCCCAATAAATTACCCCCATTCATAACAGAGGAGCACGTCATTATTGAAGACATGAACGAACGCATGCTCTGCATTCCATCTGTATCAATTTATTGTACACCACATTCTATAAAATTCTATTCACACATTTCATGGCTTATTTGAAAGCCGTGAAGTTATATTCTATCGATTAAGTAGACAGTCGCAGGAAAACAAAATTGTTATATATACATATATATATATATATATATATATATATATATATATATATATATATATATATATATATATATATATATAGAGCTGCACAAAGTACCGAGCGAATATCAAGTACATTTATAAAAAAATTTGTCACGTAGCAGCTGCATTAAGTAGGTGAATTTTCTCAGAGACTGGGAATAAAAATATCCATAAATAATAACATATCATTAATATCATTTAATAGGGAATATGTATGAAAATTTTTGTTCACTTGAATTGAAGCATGTTTACTTGACAAATATCAAGGTAAAATTACTTTTTAAATAACTTTAAAAATAAGCGAGATATGAATGATTGAAATTCCCGCTTAGACAAAGAGGATGATAGCCCTCTTGATATGTTATGTGACGTCATATTACACTTTCACCATTTAAAATACACGTAAAACTCCGTTTTTATTTTTGCAAGAAAGAGACAGATAATAATCTTTAAAAGCTTATAGCTTCCTTGATATTTGTCGGATTTTAATTTCGTTTTTAAATATTTTATTACAGTATTAACAGTCTTTTCATATTCTGAAAATAATTGTGGAAAAAAATTTTCATGCATATTCCCTATTGTATTTTCCCAAAATCAAATTTCTATTTATGGCAAAATAACTATTTATTTAATAATATTCGGTATATGTAAATATACAAGGTATATTAAGTTTAGTTCCGATTTCGTAACGCTTGGAAATATTGATCACAGGCATGAATGTTTTGCATAGGGGTTCATAAAATCGCCTAATTCGACCATTTACACATGTCTGTCTGTCCATCCGTCTGTGAACACGATAGCTCCAAAACAAAAAAGATAACGAGCTGAAATTTTGTATTTGTGTTCTAGAGCAAAAACGTAAGGTCAAGTTCGTGAATGGGCGAAATCGGACCATGTCTGAGCAAAATGGCCAAAACTGACCATCTTTCAAACCATAAATAATAGAACAATAATGTAAAGACAAAAAATGTTCCTTTCTTCAAAACAAACAACTTTTTGTTATAAACTTTCTTATATAAATTCAGAATATACCGGGTATTAAAGCAATTAACTCAGTTAGTTGTTATTTTTAGTTGTTTTTTAATAATTTTTAGGTCTATGCTATTTTGATATAGAATTACAAAATCTTAAAGTGATTTACAGAAAATTCTTTTAATACGTTAATTGCTGAAATATATACTGAATTTACTGAAATAAGTTTGAAATTAAAGTTGTTTATTTTTAAAAAAAGAACTTTTTCTGTCTTTAACTTTTAGTTCTATCTCTTAAGATTTCAAAGATAAACAGTTTTACCCATACATGACCCGATTTTGCCCATTCACAAAATTGACCTTAATTTTTAGCTCTAGAACACACATACGAATTTTCAGCTCGCTATCTCTTTTCATTTTTGAGTTATCGTGTTTACAGACGGCTGAATTTGTGGAAATGGACTAATTAGATCATTTTATGAACACCTATATCAAAATTTTTTTATGCGATCAATATTTTTAACCGTTACAAAGTCAAAACTAAACTTAATATACCCTGGTATATATTATATACTGGGTATACAAATAACCATGATGATTCATCATTTGTAATATTCATTATTATGTTTATTGTATGTAAATTGCGAATATTTATGTAAATATTAGAGTAACAGAAAATATGACCTGGAATGGAATGAATTGTAGTAAAACTTGAACTTTACTCATGACAAATTTTTCCCATTTACTAATATTCAGAGAGAAATTATAGATGTAATGATTCTACCTTCCTTTAAAGAAAAGAAATTAAATAAACCGTTTATGCACTGATGAAGAACTCGGTATATATAGGTTATTTAAACAATTAACTCAGATAGTACATTAAAATTTTTGATATAGTATACGCAGTTTTTGAATTATACCAATAGAAATTATAATTATACAATAGAAAATAAACAAAGTTTTAAAATTTTCCTCTAATACGAGAAAAAATTGTTATAGATACTTTCTTTGCCGTACTCAGAGAAGATATTTCAAGGTCTTCAACATATCAAAACATTTATATTTTGTCTCTTTTTTTTTTTCTTCTTTCTGTTACAAAATGATGCAAAAATAAAAGCAACCAAGGCCAAAAAGTCGTAAAATGAATTTTATGTTTTATGTGTGTAAGTTTTAAAAAACTTCTTTATATTATTTATATATATATATATATATATATATATATATATATATATATATATATATATATGTGTGTATACATAATATATTTATTTACAGGGTGTTTTAGAACAACTGTACGGCACTGTATTTCATGGACGTGTTGTCTAGCAGAAAATAAACAAAAGATTTCAAATTCGCCCGAATACCTAGATCAGTTTTTGGTATTATAAATACGTATTTCGATTAACAAAGTGCAGTCATCATCGGTATAAATTAGCTAGTCGTTATTTTCTCTTTGACAATTCGAAATAGATAGAAAATCGAGATCAAGAGACAAAAATAAAATAAAAATTAAACAAAATTAAAATATAATAAATATTATTAAAATTACTTACATTCGATTTACTCTTGTTAACATCACTCTTATTAACATTACTCTTATATTGTCTCGGGATATGTTATTCGTTGCTAATTTGGTGACATTTTCACGATGTTTCTTGGTTGTGCCTTGCTTATATATGTTTGACCGACGTTTAACTCTATTCTAAGAAGGCTCTTGATTGGTGCTAAGTTATGCGTTGCGCAGTTAACGGATTTTTATATTTTGACTTCTTTAGACAGAGAGAGAGACGGACATACTGACGATTAATTTTTCCGTAAAATTTTGATTAAATCCTAATTCGGAACCAGTCCATTGTCTAAATTCTTAGCTATGACCTTGTAAAGTAAGTATATGCCGATAGTGAGAATATGTGAACATCATGTATCATCAGAGTTAGTACTGTACTCTGCAGACAAAAATAGTATAGATATCAGTGATTAATTCAAGTCGCAGCTCAAAGTGATAAGGGAATTTGTTCGTAATTCAGTAGAAGGGGTGTTCAAGTAATTTGCCTGAACTTTAAAACAAGGCGCCGTGCAATTCTGTAACACCCAATATAAATATTATTAATCTGACGACTGGTACTATAAACTTAGGAAATACAACATATTATTACAACAACTAACAATTCTCTACACGACTACTAAAACTGTGGACGGACGGACCGAGGGGGGGGGGGATGGGGCAACAGATCGAACCGACACAACGCAAGGCAAGGCAACCAGAGAGACAAGATGTTTGTGACTTTTATAGTTTTTTGAATCATTATATTATTAAACTTGATGATAACTTCTTTTAAAATTTATTTTTTACTTTTTTAATCAATATTTTATTGGATCTAAACTTCATCTCATACCGTTTTCTTCGTCTTGTAATTATATTTTGTGTTCGAGAAAAATCGATAATCTGATTTTTTTGGTTTGAAACATTTGAAATAGTCTGTCGCCAATAAATAATATAAAGGTGATAGTCTATGTTAAACACCGGGATCATTGGGAAAATATACTGCAGCAAATGTTCGCGAAAATACTGCTTCGGAAAGCATCCTAGAGGCTGTCTATCTTTTACTGCGAATCGCTCGGTTACAGAAGATACAAGATATGGGTGCAACTAGTCCATTTGGCCGAGCGGCCTAAGGCGTTATGTCTGCGCAGTATGCCTACTTGGAAAATGGGAGATTATGGTTTCGAATTCCGACATCGGCAGTTTGTCAATTATTAAGAAAAAATAAAGGGGCGGATAATTTACTAAACTATCGGCGGATGGTCAAGAACGATGTAACCGGCTATGATTGAGAAGGTTTTCTGCAGTTTCCTTCACGAACTCCAGATGAATATCAGCATAGTTCCTATCATAGTCGGCCGCAGCCGCATATCGTACCAATTCCTAGTCTATACAGAAAAATTCCTTCCACTTCACTCACATCCTCACATCCTTAGGCATCAAAATGGACCTTATGGTCGAAGTGTAGCGCGTCCAGGGCAACCTCTAAAATATATCTATCAATCTGTATATTTATGATAAACAACTTTTATCCGAAGCATTTTTTTCTAAAACCGCTATGACTAAGGCGTAAATAAACTATAAAATTGGAAAGAATGAGCGCTAATCTTATGGCCCCATAGTGCTATATATTTCAGAAATACTAACTTTGCAGAGGACTCAACCACTTGGAGTTGTTGATTTTTGGACTACTATATATCGAAAAACTCTGAGTTCGATTCTATTTTCCAATTGCCCTGGTTATAGTAATTAATTAGTGGAAATAGTGAATTAAGTATAGATAATACTTAGACTGTAGAAGTTCAACTTGTAATTAATTAATAGCAGCTCAGATGAACAACTTTAGTGGGTACTTGTATTCTAAGTAATTTAAGAATATTATTCGACAGTACTTTTAAGTAATGTTATTGTTAATATTGCTGGTTTATATTACCTGAACAAGTACCCAGTACATATTACAAAAGTACTTTACGTGAAAGTACTTTAAAAACTGTGATTTGTAATAAGAAAATAATGGTAATTAAAATTATTCATTGGACAAAAAACTAAATAAAACTATATATTCAATTTCAAGCTTCAAAATAATATTTTCAGTAATAATGTAAATAATTTATTTCTTATTTATAATTATTTATAGAATATATATATATATATATATATATATATATATATATATATATATATATATATATATATATACATATATATTTTATATTAAAATTAAATAAAATAAACTTAGTCACGTTTCACATTTGAAAAATGAAATAAGTGAATCGAAAATGTAATGAATTTTTATATCTAAATATATATATTCATATATATATATATATATATATATATATATATATATATATATATATATATATATATTTATATATATACGAGTATATATTGTATTCCAGTCCAAGTGGCTGAGGGGTTATGCCTACTTGGAGGGCTATGAGTTCGATTCCCGACATCGGTAGTTTGTCAATTATTAAGAAAAAAAAGATGGTTTTCTGCAGTTTCCGTCACGAACTCCAGATGAATATCGGCATAGTTCCTATCACAGTCGGCATACCACAGAGTTATGAAAATAGTTTGACCTCCAATATCATTTTAAGGATGTTCCAGTATACCACCACTTTTCGACAGATTTTGTTCATTTTTTGTTCACAGTCTAAAAATAACGTTTTCTAATAAATCCCGAAGTTTTAGAATTTTTGACCGTTTAGAACGCGAGATAATTAATATCAAAGTTATCATTCTCTCTCACTCTCTCTCATTAGAAGCATGTGAAACTTCATACCCGCCGCCCAACAATTATCTGTTGTATCAGAAAAAATACTCGACAGAATTTAAAAGAAAAACTAAGAGAATAAAGCTAAATATTTATTATATAAATTAAAAAAAAAAATTGTGTATTACCGTTTTGTTTTCGAAATATAAAAGTTTAAAATTATTCCTTTTCTTCAACATCACATTATTTTGTATATATGAACAGTGTTTTTGTCTATGTGTTGTATATGTGTGTTTATGTGTATTGGTGCTATAATAAAATCAAACCGGTTTGTTGTACTGATTGCATAACACAGTGTTAGAACGTCCTTAAGAGTTTGGTTAATGAAAATAGTGTGGGAGATCTTTTTTTGTACACTTTTGTCGAAAATTTATAATTAACCTGTGCCACGTTCATTCAGTTTTCGTAAAAAGATTTAGAAAAAAATTTTAATTTATTCTAAATAAATATACTAACAACTTTTATTAGAAAGAATTGTCCTCATAAAAATCGAATGAATAAAACGCATATTATAACATAAAAATTTTTTGCAAAAAAAAAAAAAACGATCACTACTTTTGTGGTCATAATATACACTATACACAAAAATAGCTATAAAATAAATAATTACATTCGGTGATACTTAAAAAATGGCTATTAAAGATTATTAATTATTTATAGCAATGCCACCCAACTGTTTACTGTCCAGAGACAAACATCTTTATAAGTTTGTTACGTTAATCGAACTTATTTATAATTTATTAACTTGAATTTATATAAAATTATCCATCCATTATAATATTATAGATTTATTATTAGATTTTATTCAAATATTCAAGTCAGTTACATTATAATATTATAATAACAAACCATTGCATTGTATTTATATATATATATATATATATATATATATATATATATATATATATATATATATATATATACTAGCTGACCCGGCAAACTTTGTACCGCCTTATAATAAATAAATGTTGTGTTTAGTTATTACCCGAGTTATATTAACTTTTTTGTTATATTAAAGTTAAAAAAAAAACACAACAATAATGAGAGACAAATCCCGGAATTGCAGCTTGACATTAAATACGATATTTTAAATTTAACATTTTAATTTTTTAAATTTTTCGATTCCATAACTACTTCTAACGAATCTACGGTTGAGTCATCATTTTTTGATAACTCACTGTTTACTATTGTCTCTATGTCTAAATTATTTAATTATTCTATTTCTTTCAAGTCTTCTATCTATCTATCTATCTATCTAACTTTCTATCTATCTACCTATCTACCTATCTACCTATCTATCTACCTATCTATCTCCCTATCTATCTATCTACCTATCTACCTATCTATCTACCTATCTTCTACCTGCCTATCTACCTATCTATCTACCTATCTATCTACCTATCTATCTACCTATCTATCTACCTATCTATCTACCTATCTATCTACCTATCTATCTACCTATCTATCTACCTATCTATCTACCTAGCTATCTACCTATCTATCTCCCTATCTATCTATCTACCTATCTACCTATCTATCTACCTATCTTCTACCTGCCTATCTACCTATCTATCTACCTATCTATCTACCTATCTATCTACCTATCTATCTACCTATCTATCTACCTATCTATCTACCTATCTATCTACCTATCTATCTACCTAGCTATCTACCTATCTATCTCCCTATCTATCTATCTACCTATCTACCTATCTATCTACCTATCTTCTACCTGCCTATCTACCTATCTATCTACCTATCTATCTACCTATCTATCTACCTATCTATCTACCTATCTATCTACCTATCTATCTACCTATCTATCTACCTATCTATCTACCTATCTATCTACCTAGCTATCTACCTATCTATCTACCTATCTATCTACCTATCTATCGACCTATCTATCTATCTATTCATGTATTGATCTCTCTATCTATCTATCTATCTATCTATCTATGTATCTATCTATCTATCCAAGTATCTATCTATCTATGTATTTATCTATTTATCTGTCTATCTATCTATCCATGTATCTATCCCTCTATCTATCTATGTATCTATCTATCTATCTTTCTATCTATTTATATATCTATCTACATATCTATCTATCTACCTATCTATCTACCTATCTATCTACCTAGCTATCTACCTATCTATCTCCCTATCTATCTATCTACCTATCTACCTATCTATCTACCTATCTTCTACCTGCCTATCTACCTATCTATCTACCTATCTATCTACCTATCTATCTACCTATCTATCTACCTATCTATCTACCTATCTATCTACCTATCTATCTACCTATCTATCTACCTAGCTATCTACCTATCTATCTCCCTATCTATCTATCTACCTATCTACCTATCTATCTACCTATCTTCTACCTGCCTATCTACCTATCTATCTACCTATCTATCTACCTATCTATCTACCTATCTATCTACCTATCTATCTACCTATCTATCTACCTATCTATCTACCTATCTATCTACCTATCTATCTACCTAGCTATCTACCTATCTATCTACCTATCTATCTACCTATCTATCGACCTATCTATCTATCTATTCATGTATTGATCTCTCTATCTATCTATCTATCTATCTATCTATGTATCTATCTATCTATCCAAGTATCTATCTATCTATGTATTTATCTATTTATCTGTCTATCTATCTATCCATGTATCTATCCCTCTATCTATCTATGTATCTATCTATCTATCTTTCTATCTATTTATATATCTATCTACATATCTATCTATCTACCTATCTATCTACCTATCTATCTACCTAGCTATCTACCTATCTATCTCCCTATCTATCTATCTACCTATCTACCTATCTATCTACCTATCTTCTACCTGCCTATCTACCTATCTATCTACCTATCTATCTACCTATCTATCTACCTATCTATCTACCTATCTATCTACCTATCTATCTACCTATCTATCTACCTATCTATCTACCTAGCTATCTACCTATCTATCTCCCTATCTATCTATCTACCTATCTACCTATCTATCTACCTATCTATCTACCTATCTATCTACCTATCTATCTACCTATCTATCTACCTATCTATCTACCTATCTATCTACCTATCTATCTACCTATCTATCTACCTATCTATCTACCTAGCTATCTACCTATCTATCTACCTATCTATCTACCTATCTATCGACCTATCTATCTATCTATTCATGTATTGATCTCTCTATCTATCTATCTATCTATCTATCTATGTATCTATCTATCTATCCAAGTATCTATCTATCTATGTATTTATCTATTTATCTGTCTATCTATCTATCCATGTATCTATCCCTCTATCTATCTATGTATCTATCTATCTATCTTTCTATCTATTTATATATCTATCTACATATCTATCTATCTACCTATCTATCTTTCCATCCATCAATCGATCTATCTATCTGTAGTAGAATAATTCACGCTGTTTTCGATATATTGCTATGGAAACGACAATAAAAATTGACATTTCAAAATTTTAATAAAATTATTTTATAGAATTTCATCCAAATCGGTCCAGCCGTTTTCTTCAATTTCCCAATGGTCGAACGGAATCAATAGTCTCCTGGCTCTAAGCTACCTCCTCACCAATTTTCAGCCATATCGGTAAAGCCGTTCTTGAGTTATAAATAGTGTAACTAACACGACTTTCTTTTATATAGATAAATATATATATACGAATGTCTATATATATATATATGAATGTCTATATATATATATATATATATATATATATATTAGAATGTATTCAAACACAATGAATGTCATTTATATAATTGTAGAATCAGTAATCATATTTCGCTGAAAATGGCCGGCCAAATTTTATTTTAGGTGTGTGCCCTTCAAAATATATGATATACAGTAGGGCCTCGGTAATCCGGACTCCCACTTGTTCGGTGATCGCTGTAATCCGGCCGGGCAATGGGGTTCGCCGGGGAGGCGGACGGGTTTAGGTGCGGGCTGGCATGAGCCAATTCGTCGCCAGTCTTTTGTTTATCGCCTTTCGTGTAGTACGTACAGTGTCAATTTAGCGCGCTCGCTAACATCATGGCGCCGCCAAGTAAACATTCAACATTAACATTAAAAGACAAATTGCGGATTATAGAAATGTTAGATAAAAGTGACAGCTATCCTGTCATTGCTCGGAAGTTTGGTATAGGCAGGTCAACTGTAGGTGACATAAAGAAGAACAAAGACAAAATCTAAGATTAAACATGTGTTTTATTACCATTAAATATGGCATACTATAATCCGGACGCCTCGATAATTCGGAACGGGTCTTGTTTTTGCCTCTCCGGATTAACGAGGCCCTACTGTACAAGATATATGTCCGAGTATATGAATCTTCGGGAGGACCTGATAAGCAAGCTCCAGCCTATTGGCAACATATGGGAGAAACGAGTCTCGTCGGATTGAGGTAGAAAGGAGAGCACAATAGACCATAAGGTCGAAGTGCAATAGTTTTTACCCTGGGAACAGTTTGTAAGTTAAAACTTTTGATAGGTTTTTTGGAGTCGTAAGGAATTCACCTAGATCCTAGGGTCTTCTCTCATCAATATTTCGTTATCTCCAAACATATAGTTTTCTCCAAACAATTGGGACATACATACACACAACATATTTCCCTATCTATTCATTTCTACTATTATACACTGGGTAAAAAATGTCTGTTAATTTGTTTGTTCGAGCATCACGTAAAACGTACTGGACCGATTTTGATGAAACATTTTGTATTTAAATTTATCTTGCTATGAGAAATAAAATTCGAAAAATATTCACTGAAATAGTTAATTTGGTAGAGTGTTGATAAATATTTGAATTAGTGGAAGCGATGGGAAATTACATAGAAAATATCTAGAAAAAACTATATAGGTTTTTTGTCTTAAAATGATGGGAGCCGAAGATATTACAGTAAAATGCAATCGAAGTAGCGGGTATAAACTAGTAATTAATGTTTAATTATTTATTATTTAATTAATATGTTAAATATACTTTAAAATCAAAAAGTTTTTCCCCTTTCATAGATTCTTACAATATAATAGATGTATAAAGAGATATATAAAGAAACATACATACCAATATATATATATATATTTCTTTTTATATATCTTTATATATCTTTAGTATCTATGTTAATAATAAAATATGATTAGAAACGGCTGAATAATTTTTATACACGTCTTTCAGTTAAAAAAAAAAAAACAAAAAAAAAAACACAGCAATTTAAATGATACTTTCAGGTAATCAATTTCAATGCACTTTTTTTTTATTTACATTTTATTTTTATATTTTATGGTATTTATTTGTATATATTTTATGAACCTAAACAATTAAAATTTATATTAAATATATATATATATATATATATATATATATATATATATATATATATATATATATATATATATATATATATATATATATATATATAATAAACGTTGTTGTATGAACCTATGTATGTAGTTAGTTATGTGTAGGTACCTATTAATACTTACTTACATTACATGTGTTAAGATTTATATGTTCTTATGTTCATAAAATAGTAATTATTAATACCAAACAACAAAAAAGTAACAAAATAACAAAATACAAATGCGTCAACATTTTATGAGATTTATAAATTCGCTTTCTTTCACATAGCAAATGTGATGATCATATACAGCTTGTTTTTTTTAAATACACCCAATCTGGAATACTCTCTATTGTGTATCTATCGCTGTCTATATGTACAGTGTACTATGATATGGTTTACTTTCTCACACGTAAACAATCAGTATTGTATTATAACAAAAATAACTATTATATTATTATACTTATCATTCTCTAATTACAATCATTTATATATAGTTGCATCTTACTCGTGCATGTATACATCGTCGTTATTGCCCGGCGTGTGCGTGTAACACCATATCATGACATACTGTACATATAGACAGTGATAGATGCACTACACAATATTGCTATTGGGTCTATTTTAATTTACGTAGTGTATATTTAGTTATCACGTTGGCATATTTTAAATGGTGTGGAACTTGTATCAGTGATTACATCAAATTATCATTTTTTATCGAATGGATCCTTACTTGAGAAAAATCCATTATAATTATTAAATAAAATACATCACTTGACTAGTTTCAGAACACCGTTCCTTC